>CM060963.1:104513534-105021034 GCA_030765045.1 Tenodera sinensis
TAATTAAGGCATTATTCACCCTGGTTCACACACTGTATGTCCCTGCTTATATACCCAATTTAATAGTAATCGTCTCTGCTTTAAGTAAATGAAAACAGAAATTTTATTTTCATGTAATATACTTCAACACCATTTTTTTTTTCTTCAACACGTGTATTTGCTATTAATGCATATAAACCTAGATGAATAATATTACAAATATTGCTTTTTTGTTCCATATCGGTGCTTGTTCCTCGTTTTGTTATTGTTGATTCATTGGGGAAATACATTAACAATATACAAAGAGAAAACCAACTTTGCAAATGATAATCGTTAGGTGCTTTCTGCATTTTACAAATTTTATAAGTTAACATGTTGTGCTTAAAATGTATATCACTGATCCCTTAGAACTAACACAATTTTAGAACCTATACCAGACATGGGCACCAGAAGAGGCGTAGCGATTGAACTTGCCTTACTCGACTTATATTCTCTTACCGAGTGATGAAGGTTGTTTTGATACAAGAAGCGCAGTTGTGGCTTCGTTCCACCTGCGCAGCAGTAATAATTTCTACGCTGTTATTATTTTGTTTATATTAAACATATGTCGCATACAATAATTAATACAGCCACCCTCTGTGCTTAGGCAAATTACACAATCTTCAAGTTTATAACCTTCCTTTATCTTATGCAGGTCCTATGATTAACATACTAAATTGTTGATCTTCAACATAAATGAAGCAGTAAAGTCCCACTGCTATTTGGCCTTAAAATAGTTTAAAACTATTTGATGAACATAATAAATTGTTTGGTTTTAAACTCAATAACATGTTCAAACTTTGAAATACGAAGTACAACACTTTATATTTAATAACTAATAAACTAAATGTTCCAAAAGCGGAAGCATACTGTCTTTTTTATAGATTCCGAAAGTATCTTTTGAAATTGTTAATAAATACTTGTAAAATCACCAAAAGTTGCTTTATGCTTTTGAACAAAACGGCGTTAAATGTATTTGCAAACTCAAATCCACATGTTAAATAACAAACTTCTGTTTTTGTAACTTACAAAAATATTCTCTCTGCCACTCTTCTTGAAACAGACGTCCCAACGAAGGCGTACTCATCACTGAAAGAGGCGTGTCGAACGTTGAACAGTAGTGAAGGGAAGGAATGGCAGGTGGAGCAAGGTAAACGCGTTTCATGAAGTGGCCCTTTTGAGTCGATTTTGCCCATGCCTGACCTATACAAAGAAATTAAAGTTAAGCCCGATTCAGCTGATTCGGAGGGTTATAACGAATTCCACTAGGTCATGTGAAGTTGATTATGTGAACTGCTTCTCAGTTGACGTCAGTTTATTATTTCCGTTTTAAGATTCATTTATGGCAAATTGAGCAATAAAGCACAATAATTTTGTTATTTCATTCAGGAAATGCACGCAAACGGGTCGTTAGCTAAGTAAGGTGCACAGTAGATGTTTCTTAGTTGCTAACTCTTAAAGTTTCATTTGCATTAGTTGTTAACTGCAGAATTATTACTACAGTGTAGAGGCAACCTACGCAGTAGTACCTACCATTAAAAGAACTTTTAAAAATATACGAAAAGAAACTAGGCTAAATTCCATAAATTTCCTGTTTTGATGTACGGATCAGAATGTTGGACTCTTACAAAAAGACAGAACAGAGATTGGAAGTGACAGAAATGAGGGTACAGTCTATTAAATAAAAACATATATAAAGGTATAGGAGACGAATTAAACATCTTCAAACTTACAGATCAAATTAAACAGTACAGGAACACATGGAATGATAGACTGCAAGAAGAAAGATTTCTGAACTTATTACTAAACTTTAGACCTATAGGAAGAATAAATGTTGGACGACCACACCGAAGATGGACTGAAAAATTTCAGCTTTCATGAAACCTGTATTGCTACAATGTAAAATCTAGACGTATCCCTTGTAATTCTAATTTTTTAATATTTCGAATGCTTTCTGATACTTTCACCTTCGAATTATCCAAGTTTCACGGTAGTTTGTCTTCTTGCTAACCCTGAGGAAGGTAGATTAAATAAATAAAGATGTCACGTGCGACTTCTCTTCTTGTCACACCTGAATACGGAGTTAAAAATCTGATATGTTGCACTCACATGACTTTCTCTACTCTTGAACTAACCATTCTTACAAACTCTTATTCCTATATCTTCTTTCTTGTTAGTTGAGATAAGCATTTGTACATATTATCTTATTGCTTATTTCCTTGTAGGTGCAAGGGGAATGTTAGAATACAGTAGGCTTTGTGCTATAGTCAAATATTTGAGATTCTGTTGTGTTTACACACTTAACATATAAGAAAATGAACAACGATGACCCATTTCACGAAAGTTGTAAGTTTTCCGAAACTCACACACATAACAAGGAATATCTCCGAAATGGTTCACTCAACAAGAAAATTTATTGCGACATAAATTGTGTATTTTAACAAGATCTAAAGTTTTTGTAGAGTATAATTTGGTCTATCTCTAACGGTTTACCAGCTATGCAAAAGTCGTCCGAAGTAAATACGACTACAGGGGCTATAGCCAGAAACACATTTCATTTGTCATAAAAATATCACAAACATATGACATTTTAATCAAAATCGTTAGAGCCATTTTCAAGAAAATCAAAATTTTCGAAAAATGTTCCATGTAAAGGGTAGTTTAGGGTGGGGCTATTTTCTTCAAAATCTTCGTGCCGTATCCTTGAAAGACATTAAACTTAAATACCAACTTTGGTTTTTAACCGACGCTTCGTTTTTGAGTTATGCTGCCCACAGACTGACACACAGACACACATACTGACACATAGATTGACACACAGACACACACACGGACCTTTTTCTAAAAATGCTTTTTTTTTGGATTCAGGGGCCTCAAAACATATATTTCCTGTGAAATCTTGACATCGAATTTTTGGGTGGAATACAATACTTCCCCTACTTACCAGTAGAGAAAGTAAAAATGAATACGAGGCAGACACCATCCTATATTTAAGCAGTGCTTTTGAAGAGCTGTCTGCCTGTTTCTTCCGAGCTCTTGGGTATAGCAGGCAATGTCAGGATTTCCTTTTAATGCTCTCTGACATATAAAATTAGTTCAGTTTGATTCCTCCTATGTACCTAATACAAAAGGTTTACTTTACCTTAAATAAATAAGCAGTAGGGAAAGGGAAACTGGCAGTTAAACGTCATTAGTTTGTCAATACAAGCGCAAAATGTAAACGGTGTTCTAAGAATTGCCTGATCTAGGTGAGTGACGTAAATAACAGGGATTCCCCAGCAGTCCGAGCAAAAACATGGAATTACTACTAATTCTTTTCCTCCATCTACCAAAAAAATTATGTCTTTGAGGGGAAAAGAAATAGTGATGTATTCACCTATGCTAATCACACCAAGAAATACCGGCAGAACGAGACGATGAGGAGTGGAGAGGGAGAGAGGGGGGACCCAATACTGCTGGACCAAAAGTATCACCTTTGTACGTCACTAGTTGCGTATATAACACATGTGTTAGGACCACCGCACTTCAGATTTCTCCAGGACAGCAAACGAGACAATTTACTAGACAACATGAAGATTCTTTTGTTTCTGGCGGCTCTTCTAGTGGTCGCTCTGGCAGCGCCTAAGCCGCAGGAGAAGTACACCAATAAATACGACAACGTTGACCTGGATCAGATCCTCACCAATGACAGGCTTCTAACAGGCTACTTCAAGTGTCTGTTGGATAAGGGACCTTGCACTCCTGACGGCGCTGAACTTAAAAGTGAGTATAAACGTCTTTAAGGGAACCAACCTTGAAATTTGGAAATACTGCATTTCTCTAGAAATTAGCCTAGTTTTTCAAAATATTGACTATATATTCTATTAAAAACTTTAAAATTTTCATAACAAGTTATTAATAATGTGTTAATCCTCTGCAGGAAAATCGTCTTGCGATAAAATTTTTTGGATTCAAAGTTCAATTTTGTGTTATAAGCATGTATCTGGTTTAAAGGCTTATTAATTACTGCTTCAGAAAACGAATAAAAAAGTATATATTTCTTGGCTTTTAGCATTTCAAAAATTAATACAAACAATTTCAAAAAGCATTTACTTCATTTTTACTTTTATAAAAAGTTTATATTTATCATCTGAAGAGCCCTTGGCGATGTTTTTAACATAGATGGCAAAATTTGGTACCGCAAGGAAACATTTTCAGATAGTTTAATGATTTTAACCGTAGTAATGCCAAGTCTTATTGTATAACTTATACTACCAAACGGGGGGGGGGGGGGGGGGAGTTACTTTCTAATCACCACTGGTTACAGAATGTCTGAACAATTTTTTAACCTGAGGGGCCTCGCCTGGTTGAAGTTAGTGAACGCTTGTATAAGTTAAAACGTTAAAATCAATCACTTAGAATATTTCTGAGTATGATAGACTTTAAAAAGTTTGTTTTACAATTTTAAGCAATTAATTTGAATTCCGCTTCATCAAAGAGAAAAAAGATGCATAAAAACTTAAATATGCTTCCTTGGTTCACTGTATTTCGCTCTAATATTTACGACTTTAAACACGATTTTATTGTAGCAGCTTTAAAGTGAGGTGTTTTATTAACCTGTCTGAGAAAAGAACATTTAATTCTTTAATCATGGCTTTCCTTGTTTCTTCCCCATATTTTAATACATTACATTCTCTACTATTTCACTTTTGTAATACAGTTTTTATCAAATTTCCCCTAGAGGGCATGAAGCACTACATAAATATAAAGTCATTTTTACAACTTTTTACTACAACCAAACCTTCATACTATGTGAATTATAGCTATAAACGAATAACAATCCTATTGTTTTAAAGCTTTTAAAATTGGTTGTCGGTTTAATACAAATGTACTTTTTCCTTAATCAACATTAATTGTAGTTTAAAGCATCGAAAACATAGTTCTGTGCAACAATAGGTATATCGAGAAGTCGCTCCTCAGTCTCGTGTAACCAAAATTCTCCTAGAGACGGGAATTCCAGTGGCAGCATTGACTGCGGCGAGCCTATGGTTATGTGTAACGTTCCACCAAATAAAGCATATGATAGATTCAGGTGTGTAATTCATGAAATATAGACAAACAGGATACCAAGTTATCTTGCAATGCAAACTATAAGTTCTCCTGAAGTTTGTAACTAACTATACCAAACAAATAAAATAGTGAGAAAATAATAGCAGATTGACTTTGTCAGATGACTTACAACTCCCTTACAAGTGTTTAAAATACTACTCTATAATAGAAGAAAGAAAGTAAACAATTAAAACTCTTTCGAATAAGGAAGAAAACAGTAAAAATTCTATGATAAAAATTAAAATAGAAGGTTCCTCCCACCCCCTAAGAATGGGCATTTTCATTTCTCTGCATCCAAAATAAGGATATCGTCACATAGAAGTAAACTGTAGTTTATTTCTTTCTCCAACTTCCATTCTTTAAGCTTTAGAAGCATTTGTTTCTACCACTGCTATTAACCCTGATGTTCTGTTCGGGTCAATATGACCCGAAATGAATCTAAATTTAATTTATAACTTACTAATTTCCAATATATACTTACAAAACTTGGTGACTTTGTCTGGAAATGCAAGAACAACGTATGTTTAAAAGCATTTTAATATACTCCAAACACTTTTTTCGTGAAATGTAAGAGTTACGTATGTAGCGTTCGGGTCATTATGACCCGACACAAATATGACTGCTCATATGTCAAAACTTACATGAAGTGCTGAACATGTAACAATGTATGAGAACAACAATATATCCCATTCTATCAATAATGAGGGGTTACAACAATGGGCTTGATTGTTGCTTTTTCTGGGAAAGAAATAGCAGTTCTCGACAATTGTATGCTATGTTGTTTTTGCTCAGTTTGAATTGTGACACCATGGCAGTTAGACCATTACCTAATGCTGGATTGGAGGAATTAGTAAATACCTCAGCAGATGAAGAATCATCAGTTTCGGAGTTCGAAGATCATGTCAGTACTGAATACGAAAGTGAGTGTTCTGATTGCAGCTACGAGAGTCCACAGACTGTACAAACAAATGGAAAGAATTTTCTTTCTAAAAATGGGAATATAGAATGGCATTTGAATCCACTAGCACAACTTGGCCGCCTCTCAGCTTTGAACATAATCAAGAGTACACCAGGAATTACAAGGTATGCAGTCACCAGAATAGGGTAAAGGCGGGGCAAATGGACAGAGGGGCAAACGGACAGCTTCTAAGTAATTTTAGCGCATTTTGACTTCCGAGGTTGGTAACAGTATATGGTGTGATGCAGAGTGTTCATCTGGCTTCTGTTGATCAGCTGTATAAATATTTCCTGTGTAGACCTTCCAGAATTGTTGGAATCCAGCTTCAAAGCTCTGCAGGTAAAAATATACATCTATAAATTTCTGAAACTGTAAGAAAATGCACTGAGTTTGCAAGGATTATGCGGATTATGAGGGCTTCTAGAAACTTCTGCTACGTGTTACAGTCATCATAGGGAGTACCTTGGTATGTTGTTATGCTTACTGGAACCAAGGAGCTGCTGCTCTCTCTCAGGGAAGCTGTATATTAAGGGCGTGTAGAAGGGGGCAAACGGACAGCTTGCTGTGGGGGCATACGGACACGCTCTTATCGAAGCTTTCTGGGAGACAGATATAATTGTGATCCACATAAAAATGTTTTCCAAAGTATTCGCTAACTAAAATAGGTTGTTTATGATTTGTAGTTATTGTTCGGAACCGGCAAAGAACTTTAAATCGCTGTACATGGAGCAAAAAATGCATGTCAGGTGCTGTGAAAACTGTAAGAGAGAATGGAATGCCTTTGTGGAATAAACTTGGTAACATTTTTAACTGTGATGAAACAGGGCTGCAGCTGATTTAAAACAAAACAAAAACAACAACAAACAAACAAAAAAGTGATATCACAGTAAGAAAGATGTAGTGAGCCAGGCAAGCTGTGAAAAGGGTGAAACCATTAGTGTGATGGCATGTGTCACAGCAAGGGGGCAATATGTGCCCCCCTTTATAGTAATGAAAGGTCAGCGATACAATGAGAATTTTGAGATTGGCATGCCTCCAGGATCTAAAATTGTTCTATCAGAAAGTGGCTACACGAAGTGGGAACAATTTGCACAATTTCTTTACCACTTTATTTCCGTGAAACCTAGTAGAACTGTGTCAGTAGATTCAGGAGCTGCAGAATTTATCCTTTCAATCCCAACAGTCTTACAGACCATGTATTTTGTCCAGGACCAGTTCATTTACAGAATTAACAACATGAAAATGCAGAACCTGATATTGAAAATGAGATCCTTGAAGCTAAGAATCAGGCACCGTTGGACATTCTTCAAGATGCAATCCCAGAGAATGGGAACAATTGCGAAGTTCGCAGTTCACCAACACAAGCAGGCCTGACTCAAGTTTCTACACCCTCGACAAGCTCGACTCGATAAGTCCTCATCCAATAACTACTCTGGAAATTAAAAGCAAACCAGGAACTAAAAGAATCTCGAGAAATTCTGAAGTTATTATAAGCCCAGAATTTATAAATGATCTGAAAAAGAGGAAGACTGTCTGTGCTAAAAAGGAAAAGGCGGTAGCAGCGAAAGCCTGGAACACTGGAGCTAAGAAGAATCTTGTCTATGAAGCAGAAGATATCTGGAAGAAATGCCGAAATTGCTACAAGGAAGGTGAGAATTGGGTTCAGTGCCTCAACTGGTGCAAACTGGTACCACGTTAAGTGTGTAGAGGCTGGAAATGATCCATATTTCATGTGCCACAATTGTATAAGTGATGACAGTGACTAAAATTATTGGTGTCCGTTTGCCCCCTACAGAGTGTCCTTTTGCCCCTCTGGTTGGGGCAAACGGACATTGTAACATCCTTAAACTAATTAATATTTTTCTGTTCATGTATATTATTCCAGACTATATAATTTTCAGTTTTGTCAAATGAAGGTTCAGTGCTTGTGTTAAAATAATATTTTTTACTCTACAGTAAATAGTATGACCTTCATTATGAAAAATGTGCTTAGCCTGTCCATTTGCCCCGCCTTTACCCTAAGTGATATAAATAGTTCATTTGAAGCAGTACTTTTTTCAGCACTTCAAAATGAACTAATTGGGATGATAAACATCGAAGGACAGAGGGCTTATTGTCAACAGTGGACAAGTATTGATTATTCTGTTTTTCAAGCATACTTAGGACTTATTACTTGCGGGTGTATATCGATCTCATGGGGAATCTACAAAAACATGTAGGGTAAGGATACTGGGTAAAACATATTTCAAGCAACTAGGTCTCGTGAAACATTCTGTAAGATATCACATGTCTTGTGATTTGATAAGAAATGTACAAGAGGAGAAAGACGACGTACTGATAAACTTGCAACAATTCGTAGTAGGTATTTGGTAAAAATGGGTAGAAGTGCTTCCAAAACTGTATAGTCCAGGAGAAAATGTGTTGTAGACGAGCAGTTAGTAGCATTTAGAGGCCGCTGTCCATTCAAGCAGCATATCCCAAGTAAACCGGCAAAATATAGAATCAAAATATGGACCCTGTGTGACAGCAAATCTTCATAGGTATTGAAAGCCCAAATTTATTCCGGAAAGGAGAGCGGAGGTGCACCAGAAAAAAAATCAGGGAATGAGAGTGGTAGCTGATCTCACTGCTGAGATTCGAGGGCAGAATATCACACGTGAAAAAATTTTTACCTCATACAGTTTGGGGCAACTGCTTTTGAAACGGAAATTGACAATGTTGGGAACTATACGAAAGAATAAACCTGAGCTTCCACAAAACATGACCAACAAGGAGGTACACAGTTCTTCATTTTACTTCACTCATGTGGTCAATTATGTTCCCAAGAGAAATAAAAATGTTCTTATGAGCACTCTCCACCACAATAAGCAAATCAGTCACAGAGCTGATAAGAAACCAAAAATGATTTTGGACTATAATCCAACAAAAGGGGCGTTAGACACACTTGATCAGCTAACAGCTACACATACATGCAAACGCAAAACCAAAAGGTGGCCCATGATAGTCTTTTACAATATGCTTGATGTTTCTGCTTATAATGTATACATACTGTGGACTTCAATTGACCCTAATTGGAATACAAGGAAATTGACCAGGAGAAGAATATTTTTGGAAGAGCTTGGAAAATCACTGGTAAGACAGCACATTCAATAAAGAGCAACATTCCCAAGAACAGAAGATTCTTTGAGACTGGTCAGACGTATCCAAAATCCTGAAGACATGGTCAGGGTATCAAAATCAGCAACAACAAGAACTGTGAAACGTGCTAGTTGCAAGTTCTGCCCACCAAGCAATGATAAAACAAGCATGTTGTGTAGAAAATGTAATAAACATATTTGTAAAACACATACAACATATTTGTGCCCAAACTGTCGTAAGTAAGAAGAAAAACAGCTAAAGGAAGATAAAAAGAGCTGTATTGCTTTCAAAGTGAATGTTTGCACTGAAAACAGCCTGTTGTTTCAAATATGTATTAGGTACTGTTTTATCAGGGATATTGTTTAATGGTGTTTAATAAAGTGTTGTGTACAATTATCATCGTCATCATCATCTACAAAGCATGGCAAGAGAAAATCAATGTCAATTGTTACCAGCTGTACAAAAACGCATGTATTTCAAATTTTCTACAGTATTTGGACACGTCGGGTCGTATTGACCCGAACAGTACATTTGTCAAGTAATATTGAACAGAACAGCAGGGTACCACATAGCAACATACAGTTGTGAAAAATAAGCAGACCTGTGAACTGTCATAATATCACCTTATTAAATACAACCTATTTCCGCAGTATATGACGTCTTCTTAAAAATTGTGAGTGCCAAGGATATTCAGTACGTATATTTCCAAAATTCGCTAACTGCATAACAGCATTTCACTGAATTTAAAAGCTTCTGAAATAGGTACGTATTTCTAAACAATTTGTTTATGGCATTTAGACTCCTTGAGAAAGTGCATTTCTGGCTGTCATATACCTAGTAGTTTATATGTAATTTTATTTTATTTAGCTGCTGCTTTTTTAAAAGAACCTTAATTCCTATCTTACTTTTTAGTTTCGGTTGAGGATATTAGCCAGAATGATGTCTGTTGAAAGTAACCAGGAGAAACATATTCATATAAAGAATTCCAGGACGAGCACCGTAATCATACACATAAATTATGGTAGACGCAAAATTAAACGGCGTTACTATTAAACTGACTGTTACTATTTTTCTTCCTGTTGCGCAAATGGATTTTTGGGAGCAAATTATATTTATATCACTGGCTCTACGGCGTGATTTTACAGCGTATTTAACTATAGAGCACTGCAAGGAGTGGCAAGTATTTGATTGTATTTTGTATCGAGCCACCCACCATCAAATTTTGTAACAGCCATGTATTGTTGGTTGCAACACGAGTAAGTTTCTTGAGGTTAAACAAATCATTACAATACGCTCCCAATAATGGTTCAATGAGGTTGGAATCCAGAGTGTTTGGGGTTAATCGTAATTTACTTTAAATTGAGGGAAAACAAGAAAGTTTTTATCTAGCAACTCATCCTAACCAGATATGAACTCAGACCCTTCACAGTATGACAGTTCAGATACATATATCCAACCTGGCTACGGGTTTTGATCAGAAATGCCTAAATGTTCTCTTAAAGAGAAGCGAAGGTTTTAAAGCGTTAAATTGCTGAGTTATTTTCAGCTCGAGAGTTACGTTTGATTCTGTAAAATAAATGATCATAAGAATTGTGTGTTATTGTAATAATTCACCCTCAAATGAAATACTATGTGCGTATTTTTGCTTAAGGAGTAATGACTTCTGTTTCCAAAGCAACATACTTTATTTTTATCTGAACAGCCTTATCTTTAAGGAATTCTTGTGTAACTCTAAATTACAACCGCAAATCTCGCGCACCATGTTTCGAACACTCAGATAACATGTATGCATTGCATCCGGTGGACTAATGTACATAAAATGATAAATGGAGAAAGAAATTTGGAAAGGAAATATTCCTGGCTTACATTTGGGATACCTTCCCAGCATTTGTAATTTATGTGGAGCGCAAAACACGGAAAAAGCCTCAGTTTAGGAACAGTTTTTGTAGGATTTGCATGCAGACTTCGCTGACAAAATTCCGTGGCTTAACGACCTCGGCTATCATGACATCCTAGCGTGCGAGGCTGTGTGTGTGGTGGTGGTGTGTGTGGTGGTGGTGTGTGTGGTGTGTGTGTGAGTGAGTGTGTGTGTATGTGTGTGTGGTGTGTGTGGTGTGTGTGAGTGTGTGTGTGTGTGTGTGGTGGTGGTGTGTGTGGTGGTGTGTGTGTGGTGGTGGTGTGTGTGTGAGTGAGTGTGTGTGTAGTGTGTGTGGTAGTGTGTGTGTGTGAGTGAGTGTGTGTATGTATGGTGGTGGTGTGTGTGTGTGTGTGGTGTGTGTGTGGTGGTGTGTGTGTGTGGTGTGTGTGTGGTGGTGGTGTGTGTGTGTGGGTGAGTGTGTGTGTGTGGGTGAGTGTGTGTGTGTGGTGTGGTGTGTGTGTGGTGGTGTGTATGTGTGGTGTGTGTGTGAGTGAGTGTGTGTGTGGTGGTGGTGTGTGTGTGGTGTGTGTGGTGGTGGTGTGTGAGTGAGTGTGTGTGGTGGTGTGTGTGTGGTGTGTGTGTGGTGGTGTGTGTGTGTGAGTGAGTGTGTGTGTGTGAGTGCGTGTGTGAGTGTGTGTGTGTGGGTGAGTGTGTGTGTGAGCGAGTGTGTGTGTGAGTGTTTGTGTGGGTGTGTGCGCAATACAATCACTTTAAATATTCAATTATATGATAATGAAGCACCTCATGCTAGCAGCCTATTTTGAAAATATTAGAAGCCTGTTTTTAAAACCTTTAGTGCAGCTTTTAAAACCTATTTCCTGCTAATTTAAATATGTTTTATTATATTCTTCAAATTGAAAGAGGTTTTCTATAAAATGGGATGAATTGATTCACGAAACCTTGCACTCTTCTTCTAAACAAGTAAAGACTTCCTTTGTGCAATGGACTTGTATTACATACAACTTACATACATAGAAGCTCGGTAATCCTGTTTGTGAAATAGAAATTATAAAGATAGTTTTTTAATAATACAGAGAAATAAATCCGTGGTGTTTAGTCAAAACACGGTATCTTCAAAATCTTATTTTGAAAATAAGCTGTCTTTCTCTTATACAGAGTGCCTGTATAAAAAGTGCCCGGTATTGCAATGGGAGTTGGGACTGGGAAAGCCTAGAATAAATGTTCATGGAAATATATGCCCAAAAATAAGTACCTGTTGAGATATGAGCCATTTTACTTGTGCGAAATACTTACAACACACACTGTACTTCGTGCAACGGATGGATTGGTCAAACAGATCCAGTAGCATGCCCCCCCTCCTTTTGATGAACCTCAATCCATTGAATTTTTGGCTCTGGTGGTATTTAAGGGCTTTGGTGTAGTGGATTACAAGAGCGTGTGACCAATGCATATGCCCAAATACGAGAGCAGCCTGATGTGATCGAAAGTGTTCTAGATTCTTTGAGAAGGGGAGTTGGAGCATGAAAGAACGGCATATTAAGAGGTTGATTGTCTGGTGTAAGTACTCAACAGAAGTAAAATTCTTCATATATCAACAGGTATTTGCTTTCGGACACATGTTTATAGGAACATTTATTCTGAGCAATTCCAACACTTGTTGCAATATCCCAAACTATTTAAACACCTGCTATATAAACCTTTAGTATGCAACTTATAATATATTTAGTTTAAATATTATGTATAATTTAAAATCCGGATATTGGTGCACGTTCAGATGCAAATGAAAATGACGTACATTGCCAATAATGCGTACTAAGATTTTATAGTATAGGTTCTGAATAGCTCTATGATATGTCATATCTAAAAGAGACTTCACAGATCTGCTCTAAACAAACTGCACAGAAATAAGAATCACTACAGGAAACCTTATGGTAACGTCAATATAATAATCTGAAAATATTTCATATTAATGATGATTCTAATTATATGTCACTGTAACATAGAAAATAAAATATATCATTACAGGTTCTTATGTAAAATTTAGTAGCTATGAGAAAATATAAGAGATATTACCCATACTGTTTGACATGGATGTATCCTTAGGGGGAAAACAAACGAATTTTCGGTAACATTTTGAATCGAAATTAATCAGTACAACGTCCTTAAATTACTATTGCTGTGTCTGAAAGAAGTATCCACTAACAAATCTGCAGGATTTCTTGGCCGGATTTGTCCAAATGCAAGGGATTTATTGTTCAAGTTTCTGTCTAAAAGTGAGAAAGACAAACCAGGAAAACAATAACACGTGCTGAAAACAAGGGGCAAGTTTGGGAACGAATGAGCTAAAAATCTCAAAATGTAAAGATGAAGTTGAAGAAATGCGTGGTTATTTATACACAAATAACAAAACAGCATAGTAAAAAATAGGCCATTCAACAGCTCAATTTTTAGTTGTTAAGTTTTATTGTCTGTGTACGCTGCAATTTAATATATAATTTTAACTTCACATTTTTATCCTATTCTCTGCGTCTTAAATGAGAGAAATAACCATTTTAATGGTAGAAAGGGATTAGTAGAATCCTTTGAAGTGTTAAGTGATCATTCTTAAATTCCTCTTGGTGTCATAGAACTAATATGGCTTTGTATGGCTTGGCATATGTCCATATGAAACAATATGTTGGAGAATTTGTGGTCGCAGAGCTAGAAAATATCACAACCTTAACATGTTCCATTTCGGTCAGGCGGTAGACCTTGGCCTTGGTTATAGCGTCACGGAGCTCTGTTGGGTCGTGCGTTTTCCCCAAAAGTGAATGAAACCAGAAAAAAATCCCAACCAGATTGGCACATGCTTGCGACCTCCCGATGGCAGCTGGGTGTCCTAGATGGTTCTGGCTCTATCAACTCGCTCGTTTATTGTCACAATGCTTAGGAACAAAGCATAGATGTCGGAAATAAAATATAGCTATACCGAGTAGAAGATACTACTTCGACCACATGTTAACTAGAGATTCTACATGTCCAATAAAATTATTGTCAATAACAACCGTTTCACCCGAAAAAAATAGTTTGTGTCAAATATTTGGAGTATTTTTATGTGTCAAAAGTGGCGCTGCCAAATCTCTGTTAGAAATTAAATTTGCATGACATTTTAAAATGAGATTGTGACTAAATTCATTTGAATTAAGGGAAGGGCAGTGCTTTGCCTGAGCGGTTAGAGCGTTCGTCTACCACCTAGGCGGCTCAGGTTTGATCCCAGTGACCCATATGTTATTTTCGTGGTGGACGAAGCGGCGTTAGGGCGGGTTTTCTCCGGATTCTCCGGCTTCCTCCGCCACTCATTCCACTAATTGCTCAATTGTCAACGTTCCAATAATCGACTTCGCCTGCATTTCATATCATCCCCTTCCTCAGCATCATACCTGGTGTTTGGCTGACCACCCGCTTCCAGGTCTTCACTCTGTCCGGTCCATAGGTTATGGTGCTCCCCGAAGGACGTCGGACCCTAGGCACTGGCTTGTAAGTCCTAGGAATGTAAGTCCTACATACGGGGAGGGTAATCAGGTAAAGAAACAGAATTAAGGAAAGAATGTGTTACAGCATTCTTCACACAATGCTTGCGGGACAGTTAGTGATATAATAGGCCTTTAATATTCATTCGTCAAGAAGATAGATGGCTCCAAATATCCCACAATTTTTTTTTTTTTTTGGGGGGGGGGGGGAGTAATAGCTCTTAATTGGCAATAATTGTGTTGGACATATTTGTTATACTAATCAGAATCCCTGGTTAATGTAAGGCCGAAGTGGTATCTTCCATCCTGTATTACCAACTTTGATCAATATTGTTTTTAAGTCCTTGACTGACATAAATCAAAACCAATATTTCAGTAGTGTTTTTAATTCATAGATCATTTTGGAGAATACTAATATTTTTAGGATTGAAATAAATTATATATATACTAATATTTTGTACGATATATGTCATTCACCTACAGGTTATATACAGAACTAGACGATACAGCACAATATCATGGAGAAAAAGGCCTAATATTACAGGCTTAAATAGAATCTTCTTCTTGATGGGAATTAAATTCTTTACCTTTTGTTTGTATTCTCCTCAGAGAAACTAGTAAATAATAGCATTCCAATGAGCTGCATAAACATTTATCTCTCGTTCTTTCAAATAATTCCAAAATACTTTAGAGCAAGTGGAGTTCAAGTGCCCGTCGACAGCTAGGTCGTTTGGGCCCGATTTATCTCTTGATGGTTAATCCAAAAACTTTATTTGTCGCTCATAGCATATATGACATAGTCTACTATTTAGGGTAAGATTATAAGAAGCTTTTATATCCATAAATACGCATGTGATTACAATAAATATGTTTGTTCACAGAGAATATTCCTGATGCTCTAACGAATGCATGCGGAAAGTGCACCGATCGTCAGAAGGAGGGCTCTGAGAAGATCATCAAATTCTTGATAGACAAGAAGCCGAATATGTGGAAAGAACTGGAAAGCAAATATGATCCTCAAGGAGTATACGCCAAGAAATACGAGGAAGAAGCAAAGAAGCGCGGTGTTACCGTCTAGTAGAAATGTCTCGTTCCTTCAACACCATCAACTCTTCACAACATTTCATCACACATTCTTCAATTGGAATTCAAAACAAAACTAGCGTTTTACATAACGTGTAAAACAGTAATGTCTGCTTTAAAATAAAGTATTAATTTCTACATTATAAACTTTATTCATTATACGCATAATCCAAATACCTCTTCCCAAAATGTACCACAATGTATGTGCAGTGTGACATTAGAATAATACATAAGCTGAGGAGGAGTGGAAACCACAAATTCGTTATGTTCTAGGAAAGCTAAAATCATACTCGCACCAATCAAAGGTGAACCAGTTCATAACGACACCGCTAATCCACCAATCAAAGGTGCACCTGTTAATTACGACACTGCCAGCCGCCAATCAAAAGATCCACATGTAGCGATCAATACTTCGGCAACTACCCACATTCTCACGCAGTTGAAAGTGCTTGCGGAGTAAAGTTACTCCCTTTATTTAATAATTAGTGTTAATATAGTAAATAACATTGCAATAAAGTCGTATTCTCGTTTTTGAAAGTCTACGCTTTTACAGATTATAGCATATATATTCTCTGTACTGTTGTGCCAAGATCAGTAAGGCGCAACTATCGATTCTCCCATGTAGACACAATGAAATAGATTAACAAGTAGGTAGTTAAAATGTCGGATACCACTGACAGTAACATGCAGCGTAGAATATTAAAAACACGTATGAATATTATGCAACTCGTTACCGCTCGTTTCATAAAACATACTCCCGTGTCAATTGCTGCCATTATGCTCTCGTTGCTTAATACACTATTATTACCCTCTGTAGTTTCTACTTATATTACAGTAAATAGAAAGAGTATTGCATCCGACACAATAACTAACTATTGAGATATTACATAATTTGAAGAAAATATTCCCCTGGACAAAAAATTGAATATTTAGAGAAGAGTCCTATGTATGTGTGTATGAGTGAGAGAGAGAGAGAGAGAGAGAGAGAGAGAGAGAGAGAGAGAGAGAGAGAGAGAGTGTGTGTGTGTGTGTGTGTGTGTGTGTGTGTGTGTGTATGTGTGTGTATAACGACAATAAAACTCAAAAATGAAAATTCGGATCAGTATCAAATTTAGTACTTAAGTTCAGCACCTTCCTAGGATGACACACGAAGCCTTCCAAGAAAATCCCTCAAACTAAGCGTCCTTTTCAATGAACATTTTTCCTAACTTTTTATGTACTCAAAACGTACGGTAATGATTTTGATTAACAGATAACACATTTAAGACACTTATACTTATGAAAAATAAAATAAATATCTTAAATTTTCCGGGAATAGCCTCTTAGTCTTCTTTATTTGGAGTGAATTATATATAACTTTGTGTAATGGTTGAACCATAACACATTGACCATGCAAAAATGTGATTTTATTTAAACACTGAAATTATTCAAAATGATTTTTTTGACATCAATCATTTTCGGAGATTTCTAGTGTTATTGGTTTCAATTTTTCTATATTTTGATCATTTTAAATGGTGCACTGCTCAGTTGTTTCTCGTGATGTAATCGAAAAAGTATGAAAGTTCAACACCACCATTTGGTGATCCGCTTTTTAGAGGTTAAATTACCACTTGAACGTCTTATATCTCTTTTGCATATACTACAACCAATGTGCAATGAAACTATTTCTGCAAACGTTAATCTCCATTAACATGAAGTAGACAGAAAAATAAAGAATAACTTTTGTAAGGTGTATAAAAATAAGGAATAGTGGCAAGGAAGAGTTACGTTGAATACGACTGGTCGGTTTGATTACTCTGAGAGTACGTACAAGTAAATAACTGTTTATATTGCTTTTTATTTACTAGTTCTTACTTGTGTGACAAGAGTGGAGAAAGACCTACAATGAATAGTTTGAAACCATACTTATATCCAAGTCAGTATCATAAGTCAAACTTTGTCTTTCCTTTAAACCAATCACTGGTCCTCTTAAGCTTTTAACGTTTGTGTTTAACCACCCTTAGCTACACAGACTTTATTAACATAACCTATGCAACTACAAAGGTTCTGCACCAGGAGGCTCCACCAAGTGGCTCACTTCTCCAACTGCCTACAGTGGACAGCATACTTTCCGGACACAAAATTTATCCTCTGCCAAAGCCAGCAATGGATGCTGTAACACCGGCCAGTCACAAGCCCAAAGACCCAGATAAACGGAACTTACTAACAAAAAGCAATTTGGAAAAGCCTTGCTGCTCGTAAAAAAAAGGTGGTGCTAAAACGTCTGCAACAAAATATCATATTGATATTTACCTGTGCTAAGTTACGAGGGCTATTTGTTTCTCAACCCCTGATTGAGCTTACAGGTGACCCAAGTGCTGATAGGAGGTAGGGAATCGCATGGTGTGAATAACTCTCTTCCCACTACTATAAGCATGACTACCAAAGTAAGATGGTCAATTTAAGCTTGGCTAAGAGCACTTAAAGATATGCGTTTCCATAGGATCTCCCTCCAAATGCAAGTTATGCAGTGTTATATATCTACAGGAATAGGGGCACAATTTAGTAGAGAACAGGGAATGTCCACTGCGCCGCCGTGAAGTACATCAAGTTATGATTTAGATATCCTGTTCACACTAAAGGCCTTGATACTAAGCTAACCAATAAACTGAAACGAGAGAATGACAATGCTGTACTCCCTAAATAACCGACATTCCCACCTGTCTGGCGAAGTGCTCTTCTACAAGTAGATTCTGGGACCAATAACACACTACTACCAAGACTGGGATATGGCCGCTAAAAACTACCTGCACATCCTGCAAGTCCTTAAAAGCTTATCTTACGACCTGCTGTAAACTCCAGTTGATGTATTCCCCGCTTCAGTGCACACTATTACCTGCCTACTTTGAAAATACTACATCCTCTCCACATACCAACAATTCTTTTCCAAACTTCCAAAAAGCTTAAACGCCTAGGGGAGTATTAGTAAGGAATTACTTTGTAATGACATTTATGGGTAAATATGTAATTAGAACCAAAATAGTATTAGAGAATAAAACAGTGGAACAAGTAGCATATTTAAAGTACTTAGGATGTGATATTACATATGAAGAAGACAAAGATACGGAAAAAATACCCAAATTCCAGGAAATATGTGGGACCATTAAAGGAATGTTAGGTCGATAACAGGAAAAGAGACAAAACTTAAACTATATAACACAATGGCTTTTCCTTCTTTGTTGTAAGGAAGTGAAAACAGGATAATAAAATCAAAGGAATGAAGTAGAATACAAGCAGCAGGGATGTTATTTTCGTGGAATATGATGAAAGGATATTTATGAGCAGATACTAGAATGCGAAAGGAGCAAATAAGAGAAGAATTATACAACCTCTAGCAATAAAGTTCGGTCAATAGTCCTGTAACATTCACGTAGAACTATGAACTATGAAGAGCAGTTACCTTACTGTCCTTCAAAGTTGTCCGCTTCCATTGCTATGCACCGCTGAGATACATGTCCTGGAAACATTGCAAGAAGGTTTCCTTTGGGATGGCGTTCGAAAGCCTTGTCACGTTGCATTGGATGTCAGGAATATCGTCAAATCTCGTTCTTTTCAAGTACGGCGAGTATGGTGGATGTTCCAACTCCAGTACGCACAACAAGGTTACTGGTTTTTTGTTCACCACAACACTCGCCTACACCAAGCCAATGTCGTCAAACAGTTCCTGACCAAAAAGAGGGTGGTGCAGATGGAACATCCACCATACTCGTCAGATCTCAATACTGCAGACTTATTCCTATTCCCTCGACTCAAACGTGCTTTCAAAGGAACGAGATTTGACGATAAAGTGTAAAAGATATTGCAATGAAAATTTGTATGTACATTATTCGTTATATTTTTTGTCTTATATGAATTTGAACAAAAACCAAATTTTAGAACTTAGCAATTTCACCTATGCGTCAGACGCCAGACGGAGTTGGAGTCGAGCGGAGATGAGGTGATGTTTCCTCCGCTCGAGTGTCTTTACCGCAGTACCTAGCCGTCATACGGCTCAACCTGCGCGATGGTTTTGATGGTGTCACTACAGGGATGTTTATCACTGGGAAAAATTTGTTGGAACAGGGGTTTTTATAGGAACGGGAGGGGTTGGAAAGTGACGCAAGCTGAGGCATGCGTTGTAAATGCGGGTCAAGTGCATCACGGCTCTATGGGGTAGGTGCTGGAGCATTTCCGCTGTTACCCGGTCCTGCCCAGGGGCTTTTCTAGGTTTTAGGTGTCGGATGGTGTTAGTTACCTCGCGAGGGGTAACTATCGTATGCAGGTATGTGTTATAAGCGCATTCTAAAGCTTTGCTTCTCTTTTGAGTTTCAATCTATAAAGCAGCATTTTAAAATGTTCTTGACTAAACTTTCTAGCAGGCATAACAATAAGGACAAAATATATTTCAGAAAAAAAAACACCATCAACGCTTAGTATGTTGTCCGGGATGACAATCTTATCGTTTTCAAATAGAAACCCCTGTCCGGAAATGCACGGTTTGGACGCTGGAGAGCGTTGAAGTTTGAGAACGAACGGCTGTAATAATTTAACATTCATTTTGGTATCTTAATGCGAAAGGTATGCAACCGTGTTGCCATCTGTGTATTGGAATGAACGACCTTAGCGTAACAACATTCCTGTGCATGCGTTAAATTCCTCCATAGAGTCCCTGGGCCGCGTCCTATTACGTTACTTCTGTAGTTTCCAGCAGTTGTTAACGCTGTTAACAGCAGTTCGACTTGTACCAGTACACAGCTGCTGAAGCGGCCAACTTGAATTCCAGTGTACTTTGATGTAAATGTGCGGAATCACCACAACGTTGCATATCCAAATCGATGGATTGGCAAAGGTGGACCAATTCCATGGCCAGCATGGTCACCTGATCTGACACCTCTCAAATATTTTTATAAAGTTCTATGAAGGGTATGGTGTATGGCAGTTCTGGAACGTCAATGGAGGATCTTGTGGCTTGGGTCCACGGACACATTGATAGACTTCAAAGACAACCACACGTACTGGGTGATGTGCACGGGGCTTTCCACAGCCGATGTAGGCTGTGCAATGTAGGAGGTAAAGTGTTCGAAGCCTGTTTTTAATGTAGATAGGCCAATGTTGGATTTATTGACGAAATGTGATGTACACCGATCTCACACTTCGATGAGCTACAGCGTTCAAACCGTGCATTTCCGGACAGGGGCTTCTATCTGAAAATCGATCAGTTTTCCGTCCCGCATAACATACTAAACATTGTTGGTGTGTTTGAGACACCCTGTATATATAACGGTAGAAGAACTAGGCTACAATAATTTCAATCAATATTGGAATATTTATTTATATTAAATAAAGTGATTGGAGTTACCCTATAGCAGCAATGCCCACCGCTGTCCCGTGGGAGCTATGTGCCAATTATGTATTTTTCTGGCGTCCCTCAAAGGCACATTTTAAATCCGATGATTTCTAATATTAATTCAAATTTCAAGACAAAACTATTTTCATCCGAACATTTTCCTAGTACACGCCCATGAAATATGTTTTAAACACCCAAAGCTCTATTCATTAATTCCCTAACCAGTGTTTTCCCTTGTTCGTCTCAAAAGATGGGTACTTGCCCTAAAAGGTGGTTGTGATGGCGCCCGCGCCTCCTTAGGCACGAGTTAAATGTGCCCAAGCACATAAGAAAGTTGGACAACACTGTCCCAGAGAAATGTATACCATAGGTAGTAATTAAGGCATTATTCACCCTGGTTCACACACTGTATGTCCCTGCTTATACACCCAATTTAATAGTACTCGTCTCTGCTTTAAGTAAATGAAAACGGAAATTTTATTTTCATGTAATATACATCAACACCAATTATTTATCTTCAACACGTGTATTTGCTATTAATGCATGTAAACCTAGATGAAGATTACAAATATTGCTTTTCTGTTCCATATGGGTGCTTGTTCCTCGTTTTGTTACTGTTGATTCATTGGGGAAATATATTAACAATATACAAAGAGAAAACCAACTTTGCAAGTGATAATCGTTAGGTGCTTCCTTCATTTTACAAATTTTATAAGTTAACATGTGCTTAAAATGTATATCACTGATCCCTTAGAACTAACACAATTTGAGAACCTATACCAGACATGGGCACCAGAAGAGGCGTAGCGATTGAACTTACATTCTTACTCGACTTACATTCTCTTACCGAGTGGTGGAGGTTGTTTTGATACAAGAAGCGCAGTTGTGGCTTCGTTCCACCTGCGCAGCAGTAATAATTTCTACGCTGTTATTATTTTGTTTATATTAAACATATGTTGCATACAATAATTAATACAGCCACCCTCTGTGCTTAGGCAAATTACACAATCTTCAAGTTTATAACCTTCCTTTATCTTATGCAGGTCCTATGATTAACATACTAAATTGTTGATCTTCAACATAAATGAAGCAGTAAAGTCCCACTGCTATTTGGCCTTAAAATATTTTAGAACTATTTAATGAACATAATAAATTGTTTGGTTTTAAACTCAATAACATGTTCAAACTTTGAAATACGAAGTACAACACTTTATCTTTAATAACTAATAAACGGAATGTTCCAAAAGTAGAAGCATGCTGTCTTTTTTATAGATTCCGAAAGTATCTTTTGAAATTGTTAATAAATGCTTGTAAAATCACCAAAAGTTGCTTTATGCTTTTGAACAAAACGGCGTTAAATGTATTTGCAAATTCAAATCCACATATTAAATAGCAAACTTCTGTTTTTGTAACTTAGGAAAACATTCTCTCTGCCACTCTTCATGAAACAGACGTCCCATCGAAGGCATACTCACCACTGAATGAGGCGTGTCGAAAGTTGAACAGTAGTGAAGGGAAGAAATGGCAGGTGGAGCAAGGTAAACGCGTTTCATGAAGTGGCCCTTTTGAGTCGATTTTGCCCATGCCTGACCTATACAAAGAAATTAAAGTTAAGCTCGATTCAGCTGATTCGGAGGGTTATAACGAATTCCACTAGGTCATCTGAAGTTGATTATGCCTGCTTCTCAGTTGACGTCAGTTTGTTATTTCCGTTTTAAGACTCATTTATGGCAAATTGAGCAATAAAGCACAATAATTTTGTTATTTCATTCAGGAAATGCACGCAAACTGGTCGTTAGTAGATGTTTCTTAGTTGCTAACTCTATAAGTTTCATTTGCATTAGTTATTAACTGCAGAGTTATTACTACAGTGTAGAGGCAACCTACGCAGTAACATCATATTGATTTCCAATTTCAAAATAAAACATTACACTATAAAGTAGTAACACAAGGCAGTATACTCCATCTTCTTTATAAATTTAATGGCCTGCGAATTTTCAGTTGTTAGCAATTTGCGCAATTTGCATGGAATAATGCACACAATTTCGGAAACAGTCGCTTGATTGCTATGACGTTAGACAAGAGAAGGAAAAATCTGGAAGAACAAGCACCATAATGAGGCGTAATAACAATAAATGGGCAATTCAATGTTAAAGTACACCTTTACAATAGGAAACGTGGGTAGTGAAGACATTTCTCTCTCCCTTTTCTGCAACTAAAAAGGAAGGACCTCTTTGTGTGCGTGTCTGTGATCACAGATATAAAGAAGTCTGCTTATTTGGGACCATGTTGAGTCAGCACAACGAGATGAAGGCTCTACTAGTGCTTGCTGTGGCTCTGGTGCTCGCTGTCGTTGCAGAGGAGAAGTACAACGACAAGTACGACAACATCGACCTGGATGAAATTCTGAAGAGTGAACGACTTCTCAACAATTACTTTAAGTGCCTTATGGACGAGGGCTCTTGCACTCCGGATGGGAAAGAGCTCAAACGTGAGTGGAATTCTATCGTGTGTGTAAACCTGACAAACCTTGCAGTTTTTCCAACTGCAGGATTCAGAACCTTCCTACAGTTTGTTTACCAGCTCGTGGTCCTGGCAGGAATGCAGTCAGCCAGTACTCCGGGTACATGGCGATATCTGAAGCAGGAGTCGCGCTTACGATAGTAGGGCCATCCTTGGAATGTGTTGCTAGATTGTCGCAAAGAAGTCGCTCAATTTAGCGGAACATATGTTATTTTCAGTTCTTGGAGTATTTTAGCTTATAAAACGCAAACGATATTTTCAACTACTCCGTTATCCCGCTTATAATTTTCTACATTTTCTGTAATTTTCAAAAACTCTATCAGTGTTTCGGTCACAAGTGATATAGTCTCCACCGTTATATCGTGTAATTCCTGTAAGGGTTAGTCACCTATTACATTTCTTTAAGTATTCATTTTACCTTGGACCAAGCTATGGAACTGAGATTACATATGTATGGGTTTAAGCAAACACAGTGTGGCCCAACGAAACAAAACTGCATCCGATTTGTAAACCTCTTGAGTTTGTTTGTTTCAATCATCCCATAAGGACCTGTATTGTGCATAGAACTGTCACTTTGAATCTTTTTGTTCTGCAACGACAACGTCATAGCAGATTTCACAGCAATCCCAGGTGGCAGTTTACCTACTTCTAGACTACTTTTCTCATTACTTTCGACATAAAACTAGTAACTCGAATGATTTTACAACTGAAATTAAAACTAGCGCGAATAACATGAAAGTAAGTTGGCAGCGTAACCAACAGAACAGCGTTTGTGCGTAAGTTTACAATACTCGAGTTATACTACGTGGAATGTCTCTCCTCTCCTTTTCATTCTCTTAACACCATGAGCTGGTTAACAGACAGTACCATGCAGCTGCAGTAAAGTTAGTGATTCAGCATTATAATTAGAGCTCTTTACTTTTTTAGTAAGTTAATATCGATCGGATAAAATAAAAACAGCATTATTTTTCTCATCAGCAGGAAAAAACGATAGAGACCGTTTAATTTGTTTAAGGGTTGGGAGTGTTTTGATTAATTTCTTTCACTGAAACCCTTGTAAGACCAATGTAGTAGTAGCTGCACGATGATTCAACAACAGATATCCCTGCACAAGACGTCATAAACAAGTTTCTAATAAAAAGAGCCGTCCGGTATTTTGGATGTAGCATGTCTGCGACGGTGCAATTGTTTTTACCAGAAAAAACAGGGAATAGGGGTCCATATATCGTTTGGGACAGCTAGGTCGGTTGGATGTGACGAGATGCAGAGCATGCGGTTAATTTCACTTCATACAGAACTGGTATTGAGTACAGTCATTTCCTAATTTAAGTAAGAATATGTAAATTCCGATTCAGATATAAGTAAATGGCTTGAATGTATATTTGGACTACCATTGTTACCCTCAGATGAAGTCCGTGATCGCAACATTTACTGATTTGTGATTTTTAGATTACGTATTTGACAACTACATCGCCGAAGATTCATTTCCACCAGACATGTGGGCAAGCGAACCTTCCGAAAATCCACGTACTACCAATGTGAAGCTCTTATCACAAACTTCTCAATGAATAATTTTATAGCCCGCATCGAACATACACACTGTGGTAAATATCACTATATCACTACAACAGAAATCAAAACTTAGCATTAATTCAATTAAAAAGAATATTTCACAGCTACCAGGTAATAATGTGAAACACATTCAAGCTCTAATAATAGAAAAGTATAAAGCAAATGGACATTAAAAACTGCCCCTGTTCCAATATTTAAAAAACGTTATTTACCAAGCTGAAGTATAAGAACTCTATCTTCACGGAATGACGAAAGTCATTTTAAAATACTTTAAGCTAAACATAGCAACATAGTCTCAAGTCAGTACGAAAAGAGAGCGAAAATGGTGCCCAAACTGTATGTAAAAGGCTGGCTACGGCAGGCCCAAATGCAATGCAGGAATTGTCCCAAACGCTATCCATTTCGGTTTTTCGGCCCAATTGCACTGCACCGCATATTTTACATAATTTTTAGTGGAATTCACCTTTCGAACTTTAATGTTAGGAACATCAAACATGCTTTAGAGAAAATATATAATGATGAAAGTAAAAGTAATTTATGTCCGCCAGGATGAGTGTCACTGAAAAAGACATATCGGGACTGTAATAAAATTTACTTTAAAAAAAACTTGAATTTCTTCTGGCAAGTAAAAGGCAAGCTAATGTCAAAACCGTCCATGAAATCCAGGATTGTTAAAATCTCATCTCTAACAAAACTTGCTTTCTGTAGCGGAAAACTGTGCAGGGTATCTATCAGTGGTTTTATGTTATACTTATTTTCAATAAGTTGTAAAAACGTGTTTTTATATTTTACCACCACCTCAGTACCGACAGTCAAAACAGAACGTCAACTAATGGGGACAGAAAATTATGACAAATTTAATTTTGTTGTGTATTTAAGAACACCAACAAACCATTAGCTTTGTTAGATATTCAAAAACAAAAAATCTCTATTTATATCACTAGGCTACCTCCTTATCTGAAATAAACCAAATTTGGAATAAGCCGTTCTGAATAAGCTTTCATCAAGAGTGTAATCAGATTCCAATTCCACAACTATCTACCATCACTTAGTAAAAAATTTCACGCATTTCATAACTTTCTCTGCCCGTTTTTCACAAACTATTCTTTAATAATGATCGTTCTTCTATTTACTTCACTGACATGAACAGTGGTATAAATGCCTTTATTACATATTTCCTTGTGGATAAAATGAGAGCTTAAAGTTTAAGTCAAATATTTTAAGAGCCAGTCGCTATGTGATGGCTTTCAAATGTCCTTATACTTGTATGACAAAGAGAAAAACAAAAATAAAAAATAAATAACGACTTCCCATTTGAGAAAAGATTATGTATTGGAAAATTCAAACCACAACATATTTCAGAAATGGTTAACTCCACAAACAAATTGTATGCTTTAAAGTGATCTAGAGTTTTTGTGTAATAAAATGTTGTCTATCACTTACGGTTTACTATATATGCAAAAGTTATTCGCAGTGAAGAGAACTTCAGAGGCAATTCCCAGAAAATTTAAAATATATTCAAAACATACAAAATAGCTTAAACATGTAATATTTTAATCAAAATAGTGAGAGCCATTTTTGAGAGAATCAAAATTTTCCAAAAATGTTCCATGAGACGGATAGTTTATGTTGGGGTAGGCACTTACTTGAAAATCTTCGTGTCGTAACTGAATTCAAACACTAAGTTTAGTTTTGAGTTATGCTGTTCACACACATTCATGCGCGCGCATACACACTACATGCGCGCGGACACACACGCGCGCACGCACGTGCGGACCTTTTCCTAAAAAGCGTATTATTGTTCAATAGAAATATACACTTAGGTGAACTCTCGATGTCGAATTTTTGAGTGTGATGCAATACTTCTCCCAGCTTTACGTAGTAGGGATTGGGCTTAAGAAATTGGCACTCGAGATAATTGCAAGAGATCAGTATCTTAGCTGATTGCAGGTCAATAAGTCCATTGTGATATAATGCAGAATATATGTCAGAAAACAGCTGTTGTAGAACATTATATGCAAGAATTTTAGAAATCCTAATTCGTTTAATAAAAATAGATCACAATCTATACCGATCTTAGTTAAAAGTCCTATAGGTTCTATATACATATTGTACCGTGTGGCTTGAAGTTTGAGTTCTGAACAGCCTGCATAAAGGTATATTGTGCTCCTGCTCTTACTCTTTAAAAAATCACAGACAAGGTTTTATTGGTCAAGTTTGGAACAATTGTAGAAGGGATAACACACGATATTGTGATTAACTTTAGAACAAGGGAGTATACTGACTCCAGTGCACTTTCTTCTCACAATTATTGTACACATTCAGAATACCGTTGTACCATAGTGTCCACGTTTATTAAGCTAAGCCTTAAAGCTCTCCAATTTTAAGCATATTATATTAAAAAAAGTACTGCAACAACCATCTACATTCGTCTCACCAAGGAACTTTGCTGATGAATTCTGGATGTTTTTGCAGACAGCGTATAAGTGTCATTTGAAAATTATTTTCTGTTAGCTCTTGCATCAACTTAAGTTTGTATGAGTGCCACTTCTGTCCTAGGTTTTTTTTTTTTTTTTTTTTTTTTTTTAAATGCTCATACGTGGTTGTTTGCAAAATAGAGCTAGAGCATCTCCCTGTCGCCTATCAACAACCACCACGAACTAATGATAGCAATCCGGGCGTCTCCAGTCTTACGGACAAGACGTGAAGGTAAACCACGTCGGGAAAACCGTTGTTCATGCAGTATATGTGCAACGGAAAGATTTTCTCCAGTCTTACCCACTATTTGCACATCGCTGCGTGTTCATCGTCATACTGCACACTTTAGGTACCTCACTGTTGATTGATGCCCTGGTATGAGAGAACCAGAGCGTTTATATCCGAAAGGAATTTTCTGTAAACGTATTCGGCTACACCAATAACACATCTAGAAATAGGGACATTATTAGTACAGCAATACGTACTGCAGACCTAAAAACCTGCAAATGATGGTGGGATTCAAACTCAGAACCTTTTCATAAGAAGCACTTTGTTCTGACCACCCGTGCACAGAGCACAGCTACGGATATGTAAGTTAATGCAGCTACCAACAGATAGTCTTCAGATTTCTAATCCAGAACGGATGTTTGTTGTAACAAAGCGAAAAAATCCAACGCAGTTACTTTTCTATTACTCTATTTTCTTCTAAAATTTTACCGCTAACATAGTTTTCTTCTCGTCATTAACGCAGTCTACAGTCCCTCGGGATATCACAACTCACAATTGTTCTTTTCCTAAACTTACTCTGTCCTTTCAATGGTTTTCTTCACTTTCTGTGTCGCTCATATACTAAATACGCCGTTATAATCACTCGACGCTAGTACACTCATTGATCTTTCGACACTCCGATGTAACTTTCTGACGACACACACGCACAGCTGGCTCACACTCACTGAGACACTGACAGATTCATGAACGTAGCCATAACTCTAAAACTAAACTCACTGTGTTGCTACCTCATGTCCTTGATAGGGGGTGGCACCGATTTTTCTCGACATCTACACACACACACACACACACACACACACACACACACACACACACACACACACACACACACACACAGAGAGAGAGAGAGATCCACCGGGAATGACTGAGCTAGAAGTCTCGAGAAAGTGCTAGAAAAGTTCCTTTTGATTCTGCCGCTTCCAGACCGACATGTGGTGTGAAGCAGCCCGGCCCTCGTCCGTTCATTATTATGCACCGAGCCTGGTGTCACATTATTATTATTATTATTATTATTATTATTATTATTATTATTATTATTATTATTATTATTATTATTATTATTATTATTATTATTATTATTATTATTATTATTATTATTATTATTATTATTATTATTATTATTATTATTATTATTATTATTATTATTATTATTATTATTATTATTATTATTATTATTATTATTATTATTATTATTATTATTATTATTATTATTATTATTAGTAACAATCGAAGCCTCATACCCAGTGACCGTGTTACGAGTATGGGAGAACTTGTACATAAAAGAACTGCAACGGAAGCGAGTGTCCTGCTTAATGTAAGGATACTACAGCAGAGATATTTTACCACCCCTCAAACTGTCATATGGGTTGCCTATTCGAAGTGAATGGCAATTCGGGAATAACCCGTATAAGATCCCAATGTTGCTATTCCTTTTTAATTTTCCTCAGTTTTCTTCAGTTATTCCTTAGGTTTTATTGTAGTTCTTACAAAACTTATGTTAAAAAAAGAAATTGTTATTGCTGCACAGGTGGAAGGAAGTGTACTTGTATCAAAACAACCTTCGTCATTCAGCAAGAGAATGTGGAGTGAGTAAGACAAGTTTAATCGCTACCTCCCCTCTAGTGGCTATGTCTGCGATGGAAGTTCACTCAATAAAGTACCACTCGTAGAAATGGGTGCGTGCTCGCTTGTGTATCTGTGTGTACTAAAACTAACCTCTTCAAACCAGCATGAGTAAACATTTCCCATAAATAAATGGATAAGTAAATAAAAATAGATAAATAGATAATAAATAAATGAATAAAGAAGCAAACAAAATACTGTTATAGCATTAAGTTTGATTTTTAAAAAGCTAAGGGACTAGATACTAAAATTTGTTATTGACAAATCATAATGGATACATTTTAGACTAAAAAATACAGTATATTTCTCATTCGTTTGCGAGGAAATTACAATTTCTGAGAATTAAGTTACATGGATTAAAATATTAGTGCTTATAAATGCGTTGAAATAAAGTTTATATCACATTTATCATAAATTAAAGTGATATTTAGGGGAGTAACAACTTATGAAACTAGTGTAATTAAAACCAGCCCGCAGTTATCATTGTTTTATATCATGTTATATTATATAATATTATTATACTACTACCACTAATACACGTGTATATAACCTAACAGGAATCTGAAGTTAAATCTAACAGAAATTAACATACACCTGGATACCGTCTTACTTTTAATGTTAATCAACGGAAGAGTTCTTTTAAAATCTAATAAATCTAATAAAATAAAAATACTCTTACGGCATTGGAAAAACTCAGCATCAGATTTTGCCTTAATTCTTGGGATTGTTCATGAGGGAACTGCATCTTATGATGCAATTAGAGTTCCTGTTAACGTACTCCTTTGACAGCATGGATTATCACATTCAGGAATGCGGATGTTGTAAGGAATTTATTTAATTTTTCGCAATTATAATAAGAATCAGATTCAGTCATTTTAACCATAATAATGCAGGAATACACTAAGGAACTATAGTTCCAAACTCGGCAGTCTTCTTTTACTCCAGCCTTGAAAACGTTTAAACTATTAAGGTAATTCTTAAAGTAAATACTTAAAAAGGGGTTACTTAAATGTATTAAATCTATTTGGAGTTGACAGTCTTGCATATTGTAAAATATGCTATTCACTGAAGAATATCTCTACTGAAAGTGAAGTATGCAAAAATCTATCGCATAAGTTCTGTTCAGAAGCGATTTGCCAAATTATAAAAATTACAGGAAGCAGAAAATGAACACACGTTTAAGTATATGTAAGCTCTAATTTGCCATGAAATGAATGAAATGAACCCCCTCCATCACGTATAGCATCAGCGTTGCAGGATGCCATTTTCAATTTTGGAAGTTTAAAATTGTAAATGGCTGCTAACTCTTAGGATAAAGCCTTCTCATTTCATGTGAATAATTCAAGGAAAGTTTAGGTATACACATTATGATGCTTATTTTACAGTATCGTTCTTTTCCTGTTGATATAAAAATTAAATTATGGCAGTGCTTGAAAGATAGCTAAGAATTAATTTGTAGTCTAGCTCTTTACACCTATTTCAATTATTCCTGCAGGAAACAAACTGTAATTGTCACTCAAAACCATAAAACCATAAGGTATTTTATAAACTATTTTTACTTTCTCTGCTACGTATAGTGAGTTGCAGAAGTATTGTATTCGATCCAAAATTTCGATGTCGAGATTTCACTAAAAGCCCATCAAAAAGAAAAGAAGAGCAAATTTTTTTTTTTTTTTTTTTTTTTTTTTTTTTTTTTTTTTTTTTTTTTTTTTTTTTTTTTTTTACAGAAGGTCCATGTGTGCTTCTGTTTGTGCGTGTGTCTGTGTGTGAGTCTGTCTGCAACCATCACAAACGAAAAGTCGAAACCAAAGTTGGTATTAAGTTTTACCTCTTTCAAGGATGCGACACTAACATTTTGAAGAAAGTCCCTCCACCGTGAACTACCCTTTACATGCAAAATTTTTCGAAAATGTTAATGTTCTCAGAAACGACTTTAACGTTTTTTATTACAGTGGCATATGTTTAAGATATTTTTAAGACAAATGAAATGTATATTTTGAATTTTCTGGCTATAGCTCATGAATTCCTGTTTACTGTTGATGACTTTTGCATAACTGGTGAACCATAAAAAAACCAAACCTCACTATACCAATAATATATATCTCGTTAAAACATACAAGATATGTCCAAATGCATTTTTTGGGGAGTGAACTATTTCGGAGATATTCCTTGTTATTTATGTGAGTTTTAGAATACTGAAACTTTTCTCAAATGAAAGGTCGTTTTTCACCTTTTTTATCTCTTAGTTGTGCAAACACAACGGAATTTCAGGACCTTCATAGAGTGGACAGCCTTTGAAAGCTTTGTGTGTCGTTCAAAGGCTACTGTATTCCCATTTTCCACTTGGATATCAAGAAAATTAGCAATAAGATAATTTCTGAAATGTTTATCTCGAGTAGTATAAAGAATATAGAGAAATAAAAGTTTGTAGGAACAGTTAGTGACCGCCTTCGTAGTGTAGTTGGTAGCGCACCTGCCTCTGGCGCATAGGACCCGGGTTCGATCCTCGGTACCAGTGTGGGGATTTTATCCCCTCTGGGAGGACTGGCACGGGATGCACCCAGCCTCGTTAGTCCAGGGGGGGCTAATTGAGGAGCTACTTGATGAAAAAGTAGTGGCCCCAGGTCGTGAAGATCGCATAACTGGCCGGGAGGGATCGGGGCGCTGACCACGTACCACCCTCCAGTACTACACGCCACCACTGACGCCTGTAATGGGCCCCAATGGGGGACGCAGCAGCTGGGCGGTAAGGCTTCGCTTTTCATGGGCTGTAACGCCGGGGCTTAGTAGTTATTCTAAGAATAGTTAGTAGAAGAGTAGAGAAAGTCATGTGAGTGCAACACATTAGATTTTTTATAACATGTTTCTTACTTATTATTATGTACATTGTACATTGCAGTCTTTACAAGGAAAATTACTCGTATATTTCATTATTATTTGCTGGGATAATGAAATGAGCCTTCTGTTGCTTTCTTTAATTGTTAAACGAAATGTACAGTGAGTATTATTTTTCACAGAGGCCATTCCAGAAGCTCTGAATGACGAATGTACCAAATGCACCGAAAGGCAGAGAAATGGAGCAGAGAAGGTGATACGATATATGATAAAGAACGAGAAGGATAAATGGGAAGCACTGGAAAAGAAATATGACCCTGAACACAACTACTATAATAAATATAAGGATGAATTAAAGAAGCTGTAAAGGCTTACAGAACAATGTCGCAGCACGTTTTCAACTGGTTGTGTTTTTGTTAAATGTAAAACATTTTGTGTGTTACAATAATACAATAAACTAGTTATTCAAAGCATTACTCTATGTTGTGTTATTTATACCCTCTCCAGTTAGCCACAACACTGCGAAAGCAGCAAATCTTAATCTTGTATTAAAGTTATAAATAAAGAATTATGGAATATAAAATATTGCCGTACGTTAGTCCCGCAAAAACTTGAAAATGGCTCGACTAGCTTGAACAATATATTTTTTGTTTTGTTCGCTTCAATACTGGAATGGTTTAGAGAAAAACATTTAGGAAAAGCCAAAGAAACAGCCGAAAATCGAAAAAATTGAAACTGGTAATTTTATATGGGAATTGCTGCTTTTAATATATGGCGATTGTTTGACAGAGAATTAAACATTACATATTAACGTAAATTGGCTTTACAGGCTTAGAAGTAAACAAAAATTCACTCAGTTTTGTTTAAGTGAGACTCGAGGAATTGGGGCAGGCTTAGAGTGAGTGAGTGAGTGAGTGAGTGAGTGAGTGAGTGAGTGAGTGAGTGAGTGAGTGAGTGAGTGAGTGAGTGAGTGAGTGAGTGAGTGTGTTGGGTTTAAGGGCCCGTCGACAACTTGGTCATTAGGGCCCCGGCAGGCTTAGAGATAACCACAAAATGTGGTTTAGTGAAACTTGAGGAATTAGTTTGAGGGTTTCAATATTGTAACGTTCTCAAGATAAGTTCAACAAATTTGAGTGTCTGTGAAAACAATTGTGCGTCATTTTACGGTGTTCATTACAATGCCAAGGGGAAAACCAGCTGAAATATTACTTTCAATATATGGTGTTTGTGCCAAAATTATCGTTTGATAGCTGCATCTATTACATTTAAAATCGTTTTTGATCAAAAAAGAAAATATAGTGAATGTTGAGAGTAGATCTGTCTTTCATATAAATAAAATGCTTTAAATTCATTTTAATTACAAACGAGTTTCATTTAATAACCAGACAACACTCAAACCTTAAACAATGCGTCTAATATTATTGAACTCAATGAATTGGAACTGAAGTTGATTAGGATTGATAATCACTTACGAAGAGTTAAAAACAAATCAATTTTAGGTTATACGAATTTCACCGGGTTATCTAGTAATTTTATAAATATCTTATTCTTATTATGTGTAGATGTGGTCTTCGTAAACAGAGAGTGCAGATTCCACTTCAAGCTTGCTTTCCCCTGACTACTCCGCAAGAAGCAAAGCAACTGGGCTTGCTCATTTGCAAGCATCAGGCATATCTAGTGCATGTTTGTTTTTCAATTTATTAGTTAACATTTTTGTACAGAGTACTATAATTGTACTACGTAAGTTATTCTGAGGGTTACATATATTTATGTTCCTGAGACAGTAAATAGATCAGTGTGTCTTTTCCTCTTGACACACTTTCCGCTGTGGTTGTTGTGGTGGCATGTTCGGTGGTATCTGATCCAGCAAGATGTTCGGGTGCTTTGAGAGCGTTCTACATAGATTACCATTAGAACAGTGGGGAACTGCGGTTACTTTAGGCAACCTCAGACTTAAATGGAGATGTTCATTTCTCATATACCAGGGTGCGCTGGTGATTATCCTAAACATGCGGTTCTGGAATGTCTGGATACGCTTAATTTGGGTACTAGGGACAGAATCCCATAAGGAGTATGCGTATTGCCTGATTGGTTGCCCCATTGAGTATGAAATAGAAAAAGCGGCTCTTATTCAACACGAAAAGTTGATCAGACTCCCATTCAATATATGGCACAAGAGAAATTTTACACATACACTAAAGACTCAGGAGAGCTTTTTTCCAAAATTCAAGACATCAAAAAGAATGTATACTTTCCTAATTCAAAGGAAAACTTCATATCCAAAGTCAATCCGACACAAACGTTAGACATCACATATTATTTACACCTGACAGAAGAAGTTAAGAAAAGTGATACTCCAACTAGTGTTCTAAAATTATTGGCAATTATTGGCATACTAGATTTCCAGAACACGAATGGCTCCATATTTATACTCATGGATCATTGATATCAAACCAAGATGGAGCAGGTGCTGGAGTCACAAGTCACCTCTTTTCCTATTACAAATCTTTAAGTTATGGAACAACAAACTTTGATGAAGAAATTGAAGCAATTCGAATGGCCCTACAAAATCTTTTGTACAGAATTTCACATTTTCAGCAAGCAGTTATTCTCTCAGATTCCAGGGCAGCAATTATAGCAATTACTTCCAAGTTGTCACCAAAAAACCAAACAATTATAGAATGTTGGAAAATCCTTACCCATCTAACAGCACTTCAAAAACACCTAGTCTTCCAATGGATACCAGCTCACTGTGGACTGAGTGGTAATGAGAAAGCTGATTTTCTTGCAAAAAAGGGTACCGGCAATGTGCAGAAATCAATAGTTAATCTACCATTTTATGCAGCTAAAAGATTAGTCAACTCTGAATTCAAAAAAATTATTGAAAAATATTACTATGAAAAATCAAAAAATAAAAGATGGGAACTACCAAACATTCAAACAGTAATTCCTGAGTATCCTCGAAAAACAGTAGTTGCAACCTTCAGGTTGATTACAGGACATGATTGTCTGGCAAAACATTTAAACAGAATTGGGATATATTCTTCACCACTCTGTCCTCTATGTGATCTGCAAGAGGAAATGGATCGAGATCACCTTCAAATATGCCCGGCCACTTCTAATGCCCCATCCATCAGTGAAAAATATTGGAGAGCAAGAGGATTAATGACTTCATTGTCAGAAATCCAGCATTAGCTAACAACTATAGGTAGATGAGTCCCTTGTTAGAAATGGAAAGGGTTGAGTTTTGATGCAGCAACTGTTTTAACTGTCGCAGTCTGTTTCTTGGTTTTTGGTAGAACGTGATCAATGTGATTCTTCCATGTTAAACGTGTGTCAAGATAAGACAAAGGTGTCTTACTTCGTCTGTTTGTGGTATGGCTGTGTTGTTTAAGAATAAAGGAGAAGTATGTTCTTTTCTAAGGTAGGTGGAAGTGGCGGCATACGACTTTGTTGGATTAATTGCAGTTTTCCATTGTTTATTCCATGATTCTATTTTATATATATTTGCTGTAACTTCTTCTCCTGTGTATCCTCTGTACACAATAGCTATAGCGTCTGCAAATTGGGCAATACATAGATTGTCAGATTTGGGCAGGTTATGTGTATGGATTATATATAGAATGGGTATCAGCATGCTTCCCTGAAAAACTCCTACATTTATAACTCTGACGTGGGACTGTATATCTTCGTAAACTACAGAATAAGTGCGTTTGTAGAGATATGATTGAATTATTCGGTAATATGTATCCGGGAGATGATGCTTAATTTTGATAAAAGACATCGTGCTATACTTTTCAAATGCCTTTTCAGTGCCAAGAAATACGCCTAAACAGATTTGTTTGTTTTCATAGGTGTCCATTATTTCGCCAATAATTCTGTGAAGCTGCTGTGGGCAGGAGTGGAATTTTCTGAATCCAAATTGTGTAGTGGGAGTAGTTGTCCAAGAATTGTGAAAAGTATTATTACGATTTTTGTTATGCTTCGGTATCATCGTAATATTAGCATGTTTCCATGCTGTTGGAAGATATGTTAAACATAGCTTTGCACTGTAGATTTGTGTCAGCAGCATTATGATTTTGCGTGGTAAATTTTTAAGCCAAGGTTGCACGATGTGGTCAAAGCCAGGAGCTTTATTAGATGGTAATCTATTAATGGTATTTGTATTATTCCTGGAGTAAATAGTTTACACATTGGTGACAGCTGTAGTGGCTGCACTAGGATATTACATACTTCCTCATTCATGTTAGGATCTTCCGTGATGCTGGGTTTAAACTGCTGCAGCAGAATTTCAGAACGTTTTTCTACCTTTTCTTGTGAGACTCTGAGCCATTGATTACCAATTTTGATTGGAGGGATTTTTTCAATAACCTTGGTCAACATTTTTGTTCTTCGACATCTGAAGACTGTAAATTTTCTTCCGTGGTTTCCCTGTTGAGTCCTTTTACTGCCAGTCTAACTCATTAGTGGCATTGTTATAATTTATTTTATATGGAGGGTATTTAGTTCTTTCCCATAGTTTTCTAGCTAAACCTCTCACATGTTGGAGTTGTAATATGTGGGGTGGAAAAATAATTCTTCTATTTCTAAGGCATCTATCTGAAGAGATGGAGGATGCAAGACGAGTTGCTGTCTGATATTTTTGGTTATTATACTGACCGCTATATCAACATTTCTCTTGGTTTTAGAGGGATTTTTGTAATGGTTGTGCTATTTAGATATGATTTGTACACTGGCTAGATAAATGGATTGTGTATGAGGGAGTATTTCTTTGGGTTATTTGAGACAGTTGCAGATATTTCCAGCAGAACAAGATAGTGGTTGGTGTTTAAGTCATGAATAACTCCTGGGAAGCTTCATACGTGAGAAAATTGTTTTCTGACAAAGAAATCAAGAACATCAGGTTTATTTCCCGCATCTGGAAAGTGTGTAGGTTCTAGTGGGTGTGCTATTTGAAGTCTAATTTCATGTGTTTGTTCACATAGCATTCTTCCTCGAGGATCAATTACATTAAATCCCCACCTCGAATGCTTACTGTTGTAATATCCTCCTAACATGAACCTCTCCGCCATTTCATGAATTATTTCCCATATTATGTTAGGAGTTACATGTTGATCAGGAGCTGAGTAGAAAGCTCCTAGTTATCGATCTGTTCTTTTACTCTTGCAATGTCCACTTCATTTTCTGAGACAGGAGGGAGTTGATTGTGGTCGATATTATCTCTAATGATTATTGCAGCCCCATCTTTCCTGCTGTGAGAAGGATGTTCTGCCCTTTATATTTTATAATCAGGTATGACAAAATTTAGATACGGAATGAGTTTTGTTTCTGTCACCATCAATAACTCTATCTTGTAATTTTGAAGAAAGAAGTTCAACTCGTGGTATTTATTATTTAGACTTTAACAATTCCTTGCGCTGATTTTGAATACTCCTTACGCTGTATTGTTCATTGTGCAGTAATTTTGCAATTGTGTAATTTAATGTGTTAATGGTAGTTTGAAGAAGTGACAAAAGCATGCCAATTTTTTTTATCATATCAGTCATTATTGTGCTATTTATTACTATGTTACCAGTGTTATTATCATGTTTGTTTCTGGAGTTACATGCAACATAGGCTTAAGAAAGTCGATTGGTAGCGTTAATGCAGTTGGGTAGAACTCATCCTCCTTGGGTTGCAATTGCAGTTAATGCTGGTGCAGTCGTTGCTCTCTGAGATGTGGTAACGGTTAACGGATACCTCCTATTCGTGCTTGGCTGGAATTTAGGAGATCTCTGGATTCTTTGGCATTCGGTGCAACCAAGTTAGTAGTTGGCTGGATGACATACTTTGCAGTTTGTGCAGATCGGTGGGGTGTTCTTCTATTTGTTGCAATTTTCTGTTAGATGAAGTCCTTCACATTTTATACATCTTGGGATTTGATTGCAAAAGTTTTTCGTACGCCCATATTGTTGGCATCTTTGTCATTGTATTTGGTTTTGATGGCCCTATTTAATAACACCATTGGAAAGCCGGATTAGGATATATAGTTCTGGATTTTTGAGTTTGATTTTAGGTCCAAAAAGAAAAAGCGATATGGGTAATTTTATGAATGGGTGTCTCACTGGTTACATTTTTAATGGTTCGTATCCCAGCTCTTTTAATTCAGCCACCGTTAATTCTGTGTTGCAGGTGTAATATAGTCCTCTTATGACTACTCAGAAAGCCCTATCAGATTGTCATATTCTGCGGTGTGCGCTTTTAAGAACTCAGTTACCTTTCTATATCCTTCTGTTAAATTCATATTAGCTTATCTTTGTTATTTTCCACTGTCTTATATCTAAATTGTGCACAAGTAAGGGATTTAAGTTCTTTAAGCATAGCATTAATATCCTGTACATTGTGAATATAAATTGACGGAGGTTTACTTATCTGTGAATTTTCCATCATTGGCTGTACTATTGATTCTTGTAGGTAGTGTTCATCAAAGCTGGCTAGAAGTGTAAAGGCATTTGACGTCGGTATGGTGATTTCTTCATTCATTCTTATTCGCTTTAAAAAGCTTTCATTACTATTAGAGAAGCAAGGTGAGCTTTGATGTCCCATTTTTAATGCTGACTTTGTTGAGAGGGAAGAAAAAGGAATAAAAAAGATCAACTGTATAGGTTAGGGAAAGTTCCCTGACGGTGACTTAATTATATCACTGGATGCTATGTTTACACAGGTTTTATTATCACAAAACACGCACAAATATAGCACTACACTTTGTAATTACGATGTTCGTTTAGCAAACTGGAATTAACTTCATAACTGCAAATAAAACCCACAATATTCTCGTAGCACAATCGCTCAATTCCATGACCCACCTCGATGTGAAACACAGAACACCTAGTGTGACACAGAACATATCTGACATAATTCTTGGATAAATAATTTGGGTTTCCTTAAGGCAGCAGGCTTCCACTCGTGACCAGGGTGTATTGAAGTGTAGTCTCCTCGCGGATGATAATGTTGCTATACCGGGTGGAAGGGAAGTCATTACATTAATTTAAACCAGTGATAGATCTCGATTATTTGGAACACATTTTGTATCTAACGTTTTTGTCTCCGACCATTTCCTACGGAGATATTTTAGTTTTCTCGAAAACAACATGGCAACACTGCAGATTGTGTGAGTGTCACTTTCCCTAGCTCAGTACATAAACAAACACAGTAATGGTACTTCTTGAGAACACAAACGAATACCCTGTCTTGTCCTTCTGTGTTTAATGTGCGAGTGTAGGCAAAACACAAGCGTTAGCTCCCAAAACATTAAAGCGAAAGTGACCAACCTGACCAACCTCAACGCAACGTTGTCGACTTACTGCACATGTGTAAAAGCTACTTGGAGTATTCCTTCACATATTTTAAGTGATTAATTACTTCGAAACATTGTATGATGTCGCATAATTACTACAAAACTATGTCACAAATAAGTTACTCTACGCATCTTATGAGTAACAAACTGTAACATTCCTATGGAATTACGCATCCAAGTTGGATCAAAAACCATTTATTTTTTCAAAATCGGCTGATGAAAGAACAAAATGCAATTATACTTTTTTGTTTGTAATGCTTCTATGGAGCATATATTAGAAGGAATGTAATGACGTCCCTTCCATCCTGTATGTTTCTATACTTCGCTCAATGCAATTCGATTCTGAATGGTGCAAAATGTAGGATAATGAGGGGGATCAGACTTAGGAATGTAAATATATAGCTCAACACGCTTGCGGGTAGGTATAAAACAAGTAAATAGTATTTTGGTTTCATTTTACCGAGAAAGTGCTCCAGAAATGCTGGACGCATTAAGAGCTCTCGACTGCGGCAGAATACGTACATTCGGTTGCTGTTTTCTTAGAAGCCTTAGAAACCTTTGTAAAAATGTAACTACATCTTCTTCTTTATGCTAAGCTAACATCATTCCACTTTTCTCTTTCACACAATTAATTTATTTTAAAAATATGCACTATTGTTGTAAAAGTGAACATTTAACTTTTACTTCTGGCTTACATAATGTTATCACACTCCTAGTTCAAATGAAAGAAAAATATACTTTTGTTTTATAGAAATTACATGCAAACATTCACAGTAGAAAATACCTATACAATTTGTGGCAAATAACTTGCTTCTTTGCATTAGCCGTTTCCGTGCTTGTAAAAATGGTAGTATAATTTGTCCAAAATAATGACTTAACCCTTTATTGCCTGGTGTGTCTTATAAGTTACATAGGCTTTTTTCCTATTTGTACTAGTTTTAACTTTTTTTCCTATATTCTTGTTAAAGAAAAGAAGCAAAATCCATGCAACTGCAGTCAAATGATACCCCGTCATCATCCACGCGTGCCATCACACCGATTATTTTACGTGGGCCCTCCCCGTCCTTTACCACAGGCACATTTGACTGCGGTTGCCGAGGCTCGAACTCACTACCTCAGGCTTTGAGTGCATAGCCAGTGCACTACGTGTTGCCTTAACGATCATGACTATCCAAGCCAGCAGGCTAAAGGTCTCCCAGACCGCCTAATGTAAACCGGTTTCGAGTTAGAGGAAGAACGGCATATGTAGCAAAATAATTCAGGCATTAAAGGGTTAAAATTAATATGAATTATGAAAGCCAGCACATTCTCCAACTTAAAATAAAGCTTTTAAAAAACCAGTGATTGAAATCCAAAATAAGACATGTAATCACACAATTTAAGGTTAAAAGTGTATAACTTAACATAAAGCAAAAATTGTGTACAAGGTTAACATAAAGCACAGCTAAATATATATTTAAAACATTTTAACACTCTTTTACGTTGAGTAGTTTTTTGAAATTGTCGAGATAGGCAGTATTTACTGTCTTTAACATGTTAGTTATTCAACTTAATGCTTTTACTTTGTTTCCAATCCTCTCGCATGATTGAATTGTCCGTTACCTCATTACCGTTACAACATCTTAGCATCTGTTAAAGTTATGTTGGTTTAAAGAGTAAAAAGCTTTGTTCAGGTAATTTTTTATTCAATTACGAGTTAAACCACTGTTTAGGAAATAATTTCTAAAACGCCTTTATGACCAAAAAAATGCAATCCTTAAATACAAATAGTGTTAAAGAATATTATTTTAAGTCAGGCAATTACAGTCTCTCTTGATCACGTTAATACTGTTAGTAGTTTTGTAGCACAACAAATAGGTATACTCACACAAAAGAAAATTTAAAACCTTCTATAATTGAGTCGATGCTTTTATTACTTTATTGGTCGCAATCTGACCCTTAAGCAACCGGTTCTGTTTACTAATAAAGCAACTTCTTTTTTAAGCCTTCAAAATTACATGCAAATTTGAGGTATTGAAAGTCGCGTTTCACTTGTTACCAACAACATTGAAAAATCAGGATTATAAAGTTTATTAATAGTGAAAAGAAAAATAGATGTTTAATAAACAACAAACAGTTATGGGACTTTAATTAAGTTAATTTCGTCGAAAATACTGCAATCAGTAATAGATGCTACAAAAAGCAACGATTTTGACAAGTAATGTATGTGTTTTATGAACGACAACGGAAAAAAGGGTTTGGACAACATATTCGTTTATTGAATATGGATTAAAAAGGAAGAACAAAAGTTAAAATGGAACGTTACTTTTTCAATAACTATAATAACTTTAATAACTAAGAAGATTACTGGATCGAACTTAAGATAATGAAACTGTATGATCTTATGATATTTTATTACAACTAGGTATCCGCAATAAATTAGGAAAATTGATAAAATAATTCGTGTATCACTGTACTAATTGGCTTAAACCCTTACCTTGTAAAATAGACATCTCCTAGCTCTACAACTGGCACATTCGACTAAATTAAAACCTATTATAGTGTGTCGCCTTGACTTGTGCTTGGTCATCGAATAATACATTTCATAATTTTATTACAACATGGAGGCGCTTGATGTGACTAAATCAAGAGCGCTACATATATCCACAGCACTAAAATCTTTGTACTATTTTATTACACCGCTCAAGCCACGTTTAGAACCAGAGATAATAATATGAATTTTTTACTGGTACTCCCTTGCGTGAAAGTGGCATGCTTCTAAGTGTTGAACTTAATTTTCCATCTTTAACTTTTGTAAATAACTGTAAAACCAAAATACTATACTATGTATTCAGCGAAAAGCAAATTTGATGAATAGGCCAGGCTTTCCACAGTCTGGGCAAGTTGGGTTAAACCTGATTTAGAAAGGAGCGCAGCAGTCTGCCCGAACTGGTTATTTCTTCACCCCTAGAAGTAAACTATCAGTAATTCACATTAGCCCTTGGTGTTTGGAAGCAAGAGGTTAAGGGTCCAAAGACCGTGCTCTAAATTGCAACCTTTTGTGGTTTCAGGTTCAAAAAATCATAGAGTGAAATGTGAGAACTGTCGTGGCATATGCTTTCTAAACACAGCTTATAAAATACATTCAAAATATTAACAGCAGGATTAAAACCAATATTAGAAGTCATGTTACCAAAAGAAGAAATAGGATTTATAAATGGTAGGTCACGCATAATGTCTTTACAACAAATATTGGAGAAACATCAAGAGCTTAATAGAAACACACACGTGTTATTTACGGAGTGAAAAAAGCTTTTGATAAAATTATAAGGTATACACTTTGGAAAATTATGAGTAAACTATGGATTCCACTCCATTTAATTGAAGTAATTAAACAGTAATTAATTATCAAGAATCTAAAATTCAAATCTCAGGATCCAAAGTGTCAAAAGTAGAAAAAAACCAATAAAGGAGTAAGACAAGCAGTCAGTATATCTCAATGACTACATGACTACATGAATCTATGATTTGCTCCACAAATTTCTGAACATTATCCATAAAATACTCCAGGACGATTAAATTAGAATTTTGATTGATTTAATCGTTCTGGAGTAGCATCAGCTTTAAATTGATAGACAAGGGAATAATAGCTGGTGATAACTAGAAGCAGCACTAACAGTGATGTAGTATTCATACTTAATGTGAACTGGAGCGGGTCTTTTATTTCTTGTCAACATGTACCATCACACCATTCAGTTGTTAAACTTTGAAGTACTTTCGAGACGACCCTGTTTGTCGTCGTTTGTCTCTTCAGCTCATGCAGACTGCTACTTCCACATGTCCATTCTCTTCCTAGTAATCCCCTTCTGAAATATGGTGAACTCTGGAGGTAGTTTCTTGAAGTTGGTCTTTAGTCATCTGCTGGGTGAAATCGGAACTACTGCCCTTTAAGCATTGCAACAATATATCAGTTTGCGGGATTTCAAAATTAATAGTTCTATGTGAATTGGTTTAAATAAATAGCTTTTCACCTACACTTAGTTGTGAAGAAAGTTGAATATTTTTTAATGGTTCAATTTCTCTACCTATTTCATGTTGTGCTGTATGAAAATGATGAGTTACTTCTGATTTTTCTATTTGTTTAAGCTTGATGTTTCTTTGATATTCTGTCAACTTAATTGGTAACTTTCTTTCTGCTCTTCCTATGTAAAGGCTGTTGCAATCTTCACAGTTGATGTGATAAATTCCTGACTTTTTACTCTCTCCACTGTAAGTAGGGGATGTATTGTATTCCACCCAAAAATTACATGTCGAGATTTCAACGGAAATATATGTTTTGAGACCCCCTGAATAAAAAAAAGCATTTTAGAAAAAGGTTCGTGTGTGTGTGTGTGTGTGTGTGTGTGTGTGTGTGTGTGTGTGTGTGTGTGTGTGTGTGTGTGTGTGTGTGAGTGTGTGTGTGTCAGTCTGTAGACAGTATTACTCAAAAACGAAAAGTCGGTTAAAAACCAAAGTTGGTATTTAAGTTTAATGTCTTTCAAGGATGTGACACGAAGATTTTGAAGAAAATAGCCCCACCCTAAACTACCCTTTACATGGAAAATTTTTCGAAAATTTTGATTTTCTTGAAAATGGCTCTAACGATTTTGATTAAAATGTCATATGTTTGAGATATTTTGATGGTAAATGAAATGTATACCTTGAATTTTCTGGCTATAGCCCTGTAGTCGTATTTACTCTGGACAACTTTTGCATAACTGGTAAAGCGTTAGAGATAGAGCAAATCATACTATACAAAAAATGTACATCTCGGTAAAATACACAATTTATGTCTCAATAAATTTTCTTGTAGAGTGAACCATTTCGGAGATATTCCTTGTTATGTGTGTGAGTTTCGGAAAACTTAGAACTTTCGTGAAATGAATCTTCGTTGTTCATTTTTTATATGTTAAGTGTGCAAAGACAACAGAATCTCAAACATTTGACTATCGCACAAAGCCTACTGTATTCTAACATTCCCCTGGCACCTACAAGGAAATAAGCAATAAGATAATTTGTACAAATGTTTATCTCAACTAACAAGAAATAAGATATAGGAATAAGAGTTTGTAAGAATGGTTAGTACAAGAGTAGAGAAAGTCATGTGAGTGCAACACATCAGATTTTTTGTATTTTCATGACTTGTTTCAAGGGTGTATTCAGAAGACTTTTACACTATATATGAAGGGTCTAACTGCAAAAGTCTCATTCTCCACTTTTTAAAATTTTAAGAAATCCACAAAAAACTAATACAAATGAAAATATTCATTGATTAGCAATTGTTTTGCAATTTCCATGAAGAATGAATAATAAAGAAATGTTGCTTCACATAAAAAATATATCTAGGTATTTGATTGATAGAAAAACAGGATTAAATATTGGAGAATGTGACTTTTGCAACCAAGCTGTGGACAGTTCTGCAATGTAAAAATATGGAGAATGTTACTTTTGATACCAGGAATAATGAAGATGTAACACTTCTTGGCAGGTGTATCAATGAAATCACTTTATTGTAACTTATACATTAGCAAACTACAATTTTATACATTGAACTTATACATTAGCAAACTACAATTTTATACATTGAAATTAAGTGAGAAAGTCTGTCTTAAATGTGTAAAATAAGTGATTCTTCTGCATAACTGCATCCGCACTCATGTTCATCTGCCCCTACATTAATTTCTGGGCCATCTATTACATGTTTAAAAACAGTGTACAGATTCAAGCTGTAGGCAAGTGGAGCAAACGCCTACCCTGGGACTGCTAAACACAAGGTTATAGAACCTGTTAAAAATATAACGAAAGTAAGATTCTTTCACCTGCAGAGTCTCAGCTTCAATACCTTCTGAATACATTCTCCATAACTTCCTTATATTCAACTCCGAAGATAAATACTTTCGTCCAGTCGTGTTAGCACAATAGTGTCTTTCGCTACAGGTGAGCTTATTTATAAATTTAATAATATTTTCTCTCTTAGCACTACTTTTGTTACCAGTTCTATTACCACCCCGACGTTCCTTGGCCACTTCACCAGTATTATAAAATATTTCACCAATACGTATCACTCGATTTCTTGATACCTTCAAAACACCCAGGTACCAGTTCTTTATTGTGATTGTGAATATAGTATTTTGCTCAAGCTGCTTTTCTCTGATACATATTATTTTTTGGACGTCGCCTCTTTACTGGCTGCATACTTAAATGTTTCAAAATGAAATTGTTTCAAAATAAAATATTATTGGCTGGGATAACAGTCAATGAATGCATTATCTAAATAAATTTAAAAACACTTTTATGAAAATTTCAGGAACAGAATATTCAACAAGCTCCCATAGTAGTATAAACAACTGATAATCACATGACCTAATGAAAGCTTCCTATTGGTTGAGAGGAGAATGTAACTTTAGCAGCCAAAGTGGTGGTGGAGAATGTGAGTTTTGCAACCATATCCAATTTTCTTCCCTTCTTTAATATAGGAGAATGCCATTTTAGTTATATAATTTGATTTCATTCACATGGAGATCAACATTTAGAACAGGAAAACGCAAAAAAAAAAAAAATGTATTTCACCCAAGAGTGGAGAATGTGAGTTTTGCAGTTAGACCCCTCATATACGCATAACCCGCTTCACGCCTCAAACTAGTTAGTTCAGTGATATCTTCTTAATTCTAGTTATGATTTTTAGTTGTTTCTTCAAAAATCTATTGCAAATGTTTATTTTTCTATTCAAGCTTCCTTTTCACTATCGTTTTCTATGTAACTATTAGACTGAAGCTCTCATTACCACTCAAGATACTTGTACGTATGAAATATCGAAAGATGTGTTCTTGCATTGGTATGTAATTATGAATTTGTGCATGCGCCTTCTTTTATTTCCTTCAAATAGTCATTCCTGCTTCTTGTTCGTTAGCTATATTTATTCCGTGCTATTGACTGTGATACGGAAATTAATTTGGCACCGGTGGTTGAGCACACTCTTTTGACTCCGGTAGTCTAAAGCGTCTACATCAGTGGTTCTTCTTTTAAACTTACTACTTGGCGGTTGGATCTGGAACGGGAGGTCAACAATTGGAATGTGTTGCGCAAAAGTTAAACGTTTCTGTTCATAAACGGTCGGCATACCTCAGTTCATGTCATGAGTGATTTTAAGTATTAAAACTCATGAAAACACAAGTGCCTGTGCCATTACCAAAACAACCCCACGCATACCCTGAGAATAACACTTATTAGTTTTACTGTACCAGCCGTGGCAAAGATTCAGAAGGAACTCCAATAGTCGACCAACGCAGGAAAGCAGATCCGAGATATTAGAAACGTCAAAAGAATAACCGCATCAAATAGGCGCCCACAACGTGCGACTATTTATTTCTGCATCAATTGCTATCATTTATTTTATCCATGTATCTAAAGCAGGCGTGGGCAAAATCGGCTCGAAAGGGCCACACCATTGAAACGTGTTCTTGTCTCACTTCACCAGGCATCCCTCCCCTTCACTGCTGTTCAACTTCCGACGCGCCTCATTCAGTGGCGAGTATGGCTTCATCGGGATGTCTGTTTTATGAAGAGTGGCAGAGAGAGAATGTTTTGTAAGTTACAAAAATAGGAAAGTTTGCTGTTTAATGTACTCATTTCAGTTTGCAAATATAAAGCCTTACAACGCCTCTTTGTTCAGACGCATAAAGAAAACTTTGGTGATCTTACAGGTATTATTTACAATTCCAAAAGATATTTCGGAATTTATCGTATTTGCAAACATAAAGGAGCCGGTATGACTCCACTTATTAGGGTTCTAGTTTCTTATTAGTTTCTGTTATATACGCTATTATATTTCATGTTTCCAAGTTAGAACATAATATTTAGTTTAAAACTAAACAATTGATGTTATTGATCAAATAGTTTTAAAATATTTTAAGATTAAACAACGGTGGAAATTTAGTGTTTTATTTATTGTGAAAGAGAAACAATTTAGTATGTTAATCATAAGGCAGCGTAAGAATATTATGTGCATGAGATAAAGGAACGTTATAAACTTGAAGATTGCGTAATTTGTCTAACACAGTAGGAGGCTGTAATAGTTATTTTATGCAAAATATGTTTAATATAAACAAAATACTAAAAGCGTAGAAATTATTACTACCGCGCAGGTGGAACGAAGCCACCACTGCACTTGTATCAAAGCAATCTTCGTCGCTCGACAAGAGAATGTGGTATAACTAAATTCAATCGCTACCTCTCCTCTCGTCCCGATGCCTGATCTAAATGCGCAGAAATATCGCATTTATCATTAGGTACAAAATAAGTATGAACAATTTTTATCTGGAGTTAGTCTTGTCTATTACAAATCATTTAAAAAGGTGATTTTGAACTTTTATTTTATACCGCTAATTATAACAGTACAGTAAGTAGATGTACCAGATATCCCAACTTATCCGTCTTTGGCATAAGTGGATATTCCTTTGTGTGTCAAAACAGTTGCAGAACGCAACTGCTCAATTCCTATGTAGCGAACATCTGTGGCGTGAGCAAACTTTGTTCTACTCATCAGAGAAAACGAACGATTAGAGGCATTTCCTAGGTTTAAACTAGCATGTATAGGCCTAATAATAGACAATAACGATATAAACAACCGAAAAGTCCTTAGAATATTTTCTACTTTACTTACAGGGTATTTATTTTCCAGGGAATAATTTCATCTCTGCACATACTGCTATTTTCTAACAATAAAACATTCAGAATTTGCCACTAGCTACAACATGAAATGAAGTTCTATCACACTTTAAACATTTGAGGAATTGAGAGTTTTGGTCTGTAGAGAAAGCTTCCTATTGCATGAAAAATGTAGTTCATTAGAACAGTAAAAAGAAAACTACATGAAATGCATCTCGATTGTCAACCACATCCTTGCAACACTTGGGTGGACCTATACATGACAATAGAGGTAAGCAACATTTCTGCTGCATGTGTGATTTAAACTACTACTTCCTTTTAAGTATGTAAATTGTTTATTGTAGGCTGAAAATAGATCACGAGCGTTTATCACTTATAAGTATTAGCATAACATCATTATATTATTGCTGTTTTAGTTAACTGAAACTGTAACTTTCATTCCATGCTGTGCCAAAATTTAGTTGTTTTCAACGCGAAGAAGACGAACTAAAAGCTTCTTTGGATGTAGATAATGTTAAAAGTAGTTGTACGGTTCGTCATGAAGGACTAATCATTGATATTTTATAGTTTTAGATTGAGTGACGTATTGGATATGATTTAATGTTCAAAATGTAATTTTATGGTTAGCTGACTATTTTCCTAATCAATGTATACCAATGAACACGAGGAGAAATCTGGTATTATAATATTGTAAGATTCAACAACGATAATGACTCAATGAGTCAATCACGGTATGTTGAGCAATACGGTGGGTATCACCAGCTAGATGCGCAGCAGACCTCCGTGCTGATGAAGTCACTTAGGTAGAAGCTGGTGAAGTAGCCGACTAGCCCTTTGCTCTGATTGAAATGACAGTGCTCACGAGGACTAGTGATAGTATAGCTCGTAGAATCGTTTTAGAATAATGAAATATATAAGTGAAAGCTTTGATGTTCAGAAGCAGTATATCATTTGGAATCAAAATGCAATCAAGGCATAATTGAGAGATATTTTTCTCAAATCAGGGGTCTAGATTTATCATCCCTTACAACTTTAGAGAATCACATTATAACAGCCTGGCATCTTGGACGCAATTGTTCCGAGGTATTAAGTCTGAGAATTATGCAGGGATATTAGTATTACATTAAGTGATGATGATCAGGGAAATTGAAAGTGACGATAAAGAGGCAGAAGAAGACGTAGGGGAAGAAGAAAGGAATTTACATAAGAGACCAGCAGGAAAATGAGGATTATGAAATATTTCCCTGTGCTAACCATCTTATTGAACAGCTATATCACATGCAAGAAACAAACAATAACACAGGCACAACTTTCCAAAATGTGCAACTTTTAGAAGTGTTGGCAGATGAAATTGCTTCGTTGTATGGGTCATATACAAGCTACTTTCCTGCACAGAAGTCGTGGCTTTCATCGCTTTCAAGGGGAAGACTAATTAAACAACCTGAGCCGTGGCTTCAATCCGTTATTAGTCTGGAGGAAGATTTCATTGACTTTCACGGAAGTGGCTCCAAAAGTAATGAAGACCCTCTTGATAAATTAACAACCCCTAAATATCCGCATATCGAACGATACGCCGTAAAGTGTTTTGTTCGAGTGCGCACATTTATTAGGCTGAAGAATATGAAGAAGACAAAATCAGAGAAGTACCGGGAAACAAACGTAGTGATTTGTTAAGAAAGGAATTAAATAAAATGAGGAAAATGTGCCACAGCTGAATAAACAAACCCACGCAGAAAAAACTAGACTACGTACAATATTTTATTCTATAGTCACTTTTGTTTTCCCAAAACTTACTAGTCTCGCATTACTTAATATTTATATTCAATATTTTAAACAATTTCTCCTTTATCTCGAATAACTTAAATCTAATGGCTGGAGCTGAGCAAATTTATGTTTTATTAGCTATTTCTTTGATACGGAAAATCTGCACCTATAACTTCAGGCAGCTATTATTGTGATAACGATGGCCACGGCTGTGGCTACATACACTGCATGACGTCACGGAGAGCGTGTGCTACAGAGAAACCTGCAGGTAATACCTACCGTATCACTCAACATACCGTAGACTCAATAACAATGTCCGGAGGGGGATTTAGCACCTCGACCGAAAGGCGATCTTTTGTGCCTATGCTCCTAGCCTATGCTCCTACGTTTTCTCAGTTAGAAGTACCCCGGTGTAAGCTAGCTTAGCTCCCCTCCCCACTTCGGGCTTGTACCATCCTATAGGGGGCCCGAAAACCAGTGGCTCGCCTTCCAATCCGAGGACGAAATTTCCAGAGCGCATTTGTTTCCATTGCCTCATGCTGCCACGACACTCGCCGACGCTTCCAACCCTGAAAGAAAGGTAACGGGATGAAGGGTGAAATGAAATGATTAATATAACGAAATGGAGGGACAGGAAACTCGGAGGATATGTAAATCCTTCCCAGCATTCGCCTGCGACCGGGCAAACCTCCGAAAACAACCATGGTTCAGGAAACTCAGCCACGGGGATCAATCCGCGGCCTGCGGAATGGGGCTACAGACGTTACCACCTGAGCCATCTCGCTCGGTATAATACTTCAAAATAACTTCACAAATGTTTGTGGCATACTATTAGCGTATTGTGTATTTTACGCCATGTAAAACTTGAAGATGGGCCAAAATGACAGGATTTGCAGCAACGTTTAAAGTCGAGATTCAGAATAATAAGGTAAACATTTTATGGTTCGACACTATCCAAAACGTACCATTTCCTCGTCTTCGTATGGAACAACAATAATGTGCTTCAGACAATGCTCTTTGCTAAAACATGCAATGCTCTATATTCCGTTGGTTAAATAGGATTAAGGTAAAGGGTACACACTGAAGGGGATACCTCGCTCAACTCGACCTACGCAGATATATTGTGACTACCATCCCCAGGAGGCAGGGATGAAATGAGGGAACCTCAGAGTGCCACATGGCTGGAGCCAGACAGGCCACAGAGACGCGCGGAAGTCCCTAACAAGTGCTGAGAGCTCTTCATCCCTGCCCAGACCCCGCCGAACAGCCATCATCTTGCGGGTCTGGTGCCTTACAAGCGTCCACTCCCGACGGAGGGCAGTGACCGCCCAAACTCCATCTAGCGCGAGAACAGCAATTACCATGCACAAGGATCCGCGCCATCTTCCCGGCACCGCCAACACCACTTGCCTGAAAGCACACCTGAAAGATAAGGAAATGGAATGAAGGGAAATAATGGAAAGGAAACCGTGGTATGAAATTAAGCGCCCCAGCACTGGCCTAAGTTACAAAGGGAAACCACGGAGAAACGCAAGTTAGAGTGCGTGTTTGTCGGGGATCGAACCCGGGACTCCCAGAATGCCGCGGCGCTACCTCGCTCGGTGGTTGATTAAACAGGATACAAAGAAAGAAGAAATTGCGTTAATCAAACCTACGACAATTTCACACTTTAAAGGCTGCTAAAAATGTCAAAAATTAATATTTGGTGAAAATATACAAATTCCATAACTGTATTTCTTAAAATTCACACTCAAAAGTGGAAAGCCCTTTATGCACCCTCTTTAATGGTAGTAAACCTTTACTCCAACATTTAACTTCAAACAGTTACAAGTTTTCGTTTACAAATGAGAAAATCCTTAATCCACTGTTGATGAACCGAGCCATTATCATGAATGTCTGTGAACGCTGGCTGAAATGTTTACGGCGTATTTGTGTGTATTCTGGCATGGCCTCCCATAGCATAATACACCTTTAGTGCAAAAGCACTTATATGAAAAACTTACTACAGTTATTCTATAGATATAATACACTTTAGGACACCGTAAACTTCCCTCTCCGTCCCATATTTCAAAACAGTAAAGCTCTAAAGCTTACGAGGTATATTTTCTGTAAGGCGTGTCATTAACTGTCTTCTTGCCACCTCCCTACTCACTTCCCTCTATGTCACTAGGCTACCAGGTGCAGTTCAAGCTACTGAACAGGACTAAGCGCGTGTTTCATTAAGAATGGCAAGATTATTTTTGTATTTTATATAATGAAAAACCATTTTGTCTAATTTGTGATTTTCCATTATCCCATATATCGCATTGTATTATTAGACGTCATTTTAACAAAAAAAAAAACATATCAATGGGTATGGCAAGAATGTCAGCACGTTTATATGTTTTCTTAAAATATATAATTATTATTTTTACTTATTATTTACTTTTATATAATCATTATGATCACGCTGTACATTAACTGATGTTTACAGCATGAACAAATGATACTACTCATGCTATCGCATTTTTAACATAATTTTCTTGTCATCTAGGACAAATTCGACAACAGAGGGTAGAGGAATTGAAATTCCAGTTTCCCAACAGACTCAATAAAAATAATCCTTCATGAACTTCCAATGACGCCATTCAACAATTGGTTAGGGCCAGTTATCGCATTTCAAAATTAAATCATGTGAAAAGCAGATCCAGGTCTACATCGACAGGTATGAGTTTAGTTTATGTTCGGCTTTGAAACCTGATTCAAATAAATTGCTAATGGGAAAACACGGCCGTTGATGTAGAAGTGAGGGATCTAAAATATCTGCACAAATGGGGCTCATTGTTACTATTACAATGTGCTATGTATTTGTAAAGACAAACAACGGTATAATGAGGGTGAATGTACAGCTTCGATTTGAACATCCTTTGTCGTTCAGTAATGTGGTGTGGTAGCAATTGCTACCTCCTTCTGTTTTCATTATTGACTGCCTGTTCTACATTTGTTTATGTCACTGGTTCTGAAAGGATTAAAATTCTTTGAATCCTTGCTACATTGCACTCCTTGTGAGTTGTAATCTATTGGGTTTATCAACAACAAGAAAGAAAGAAAAGAAAATGAAGTAATCACGCCAGATCTAGGTATGTAAGTAATACATACCACTTTGCCCACACAGGATTCAAGTTGCAGTCAGTGTTAGAAACCAGTAAATTCTTAAAACTACCAACATGCAAATAAAATATACTGTGGTAACTGAGAGCTGTAGACAGTTGCCTACTATACTGTGGGTCAGAAAGGAGGCTTCTCAATTTAGTTGTAGGTTAACACGTAAAGCCGCCAAATGAAGAATTATACATCATTGTATATACATTACTTCTTTCTGTATGTTTGTGCGCTACGTACATCTGTTTGTGTGGAGTCCCCGCTCCTGAGCACAAGGTTTTAACATAGAGGTGTGATGCTAGAAATTAGCCATTATCTTTATATTATAGTATTGACTGGACGTCGCTGTTACACGAGTAACTTTTTAAACTCAGTTCTTTGTGAAATAATTGTAGGTAAGTAGCTGTATGGCGATATAGTCATAGCAGCCTGGCCTTCCGGTATTTTGAGACGATGTCACTTCAGAGGAAACTGAAGGGCAGGACCTGATATGTACAGCATTGGAGTCACACAGGGTGCAAAGTGGAGATTGTAAGATGTTTATTCTATGGAGATGATGTGCCAGGCAGTCGTGGCCAGTAGTCATTCTGAAGAGGGCTACCGCTGATCTTCGGGGCACAAGTGATGACTGTTGATTCATCGTTCAGGGACATCCACTTCATATTGATTGCGGAAATTACTTTTCTGGATTTTTCTGAGTTTCCAATCTTGTTTTTAATGTGATGTTAAATTCAGAGATATGTTCTTCATTTTCGTGTGTAGAATTTGGGGTCATTTCTTTGCTGGTTGGTTAGCGACCTCATTTCCCGTTATCCCGCAACGTGATGGGATCCACTGTAGACCTAATTATTTGCCAGAGTTCCACAACTGGGAGATAAATCTACAACATTATTTTGTTTCCACTGATTTGAATTGAGAGTTGGTAGTTGATAGTTGGTTTGGAATCAATGACTTTGAGCAATAGTCTAAACCTTTAAAACTGGTCGCTATACAAAGGCTTCGAAATTCCGTTCTATTTGCACGGCAAGAGATAACCCAAATAATAAAGGAACATCTCCGAAATGGTTCACTTTACAAACATTTATTAGACATAATGTGTGTTTTAAGGAGATCTACATTTTTGTATAGTTAGATTTGGTCTATCTCTTACGGTTATGCAAAAGTCGTCTAGAGTGAACAGGACTACACAAGCTATAGCCATAAAATTCAAAACATACATTATATTTGCCATAAAAATGTCTTAAACATATGGCATTTTACTCCAAATCATTAGAGCCATGTTAGAGAAAATAAAAAATTTCAAGAAATTTTCCATGTTAAGGGTAATTTAGGGTGAAGGAATTTTCTTCAAAATCTCATGTTGCATCCTTGAAAGATATTAATCTTAAATACGAACTTGAAACCAACTTTGGTTTTTAACCGAGTTTTCGTTTTGAATTATGCTGTTCACAGACATACAGTCACATACTCACGCTCCACACACACACACACACACACACACACACACACACACACACACACACACACACACACACACACACACACACACACACAACGTTTTCTTTCTTGAATTCCGGAGGCCTCAAAACATATATTTTCGGTGAAATTTCGACATCGAATTTTGGGATTGAATACAATAGTTCCCTTACTGTACGTAGTAGAGAAAGGGAAAATGAGCTTTTGTTTCTTTTTATCTCCAAAAGTGGGTTTATCTTCATTCTAAGCAAAGATTTTTAGACAAGCATTTCAACTAATGAATTGCTTTTCGCCCACAGACGTAACAAATGAAATAAAGAATTTAACGTTAAGTGCCAATACTTTACCACTTCGAAGATATTCCTTATTATTTGTGTGAGATTTGCAACACTCGAACTTTTCTCAAATGGAAGGTCCTTATTCACTTTTTACCTTCTCTGCTGCGAATAGTAGAGGAAGTATTGTATTCCACCCAGAAATTCGAGGTCGAGATTTCACCGGAAATATGTTTTGAGACCCCTTGATTAAAAAAGAGTATTTTTAGTGAAAGGTCCGTGTGCGTGTGTGTGTGTGTGTGTGTGTGTGTGTGTGTGTGTGTGTGTGTGTGTGTGTGTGCGCGTGTGTCTGTCGCTCTGTGGACAGCATAACTCAAAAACGAAAATTCGGTTAAAAACTAAAGTTGGTATTTAAGTTTGTCTTTCAAGGATGCGACACAAGGATTTTCAAGAAAATTGCTCCACCCTAAACTACCCTTTATATGGAAAATTTTTTTTATATTTTGATTTTCTTGAAAATTGCTTTGACAGTTCTGATTAAAATGCCGTATGTTTGAGATATTTTTATGACAAATGAAATGTATATCTTGAATTTTTTGGTTATAGCCCATGTAGTTCTATTTACTCTGGACGACTTTTGCATAACTGGTAAACCGTAGGAGATAGACCAAATCTTCTATGCCATAATGTATATCTTGTTAAAATACACAAGTTATGTTCATTTTTTATGCAGTGAACCATTTCCGATATATTCCTGGTTATTTATGCGTTTTGCAATACTTATACGTTTCTCAAATGGAAGGTCGTTATTCACTTTTCATTTCTTGGAAGTGCAAAGAAAACGGAATTTCAAAGCTTTAAAGCATCTGACTATCGCTCAAAGCCTGCTATATTCTCATATTCCCCTTGCACGTAAAAGAAAATCAGCAACAAGATAATTTGTGCAAATGTTTATCTGGAGTAACATGAAGAAGATAGAGGAATAAGAGTTTCTAATAAGTTGGTACAAGAGAAGAAAAAGTCATGTGAGTGCAACACATCAGATTTTTCATGTGTAGATCGGTGTATTTAATGACAATGTGCCCCCAAAATTAATTTATTTCATATTGAGTAACACTGGAGTTTGTTCTATATCAATGACTATACACCTACAGGACATACGATTTCTCAGTGACAACGAAATGTAAAATGAAATGCTGATATAGTCCTTTTTGGAGTTTAATGATAATTTCAGTGTCCCTTGTATATGCTACCAACGTTTTGCAAAGTAAGCTGGGAGAGGGGAGGCCTCGTATGGGCTTCTCAACAAATCTCCTGCCTGTATTAAACCCCGGGCACAGGGTTACCTCTTCCACCCTTATTGGTCGTTGATGATTTTCTCCTAGTTACCGCGCAGATGGGTCATCAATTTATTCCCTGAAGTATGGACGATTCTCTTCATCGCTAATCCTGACGTTGAGGTCTTTACCCGTGTCCCTGGGCAAGGATTCCTTTCCAAGTACTAACCCCTCTGGGCAGGGGAACCTGGTGCATCGCATGGGCAGGGACAGTTCCCTGAGGTAGGGCTATCTAAAGAAGTCCTTACCCGCTGCCCCATTTCATTTGTATATTGACGAAATAATAAGAATTTGGTCAAATAAAGTTGATGGAGTATCAGCGTATCACGTGTAAAACTGAAAACTTGTTATACGGTACACATGGCCACAAATGAAAATGATCTGCAAAAAATGCTACACCGTTTCGATAAATTGCTATTGAAAATGAAATGAAAAATCATCAAATAAATTCAGAACATTGGATTTTAGAGGAATGAATCCTGGCAGGTCAATAATAGTGCTAGACAATATAATTATTGACCATATATCACACTTCACCAGGGAGAAGCTGGTGTCATAGAGAAAATAAACAAAAGGAACCTATAACAAGCACGTTAAAAAGCACATCAAAAAATAAAGTCCGTAAAGATTGCATAGTTAAATTGTATAAATCTATGACAGTACCAACTCTGATCTATGGTTCAGAAATATGGATATCACCAAAAATTGTATAGTACAAGAATACAGACATCAGAAATTAAATTTGTAAGAGCAGTAGCTGGGTATAGTAAACACCACACAAAACGCAGTCAATATATCAGGAAAGAATTAAAAGTAGAGGAAATAAATGTCATGATTGCTAACAATGGAAATCATGGAAAAAACATCTTCAAACGATGAATAATATCAGAATTTCTAAAACAGCCATAAATTATAAACCCAAAGGCACAAGAGACTAAGGAAGACCAAAGAAGAGATGGGCAGACCAAATTGGAACCGAAATGGATTGAAAAGTCCAAAACTGTGAAGCAGAAGAAGAAGATGAAGAAGAAATAGTTGTCTAAGCAAGATGCCCTTTCGATCGCCAAGGATTAAGAACCTTACTATGTGGATGATAAGTCCTTGAATGTCTTTGGTGATATGTCAAGAAATGAGGAAATAATGCAGCAGTAAAACAATGTTATTTACCTTGACGCCTCTTTACACGCTGTTTAATTAGCCTCGTGCATTACTCTAGTAAAATGTTGCCACCTTAGTGACTCACCTTCAATTGAGTCCGGTATTTCAGGAATAACTATCTTAAGTGTCCTTGCAGCTCCATACGAAAAGGGAAAGAATCAAGGAAAATATATCCCTAGCTTTGCATACTGCTTGTTCACATTGAGCCCTCTTTATCTTCTCTTTTACTATATTTTATATTGTTTAACTCCCTCTGTTAATATCTATGACTTATATTCATTGTTCTTTTATGTGTTCTTGTTACACCTATAGGTGATTTGATGACCTCATTTAATTTTTACTTTTTCTGCTACGTAAGTAGGAGTAGGAGTAGTATTGTATTGCGCTCAAAAATTCGATGTCGAGATTTCACCGGAAGTATATTATGTTTGAGGTCCCCTGGACCCTAAAAAAAGCAGCTTTAGGAAAACTACCACATGTATTTTTCTCTGTGAACAGCGATACTCAAAAATGAAAATTTTGTTAAAACTACTTAGTAGGATGCGGCACAAGGATTTTGAAGAAAATGTACCCACCCGAAACTAACCTTAAATGGAAAATGTTTCGAAAATGTTTATTTTCTTAAAAACGGCCCTAACTATTTTGATTAAAATGTCATATGTTTAAGATATTTTTATGCCAAATGAAATGTAGATTTTGAATTCTCTGGATGTAACCCTTGTAGTCATGTTTATCCATTATGACTTTTGCATAACTGATAAACCATAGGAGATAGACCAAATTTTACTGTACAAAAAATTTAGATCTCGTTAAAACACACAAGTTATTATTATTTGTTTATGCCAACAAGCTTACTGCTGGTGGTTTGAAACACACAAGCCGTGTGTGGGCAATGTTTAAGAGGTTGAATCAGAAACTGAAAATTCAATGCCACAGCCAGGATTTTGTCCACGGATCTTCCGCTTATCGAGTGGCTGCTCTAACCATTAAGCTACCTTGACCAACTTGCCAGTACGACATTAAATTCCCCAGCTGATGCGTACTTTTTCCCGGTTAACCACATCAGAGATAAATACCCCAAAGGCGACTTACAATAATTGTAAGCACTTTATGTCCTGGGTTTAAGTAACCTTTAGATGGCAACTATTATTTATTCCAACAAGCTTACTGCTTTCTAAACACACAAGCCGTGTGTGAGCAATGTTTAAGAGGTTGACAGAAACTGAAAAATCCAATGCCATAGCCGGGATTTAACCACGGATCTTCCGCTTATCGAGCGGCTCCTCTAACCATTAAGCTACCCTGGCCAACTTGCCAGTATGACATTAAATTCTCCAGCTGATTCGTACTTTTTCCCGGTTAACCACAAGGGAATCTCATATCAGAGATAAATACCCCAAGGGCGACTTACATGTTCCGTGCTCTCGTCTCTGCTTACATTCCTCTCTACAAACTGAAAAATAAGATCTTCAGGGAATTCCTTCAGGAATATACTCAACATACAATCCCGGATGAGTCAAGGCTTAGGGAGACATATGCTCCAACCATCTACCATGAGACAGTACAGAAGATAAGAGATGAAATTAAAGATGGTCCAATTTGGGTTTCTATCGATGAGGCTACCGACAAAGAAGGTAGGCTTGTTGGCAATGTAGGTATTGGTTTGTTAAGTGAACAATATTCTCAATGGATTCTTTTACATTGTGATGTTCTAGAAAAGTGCATAACAAAACTGTAGTTAAACTGTTCAACGAAGCTATGGGTATCCTATGGCAACAGGGTATTATGTGCGATAATGTGTTACTCTTTACTAGCGATGCTGCCCCTTATATGCTCAAAGCTGGACAAACATTATATGTAATTTACCCTAAAATGATTCACTTAACGTGTGTGGCACATGCATTTCATCGTGTCACAAAAGTGATAAGGGGTAGTTACCCTAAAGAAGATTTGTTGATTTCATCAGTGAAAAACTGTTCCTCAAAGCTCCCAGTAGAGTTAATGCGTTGAAAGAAATGTGCCCTGATATTCCATTGCCACCAAAATCAATTTTAACTAGATGGGGTACTTGGCTGGAAGCGGTTGAATATTGTGCCGAGCAAATAGACTCTATTAAGAATGTTGTACTTGCATTGGATTATGAAGATGCAGTCTCAATCAATACTGCGAAAACAAGTGATGTGAAATGTTTGTAAACCATTGCTATTAGAACAGACAATATAAATTGTGTTTTGTTTGAAGTTCACATAATAATTTAAAGGCAAGGTATATCCCTTATTATATTCTTTGCTTAGTTTTATTAAAATATATCAATATTTAGCATAGTCAGTCATTTGTTTTATAAGTCCATATTTAATTCCATATTTTGGTAAAAATAACTGCATATATATTTATTTACATATTTCATACATTTTTAGTCAGTATAACTCCTTTCCCTGGCAATAAGCCAGTGAATGAACAAATAGATGCCCATAGCGATTACTTGTTGGAAACATACTCTGTTTTAACGAGATCTATAGCTTTTCTATAGCAAAGTTTAGTCTTTCTCTTACGGTTTACCAGTCATACAAATGTCATTAAGAGTAAACGGGACTACATGGGATGTAGCCAATAAACTTAAAATATACATTTCATTTGATATAAAAATATGTTAAACATATAGTATTTTAATCAAAATCGTTAGAGCCATTTTAGAGGAAATTAAAATTTTCGTAAACATTTACATGTAAAGGGCAGTTTAGGGTGGAGGAATTTGCTTCAAAATCTTCGTGTTGCATCTTTTAAAGTGCCAGATTTTATTTTTAACCGACTTCTTGTTTTTGAGTTATGCTGTTCACAGACAGACAGACAGACAGACTGACAGACACACACAGAGAAGCATTTTTCTAATCATGTTCTTTTCTTTTTTTTTTTTTTTTATGGATTCAGAAGGCCTCAAAACATATTTCCGGTGAAATCTGACATCGAATTCCTGGGTGGAATACAGTACTTCCCCTACTTACTATGTGCAGTAGAGAAAGTTAAAAGGGACTTTGTTTCCTCCGTTCGTGGTGGAAGGTGAACTAGTGAAGTTTTGTTTACTCGAGCCTCCATCATACATCAAATGATTCGGGCCACCCATCGGGATTGTCTAGATGACTAAGAATTACCAATGGAAAGATCCAATACCGATGTTACCAAACTGGTCAAGACGTGAAGCAGTTGATAAATTCAGGCCATGGTTGCCGGGGCAAAAACCTGCACCACATTGGTACCATACATTGCAACCAAAGAACTATGGACTGCAACCACCTCAACAGCTGTTCCTCTCTGACGAGTACTGCTGTCATCCATAAATACTGAGAGGCACGAGATAAAATATGACTTCGGCCTCATGTTGAAAGCATAATGTAGTAGGTGTTACTATTTCTTTGTTCATCTGTTCATTTGATTATTTGCTGTTTTTGATGAGTACGTATTGCTGTCATGATTGTGGCTAATGGTGGATATCAAAATCATGCATTGAATAAATGACGAAATATTCCCATTTCATTTTCAATATAGAGTAAGTACGCCCCAGCGCAACAGCCCACCTCTGTCCACTACAGGCGTTACTGGTGGGGTGCAGTCCTGGAGGGTTGTACGTGGTCAGCGTCCCGAGCCCTCCCAGCCAGTTTTACGGCAGTCTCGATCTGGGGCTGCTACTTCTCCATCAAGTAGCTCCTCATTTGGCCCCCCGGGACCTAACGAGGCTGAGTGCACCCCGTGTCAGACCTCCCAGTGGGGAAAAATCCCCATACTCGTACCGGAGATCGAACTCGAGTCTTCCGCGCCAGAGGCAAGCGCGGTGTAATATATAATACCGCAAATTCAAAGTACGTGGCTAGTCTAAAACATTCTTACACTTTTAAAACTCAATGACTGCAAAACACACCTTATATTCACCTTTTGTGACCATTGCAGTAATCTTCAAACGTTTTCAATGTCCAAGAGTCTTTTAACTGCTTAAGTGCTTGTGCCTATTATTAGGAGCTAGAGCTCTGTGGTTATAAACATAAATTTCACTAGATGCTTGGAAAATTACCATTCATGCTAATGAGTTATAATTGTGTAGAGCTTAGTGACAGCTACTAGGCGAGTTAGTCCGTTAGCACCGGATCTGCATGCAGGTTGGTTGGAAAAGTCAATGGCAAATATCCCTACACGAGTTGTGCATTACTCAGTCGTTTTTGTCGCTTCATGAGATCGTTAACTTTGAAAAGTAAGAAGCCATTGTTCTAAGTCTCAGAAATATATAAATAAGCATTATTTGCTGTTATATTTGAAAACACAGTGCATGTAGAACACCGATGCAGCATGTATCTATACTCACTTCCATTAACGTCGTCTCCGAAACTTCGAGAGGCATTCTAACCTTAACAGGTAGCGTGTTTAAAGAGGTGTATGCATCTGTTTATCTTTCGCGCATGCATTGGTGCTCTGTTTTACATGCACAGTTCTAGATTATTCACTTACCAATATAAACTTCGAGCAATGTCTTCCAATGGCAAATTGGCTTCCCACATACCAACAACTTTTCCCTGATGCACCTCCGCAATACATCACATAGTTAAGGAACACTGAGACTGAATTTTCTTTTTTCAACTCTAAACTTTTTACTTGAAAATTCGCACACTTAATATGAATAAACTGAGATATAAGCATAAGAGTCATCTAGCTCTAACTGATGCTAAGCCGAGGCCAGTGCGCAAGATAAGCGCCATTACATCGTCTTACATAAAAAAAATTTCCGCTTCAAACCAATATGCCCATTTTTGACGTAAGAAGCACGTAAATATCATTGCTGTTTCCCATAGTTTCCGATATACCTGGTCGCTTTATCAGATAGTACAGTTTGTAACCAGCTCATAGTCCCTGGCAGGAGTGCAGCCAGTCAGCACGTCAGTAAACAATTCCAGGTACACAGCGATATCTGAAGCAGTAGTCATGCTTCTAGTTGCGCTTACGATAGTAGTGTCAATCTTGGAAAAAGTATTCACCCTACTTTAAAACAAAGAAGCTGCTCAAAATAGCGGAACTTAAATGTTATTTTTACTTCATGGAGTATACTTTGCTTATAAACGTAAACAACAATGTAAACATTGTACAACATTTTAACATGAAAATATCAACGGAGAAAACAAAAGCAATGGCATTTAGAGACCCAATTCGTTCCAAGATAGCACTGGACAATAGAATTCTGGAACAAGTGCCAACATACAATATTTTCTTGGGTGTAAAGTATCATACATCAATGAACTAGATATATACGGAAAACTAAACAAATTTAATTACATAACTGGAACATTAAGATGGACATAAAAAAATAAGGCAAGACAAGAATCCATAATTAAATTGTATAAGTGCATGGCAATAGCTACAGTTAAATGTGGACCTTAAACGCGGACAAATACAAACTAACACCTGTAAAAAATACAATCGGCAGAAATGAGATTCCTGAGATCTATAGCAGGATATACAAAACTGGATAGAAAGACTAATGTAAGTATCCGTGAAGAATTAAAAGTAGATGAACTAAATAACATAATTAAGATAAAGAAAATTGGAAGTTGCTGTTGGACAGAATACCAAGCAACAGAATACCCAAAGCAGCTATAAATGATGAGCCACAAGGTAAAAGGAAACCGGGCAGACCAAAAAACCAATGGCATTAGGAATTTGGAGCCGGAACGGGCTGAATGCCCAATCCATGAAGCAGAAGAAGAAGATAAATGTAAACGATGTCTTCAACTACTCCGTCTTTCTCCCACGGATCATTTGCTATCTTTCCTATATTTTTTAAAACCCTGTCAGTCTGTTCCAGTCACAAGTGATATATCCTCGAGTGTTATATCGTGCAATTCCTGTAAGGGTTGGTCACATGTTACATTTTCTTTAAGTATTCATTTTACCTTGGCCCAAGCTAGTTCTATGGGATTGAGATCACACATGTATGAGGGGCAAGCATACGACAATGTGGTTCAATAAAGCCAAAAATGCGTCCGCTTTAAAAACTTATTTAGGTTTGTTCGTTCCAATCATTCCATAAAGATGGTTTACATATAGAACTGTCACTCTGAACCCCTTTGTTCTGCAACCACAATATCTTTGAAGATTTCACAGCATTCCTAGGTGATTTATCTACTCCTACACTACATTTTTCATTATTTCTGATATAAAACTAGTGACTCGTACGACTGTACAACTGAAATTAGACATTAGCAGCGAGTAAACATAGGGCGAGTAACATTGGAAGTAAGTTGACAACGTAATCAGCAGAATAAGTTTGCGCGGAAGTTTACAAAATTAGGGTTACACTACGTAGAATGTCTATCCTCCCCTCTTGGTTTTCCTGAAACCATGAGGTGGTGAACAGACAATAGAACATGCTTTTGTGGATTTGCTTGCTATTCAATGATAATTTCAAGCTCTAAACAACCATTCCGCGGACAGCTTCGAAGTTCAGACTCGATAGGAGAATCCAGCGTCGTAATATCATGTAATATCTGTGCATTGTGTAGTGCATCAAGTTTAACAATACACAGTTCGATCGCCTGATGCTTGTGGGTACTTGCACTTGAGGCATCCATTTCCAAAGGTTCCTTGTCCACTAATTTGACAATTTGATGCTTTGGTAGTAATGGCTTCGTCTGTGCATTCTCTACGAAATGTATTATGTCTTACACTTCCAAAACGCTCCAAAACCCGTCTAAAACGCATTGAAATACTGCATGCAGTTCCAAAGTGGCCCTTGTCCAATGTCACGAATGTCAATGTCACGAATCCAATATGGCGAACGTAATAATGTACAGCAACAAATGGTTCCTTGTCCCATTGCAAAGATAAGCACGATACAGTATTGAGTTTTAAAGTGAACCTTGTCCATCAAGGGTGGTATCTTTCATCGAATTTTACTTAGAGGTGAATTCTTACCTCTTTGCTTTATTGCAAGTCTTGTCCGTGCGCCGCAGTCATTGATCGCTTTCGTTCCTGACAGAAATGTACATAACACAAGTGGAGAAACTGGCAGTCACCAATTTATTTTGTGGTTGTAAATATTGTAAAGGAAAATAAACACAAGTCGGAGAGATAAATAAGATTTTATTATACGTTTAGCGCCTCTTTACACAGCACATTCAATAAAATTATAAGTGTATGTTTGGTTTGAAAATGAAAAATGAAGGAACTTGATGAGATGGACTATGGAGCAGGACAATCGGTCGTATCAAGATGATTTAATTATGATTTCAGATCCTTGTATTCTTTTTCGTACATCTTCCTATAAGAACCGTCCGGATCGTATTTCTTCTCCAGTTCCTCCCAGATGTCAGGCTTGTTTTTGATCAGGAAATGCACAACTCTCATAGCGCCTTCCCTTTGTTTCTCACTGCATTTGCTGCAGTTGTTGTGGAGGGCATCTGGCAAATTGGCTATAAAACATAAATTAAACATATAAGTTAACCATTCAAAATGTATCGAATTTAATTCATATAATTGCCTTTGGTTTTAAAATGATAAAAAATCCAGTTGTAGAAGTATAACATTATAACCATCTAGTTATGTAAATATCCACTTCTGTTACTAATTGAAAAGTATTTCTTTCTAGACTAGAAATGTATGTTAGTTTAAGATAGCACAGACAGTCACGTAGCTGGTCATTTGAGAAAATGTTCAGATTTCTTTTTATGTACTAAAGTGCTTAGCCATGTAATTCTCCTGAAGAGTGCATAGAACATGCTGTAGAAATACTAAAGATAGAGCATTTCAGAAATCAAAGTCTTACAATACACAGCATGTCCTCAAAAGTATGTAAAAAGGAATGTCTTCCATTAGCAAAGAGTAATACTTCTCCGTTTTAAAGTTTTTCTTCGAGATTTACGTGATATTTAGCGTAATCTGGTGGAAGTATTCATAAAGTATACCTAAATTTATATTTTACTGTCATTGCTATTCAAATTTACTTACCCGGAGGGCATAAGAAGCTATGAGTTAATTATTGTTCAAATGGACCCCATTTTTGCGAAACATTCTTATGCCCTTAAGGGGTTGGGGGGGGGGGGGGGGAGAAACCCGCCCCTCCCGATGGATAACGCCTGGTGTGTACAGCCGTGCAGTTGAGTGAACTAACTCACAGGGAATATCGCTATGTGTTACCGCGACGGTTGATATGGCTCCGCATAAGCACCCCGGTTAGTAATGTGTGTTGCGGGCATACAGCGCATGCCAGCGTGTCTAAAGATGAGGTTTCAGGCTGCAGCACAAGAAAATCCTGTGCAGCCAGGGGATCTGGATTTCTTTGAGCTGGTAGACATTTGTTGGAGAACCCTATTCGAAATCTGGCACTTCAGATTCAGCTAAAGATACGTAATTCCCAAATTGTAAGTATTAACCAATCTTAATTTGTAACTAATTACTAACACTGAATTATTCATTTTAGCTACCATGTTTCATATATTGCACATAAGCAGCTTCTTAAATACATGCCCTTTTTTATTAATATTCCACGTGACTGTATTACTACTATATTTTTACCTCTGGTGTATGTCAACATTATGGTGCGTACGCTCGATACCTTACGAGACATTCACTAAGCAACGTGTTCGGTTTTGAGGGACAAAAAACTGCGGACGCAGTAAATGCAATGTATATTATGGAACTCAAATTTAAGATGTTACTATTTTATGCTTAGATCGTTAGCCTAAATTCAAAACGCATATTTGGGCAATTCACTAATAAGTGAGTGAAACTTACTAAAATTTATTTTTAAAACTTGTCCCCCCCCCCCCTCCCTTCTTTTTGAAGTAAACGCTTCACTCAGTAAACGCGCCTGAGAGATGGATTGTTTCACTTTTCCACAAAAATATAAACAGTTTCAAATAAAACTAATTTCACTGACACGTTTTCAATCAGAAAAACTGGCGAGAAAAAAATATAAAATGTCTTAAAATTAATGGCATTTCAGGCTGTATAATATTGTATTTCTGTGCATAAAGATAGGTGTACAGTGTGCCAAAACATAAAATTGTGTTTAAAAATGCACAAAATGGGTTATTTTTGGATGTTAATGCATATACTTGTCTAGTAAATAAACCGTTGCTTGTAACTGTCCTGGCTGATATCCTCAACCAAAAATTAAAAATAAGAAAAAGTGAGCAAATTTTACTGCTGCAACTCGTTTAGAAAGAAAGGAAAGGTTCATAAACATTACAGCCACATCCCCGCTAGGAGGCCTGGTTCGGGGTGCACTTAGCCTCGTTAGGTCCCTGAAGGGCCAATTGAGGAGCTACTTGACTTAAAAGTAGCGGCCCCTAGTCGAGAAGATCGCATAACCGGCCGGAAGGGGCCGGTGCGCTAAGCATCTCCAGAACTGCACCCCACTCATGACACCGATGGTGGGCAGAGGTGGGGGATGCAGCGGTCGGGCGGTAGGCCTTGGTCAGTATGGGTTGTTGTGCCGCGGGGTTACGTTTTACACCCCTCTATAACAGCAGAAAGTATGTATTATCTATGTTCACTGTACAGGAATATAGTACTTTTACTTCCTCTGCTGGTAAATAGGGGAAGTATCGTATTCCACCCAACAATTCAATGTAGAGATTTCACCGGAAATATGCTTTGAGACCCCCTGAATCCAAAAAAAAGAAGCATTTTTAGAAAAAGATCCATGTGTGTATGTGTATGTGTATGTGTGTGTGTGTGTGTGTGTGTGTGTGTGTGTGTGTGTGTGTGTGTGTGTGTCTGTCTGTCTGTCTGTCTGTCAGTCTGTGGACGGCGTAACTCATAAACGAAAAGTAGGTTAAAAACCAAAGTTGGTATTTAAGTTTGATGTCTTTCAAGGATGCGATACGAAGATTTTGAAGAAAATAGCCTCACCCTAAACTACCCTTTACATGGAAAATTTTTCGAAAGTTTTGGTTTTCTTAAAAATGGCTCTAACGATTTTGATTAATATGTCATATGTTTCAGATATTTTATGACAAATGAAACGTATATTTTGAATTTTCTGGCTATAGCCTCTGTAGTCTCATTTACTTTGGACGACTTTTGCATAACTGGTAAACCGTTAGAGATAGATCAAATCATGCTATAGAAAAAATGTAGATCTGTTAAAATATACAATTTATGTCCTGATAAATTTTCGTGTAGCTTGAACCATTTCGGAAATATTCCTTGTTATGTGTGTGAGTTTCGGAGAACAACTTTCGTGAAATGGAACATCGTTGTTCAGTTTTGTATATGTTATCTGTGCAAGGAGAATGGAATCTCAAAGTTTTAATAGATTTGACTATCGCACAAAGCCTACTGTATTCTAATATTCCCTTTGCACCTACAAGGAAATAAGCAATAAGATTTATTTGTACAAATGGTTATCGTAACTAACAAGATGAAGATATAGGAATAAGAGTTTGTAAGAATGGTTAGTACAAGAGTAGAGAAAGTCATGTGAGTGCAACACATCAGATATTTTATCACTAAAAATTGGACGTCTTGCGCAATTGTTTTGTTTTTTGTTTGAAAACGTGCACAGAAAATCATAGTATGACTCAAAATGATTTGCTTTAATTACCAGGAGCACAGGAAATAACTGAAACGAATGATAATGCATGTGAAGTCGTAATCCTTAGCGCCGAAACTTACCTCACATTCGTAATAATAAGGTAAGAGAAAGGCTGGCAACGACTAAAAAAACACGCAGAGACAGGGATCACTGAAAACACAATTGTGGGTTACATGTAAAGATAATGGATGACAGTTCCTTCCGTTGTAGGGGAAAACGATGGCAGTCACAGAAGAAGCTTGAAATAGAGAAATAAACACCTTCGGTGCACCCTTCCAGAAAGAAGGAAAATGAAGTTAGTACTTTGCGTAGAGTATATTGTACAGTGCTGAAACTTGAACGTTGCGATGAAAAAAGTAAAACCAATTGGAAGCACCTGTGTGCAAAGAAATGCGAGTAAGGGCCTATGAATACAGACCAAATAAGCAGAGAAGCAGTTAAATGTTTACGAAGCTTCCACAACCTGTAAGCGTTACCTGCCGAGCTTCACAGGTCATGTGGCCTGCTCTTCTTGGGCACCATGACCAACGAAATGTCGACAACTAACGCTTACATGACGTGGCCTACACCGGAAAATTTGAGCACAATAAGTAGAGAAGCAACTTTACCCTCAAAGTTAATACTGTTTTGAGTTCGGTGAACAACGGGCTCATTTGAGCATCACATCCACTCACCATGCGAAATGACCTGTTCAAGGAAGTGGGGTTTGAATAAAATAAAAGATAGAAAGAAAAGAGACGTGCACTGGAAGGAGCGGAAATTGAAAATAATTTACTGCAAATGAAGATACGAGCTAATATACCTGAAGGTAAGAGGTGGGAGCAAACAGAAAATCAGAAAAGAGGAAATAATGTACACAAATGTATGTTTTTTTTTTGTTTTGCTTTTTTTGTTTGTTTGTTTGTTTGTTTGTTTGTTTTTTTTTTTGGTATTGTTTAACGCCCGTTTTTACTACTGCAGCACTACAGGCGGTGACCCTGATGATACATGAAATGAAGATGGAGTACCGGTGGAATGAGATGGCGGAGGAAACCGGAGAACCCAGAGGAAACTCGCCTTGTCCACCACAAACCTGACATGCGGTTACCTGCGATCAAAGCCGGGCCTCGTTGGTGAGAGGCGAATGGTCTAACCACTCGGATACGGCGCGACCTAAATGTATGATTTCATTTCTAAAATATATAAACGAAAACGATTCAGCAGTTATCTTTATTGCAAATCTTACCAAGGGGAAAGGAGTGGATGTTTAAAACAAATCAAATTAATCTTTCAAGTTAATAGTTTCAACATTAATGGTACACTTATTTAAAGGTGTAAATTTAAGCCCAAAATAACGATACATTCATTGTCGCTTTATTAAGACTTATTGCAGAACTTTAATATTAAATAATAGTTTATTTGGATTGCATAATAGGTAACTAGCTTACAAAATTGTGATAAGAAATTAGTTAACTTTATGGCAATACATCAATATCGTAAATATAGGTGTTGATGTTTTCTTAAACCGTTCCGTATGTAAACCGCAGAAATTCAAACCTCCAACCAAATCTTGGAATGCATCTGGCATAACGTTCACTTTCACTGCTACGAAACCGGTTTGCATATTGCAGCTGGAGTGGCACAGAATCACAGTTAAATGTGTTTTGGGGACGTTCTTTGATCCAGTTAACACCTACAGATCAAATATTCCTAGTGTTAATAATGGCACAGCGTACTTCGCAGATAATTGAATGTTTTATACAATGCAAAAGTTTACATTTATTATTGTAAAAAATTGATGTGTTGCTCTCACATGACTTTCTCTACTCTTGCAATACCTATTCTTACAACTTATTCCTCTACTCCTTCATGTTAGTTGAGATAAACATTTTCAGATATTACCTTACTGCATATTTTCTTGCAGGTGCAAGGGGAATAAAGAAGGCTTTGAGACATGCTATATCTGTTCGCTATGTGAAGGCTTTGAAATTTCGTTCTCTTTGCACGACTAAGAGATAAAACAAAAATGAATAGATTTCCCATTTGAGAAAATTATAAGTATTGCAAAACTCTCATAAAATAAAATCTGATGTGTTGCACTCACATGACTTTCTCTACTCTTATACTAACCATTCTTACAAACTTTTATTCCTATGTCTTCTTTCTTGATAGTTGAAATGCACATTTGTACAAATTATCTTATTGCTTATTTCCTTGTAGGTGCAAGGGGAATGTTAGAATACAGTAGGCTTTGTCCGATAGTCAAATGTTTAAGATTCTGTTGTCTTTGCACACTTAACATATAACAAAAATGAACAACGATGATCCATTTCACGAAAGTTCTAAGTTTTCCGAAACTCACACACATAACAAGGAATATCTCCAAAATGGTTCACCCTACAAGAACATTTATTGAGGCATAAATTGTGTATTTTAGCAAGATCTACATTTTTTGTATTGTATAATTTGGTCTATCTCTAACGGTTTACCAGTTATGCAAAAGTCGTCCAGAGTAAATACGACTACAGGGGCTATAGCCAGAAAAGTCAAGACATACATTTCATTTGTCATCAAAATATCTCAAACGTATGACATTTTAATCAAAATCGTTAGATCCATTTTCACGAAAATCAAAATTTTCCCATGTAAAGGGTACTTTAGGGTGGGGCTATTTTCTTCAAAATCTTCGTGTCGCATCCTTGAAAGACATTAAACTTAAATACCAACTTTGGTTTTTAACCGATTTTTCGTTTTTGAGTTATGCTGTCCAAAGACACACAGACACACACACGGACCTGTTTCTAAAAATGCTTTTTTTGGATTGGACATGTATTTCCGGTGAAATCTTGACATCGAATTTTTGGGTGGAATACAATACTTCCCCTAGTTACCAGTAGAGAAAGTAATAATGGACATAACTTGTATGCTTTAACGAGATCTTCATGTTTTGTGTAGTAAGATTTGGTCTACCAGTAACGCAAAGTCATCAAGAATAAACACAACTTCAGGGTATATAGCCAGAAAATTCAAAACATGTATTTCATTTGTCATAAAAATCTTAAACATATAGAATTTTAAACCAAATAGCTAGAGGCATTTTTGAGAAAATTAAAATTTTTGAAAAACGTTTCACGTAAAGGGTAATTTAGGGTAGAGGAATGTCTCTGGTTTTGAACCGACTTTTTGTTTTTGAGTTATACTTTTCACAGAGACAACCACCCACCCACCCACATATACATGGACCTTTGGCAGTTGTGTAAAATATTTGGAGCAATCTAGCTTCTTGATGAATAGATACAAACGATTCATTGTTTCGCTGTCATGCAAGTATTGTTTCAACAATGACGTATGGCTCCATTCTGTACAGTAAGAGCGGACTATAAAGATCGCAAAAAGATCATCGCTGCGAAGAATTTCGTATAATATAATAATGGTATATCCATTAAGTGCTTTAAGGGATGCTTTTAGGCATAAGTTTCTAGAGGAACAATCAAACCTGAGATGAATAAAAAAGTTACTGCGTCCTTAGTAGCATGCTTACCTTTCAGTTCTGTGCCATCAGGAGTGCAAGAGCCTTTCTCCAGTAGGCAGTTGGCATAGTTTCTGACAAGTCTATCGCTGGCGAGAATGTCATCCAGGTTGATGTTATCGTACTTGGTGGTGTACTTATCATCCCTGGGTACCCTGGCGGCGTGAACCAAGGTTAGAGCAAAGCCCAGAATGCAAATGACCACTGCAGACTTCATTTTCGTCCAGGATGTTCCTCTTGTTAAGTCTTGGATCCGAATGTCTGTGCTCCTCGAGTTTCGACAATATATATTTATACACCCAAATGCAGCAGACAGACAGTTTTATGACGTCAACTAGTCAACCCCCACTAGAGCTCCAACCTTTCCCCAGTTCACGAGATTTTCACTTCGCGACTGCAACCGTGCAATACTGTATGACGTCATATGTCGAGCTAGGAGGTAGGGAATTTCTTACCAAAATACCTCGAGGATAACAGTAATTTACAACCGTGGAAGCTTCTAACTCCCCCAATAATGCTACATCGTCACGGTAGCTTGGGCCCATGTTTTGTCTTCAGAACATGTCACACGGAAGGAAGAATGACAATAGATTATTTTTAATAAGGTTTCAGGGTATTTCCCCAAACCCAGGTTATTCCAGAAATTAAATAGCATTGTAGTAAAAGCAATGCACGAACCATTAAGCTACTTCAGTATTGCCAATATATTTGCTATATTAGAAGAGTTAAACCCAGAAAATGTACAAATTATTCCCAAAAAAGAAGGTAAAATGGCGAACCATTAAGCTGATCCTATTTCCAACAACTTTAAGTAGTCACAGGGCTGAAAGTTACATAATGTGTAACTTGTAATCACTAATATGTAACATGTTAATTAGGTGTGCTCTAGAGCAGTGATGTTCAACTTTTTTTCTCCCCCAAAGACAACTTTTCATTTCATTTCTGTACCCCACAAACCTAGACGTAGCTCCAGAGTTTTATAAGATTTTAATCCCATAAAACCATCAAAAACTTTAAAAATAACCTTTCCCATTGTATATTCTGCTGGCTATTTACATGCTAAAATTTCATATGCAGTGTCACAGGTTAAAATATTGAACACGTAAGTAGCTCAACATCATAGTTACACCCATCAATTCATCTATTTGAATCGCAAATCTTTTGTCCATTTAAATATTTTCTAATATTTGGTCAACAATAACTTGTAACATATCATAAATTCTACGCCCTATACTTGTGTCAGGGTTCGAAATTATTTTTGATTGGGAGTGGAAATGTTGTGTAATACTTTATCTGTTACAATCAAAGAACCAGGAATAACAAGAGATTCAACTGCGATATAAGCTGATTCATTTTAGTAAGTAGCAATGCTAACTCATCGGATGCTTCCAGTGTCACCTTTGTTAATTTTGTAAAATTGTGTATTATGTTTGAAGTTTTCCGAGTACTGAAAGTGGGTAACGTACTTACTATCACAGACACTGTTATTGTGGTGTTTAAATACTTACTTACTCCCTGGCGCTACAGGTCGCGGTGACCTCTGGCCTCTTTAACAAGAGTATTCCACCTTCCATAATCTAATGCCTCACATCTCCAATTTCTTATTCCCATCAATCTAATATCTTTCTCTACTTCGTCTATCCATCTACTTCTTGGGCGTCCTCTTTTCCTCAGCCTGTGTTCTCAGTATTTTCTTTGTTGCTCGTTCATCCACCATTTGTTCAACATGTCCTAAACATTTTACTCTTCTTGACTTTATAAATCTTACAATATTGTCTTTTTCTAATATTTGTTCAATTTCATCACTACTTCTAATTCTCCATCTATCATTTCCCAGAACAGCTCCATGTATTCTCTTCATAATTTTTCTCTCAAATATTTATTCCCGCTGCTGTGTGTCCATGTTTCTATCGCTTAACATACTGTTGGCCTTAGTATAGTGTCATAATTTAACCTTTGTTGCTCTTGATAATTTAGAAGAGAAGAGCTTAACATGGGCAAAAATATTTCGGTGTTTGAATACAAAATGTAATTAGCGAGAGCAGATGTAAGATATTATTAGGTAGACCGTTAGAGTAAGTAAAATGCATTCTTGGACAGATTGCAATTCAAATCTCTTGCTCAAATATTTTTCATTATTTGTGATCATTTAGGAAACGTATTGTGTTGACTATGCGATTTTAAATCTTACATACATCCTAGAAAGTGTTCCTGATCAACGCATGTTACTTATTATATTGAAAGTGGTTTGATATGCGAGTTCTAAAGAGTTACCAAAATACAGTTTGTTAACAAATGCTACTTTAATTGAGGTTCAGACAGCAATATCTGGTGTGTAGCAGTCACATGACTTTCTCTACTGTTGTACTAACTATTCCTAGAAATTCTTATTTCTCATCTTGTTCATGTTAGTCAAGATATACATTTCCAGAAATTATCTTATTGCTAATTTTCTTGTAGATGTAAGGAGAATATTGGAATACAGTAGGGTTTGAATGACAGTTAAATATTTTAAAGCTGATCGGTATATGAAGGCTATGAAATTTCGTTCTATTTGCACGGCGAAGAGATAAAAAAGTGGATAAACAACCTTCCATTTGACAAAAGTATAAGTATTGCTAAACTCACAAATAACAAGAAATATAACATAAATGGTTCGCTCCACAAAAAATTAATTTGGACATTACTCGTGTGGTTTAACGAGATGTACATTTTTTGTATAGTAAGATTTGGTCTATCGCTTACGGTTTATCAGTTATGCAAACGTAAACAGTGTAAGAGAAAATTCGAAGTATACATTTCATTTTGTCATAAAAATGTCTTAAACATATGGAATTTTAATCGAAATCGTAAGAAAGAAAGTAAATATGGCTGGTGGAAACGAGTATGTACCAAGAAGTACAACACTGACAGTTGCTTGTGAATTGCTGGAAAACTCTGTAACGTGCCGACAAGAGTGAGTTGGAGAATGTAATGTTGCGTCGGCTCGTTGACCATGGTAGCTTAGTGGTTAGAGCGGCCGGACGGAAACTGAAAGGTCCGTGATTCAAATCCCGACTGTGGCATTGAAGTTTCCAGTTTCATTGGATTCTTTTTGATTCCCTCAGTTTTCACTTTAAAATTAAAAATCACTTTGACATAACTACAAGTACAGCCGTTACACTTCATAAACGGATGATATATAAGCGTACATTAGTGTAACATTACTAGAACTCAATTCAGGTAGATTATGCAGTAAAAGTAAATGAATAAAGAAGATTAAAATAGTCATTCTTCTTACTTCTACATGTCATTATGTAAACACAGTGGTTTGACTCTCTGAAGCTTGATCAGGTGACGAAGGAACATTTTGCACTTAGTTCTAGGGAATATCAGATTTATAATTGTTGTGTATTCAGTTTTCTTTTTCCTTCCTTCTTTTAATGACGTTACATTTAACAGTAATTAATTTTCGCCAAGGAAAGTTAAGTACCTTATTTCGTAGAAACTTCGTGCGCAGTGCTAGTCTGCACTCACCTGTTCGGTGGGAAACTAACACGTGTTTTAGAGGATGTCGACATTCAAGAACTCATGTCTCTTTCCCTTGCAGTTTGCAGATTTACTGAGTCATGAAATTAATTACTGTTTTCTGCGTTGCAAGTCACAAGCTGACGGAAGATGTAAAACGTAACCATTTATTATTGTTAAGTTTAAATCGCCCAAGCATTGGACCACCAGGAAATGATACTTGGGTTTCTCGTAACTGAAATAAAGTTGTATTAGCAAGAGATAAACACGAAGAAATAAAAATCTGATGTGTTGCACTCACACGACATTCTCTACTCTTGTATTAACTATTCTCACAAACTCTTCTCCACCTACTTCATGTCAGTCGAGATAAACATTTAAAGAAATTACCTTATTGCTGATTTTCTTGTAGGTGTAAGGGATATATGGAAATACAGTAGACTTTAAAATTCCGCTTTCTTTGCGCAGCCAAGAGACGAAAGGTGAGTGACGAGCTTCCATTTGAGAAAAGTTTAAGTATTGCAAAGTTCATACAAATAACAAGGAATGTCTCCGAAATGGATCACTTCAGAAAAATGTGAATTTGGGCATAACTTGTGTTTTATTGAGATCTAGAGCTTTTGTGAGATAAGATTTGGTGTATCTCCTACGGTTTACCGGTTACGCGAAAGATATCAAGAGTAAACAGGACTACATGGGCTGTAGCCAGAAAATTCAAAACATGCATTTCATTTGACATAAAAATATCTTTAACATATTGCATTTTAATCAAAATCGTTAGAGACATTCTGGAGAAAATCAAAGGACAGTCTAGGGCGTAAGAATTTTCTTCAGAATCTTCGTGTTTCATCCTTGAGTAGCCTGTGTGATCTCGATACCGAAACGTTGGGTCAAATACAATACTTCCGCTATTTACTATACGTAGTAGGAAAAGTAAAAATTAACACAATAGTGGATTAAGTAGATTACATCACTGTTCAATTCTACCTTGTATGCTGTTTTGATTCATTATAGAATAAATAACACCCTAACCTTTTAAGTAAAATGAGGAATATCCTGATAAATTTGAGGAAAAACAAAATGTGGTAAAAGTGACCAAGATTATTTGACTCGTTGTTAGCACCTTAGCTAAGATAAATATTGTGCAAGATATAAAACTATAGTTATTACGGTTATAGAATGATGCAATATAAGGATGGTGATTTTTACAGCACCAAGGAAAAGTTTAAAAAGACGAGACATAGTTGAGTCTTGATAATTTGAGAGGATTAGTAAAACCACTTAACACACGTGTATTGCGTACAAACTTCTGGGACATAATTGTTAATTTAATATGGCGTTAGAATGAAATGTGAAATACTAACTATAAAATATATTTTCATGGAGGTGTTGATGGTTGAACTTAATTAGTATTTATATTAACCATTGCATCTTTCTTATTTCTCTTTAGATTCTTCAGATATGAGAAAAGTACAGTCTTATTTTCTAATTTTATTCGATTTTAGGATCAACACAATCGTTCAAGCAAGCCACCATGATGGGTAATTATTGATTTGAGCACGGCCTACTCTGTTTATCTCGCAGAATGTGTATTGAGATTCAGTGACTCTCTGCATAGTATATTTATTAGTCATTACAACGAAAGTTGGACTGATTCCAAAATATAACATATGCATTGTAAATAAATAAGAGGACAATTATTGAGGTGCTAAAAATGAACAAGTAGGTCTGATTATATTTCACATCTGTATTAATCAAAGTATTGTTAAGTTTAAGGGTGTGAAAATGCTAGAGGCCCAGGCCTTAAAAGTACGTAATATACCTAGGAGGGTAGCTTAAGTTGGTAGATGTGAATACGGGGTAATTCATTTATGTGCTAAGTCAACATAGCCGGAAAGGCCATGAAATCGTATCATCTCCCAAAAACTTTATTTTACGAGAAAATGAAGCATGCTTTGGTTAATCATTTATAGTTTCTTATTAACATACGAAGAAGGGTAGCTAATCTCTTAAGAGATTTGAAGCACATATCCTTGGCTTTATTTGCTGATTGAGCTAATACGTCCTTCTCCCCAAAACATCATCCGAATTTTTTATTTTTGCATATGTCGAAAACTTCTAACATCCTCTCAGTTATTATAATCTCTTGTGCCCCTCACCCCCCCACCCGCACACACACACACACACACACACACACACACACACACACACACACACACACACACACACACAAACACACACATACACAATGTGCAAGATTGCCCGAAGCAGTATTCGGATTTTCATGTGAGTTCTTAACGACATAACGAACTCATCTGTTACTTCTAAAATATGAAATATTTATATTAATAGTAAAGTTGTGGTAATTTATTTTAGTAGAAAAATAATAATCAGTAGCCTAATTACATCTCGTAACTTAGAAGGGGACATTCCACTAAATGACGTTCCTGAGTACAATGCTTCAAACTCTCTTCAAATGAACTAATTCGTACACTTCCCCTACTTCTTAAGCTACTAGTCAGTTCTGTGGAGATCGCCTTATCATATAAAACATATTCCTTAAAAATTGCATCCTCAATGCTGATTTGCTATGTATTGTTTGATTGAATATATTCGTTTTAATGAAGATGGTATTATAGTTATAATTTGTTTTATTAAACAGATTAGTATATATTTATACATTTCTATGCCCCCAACTGTTCTGCACTAAATAGGGTCAAAACCTCTGCCTGTAACATAACCATCTTTATGGCCAATGTCCAATTCAACTTTACAAAATTGTGTTATAAAAATAAAATTCATTTTCGACTGATTAGTTATTTTATGTAATGTTATAGCACCTTTAAGTATTGATACCAGTCGAGTTTTTTAAACACTTCTGAAATCTTGTGGAAGTGATAATGCAATTGCAGCAAACAGCTTTTTATTTACTTTCTCTACTAGTAAGCAGGGGAAGTATTGTATTTCACCCAAAAATTCGATGTCGAGATTTCACCCTTTAAAAAAAAAAAAAAAACACATTTTTAGAAAAAAGTCCGTCTCTGTGTGTGGTGTCTGTGTGCTTGTCAGTCTGTGGACAACATAACTCAAAAACGAAAAGTCAGTTAAAAACCAAAGTTGGTATTTAACTTTAATGTCTTTCAAGGATGCGACACAAGGATTTTAAAGAAAATAGATCCATCCTACACTACTCTTTACATGGAAAATTTTGATTTTCTTCAAAATGACTCTAACGATTTTGATTAAAATGTTATATGTTCGAGATATTTTTATGACAAATGAAATGTATATTTTGAATTTTCTGGCTATAGCCCCATTGGTCTTATTTACTCTGGACGACTTTTGCATAAGTGGTTAACCGATGGAGATAGACCAAATCATACTATATAAAAATGTATATCTTGCTAAAATACACAATTTATGTCCAAATAAATTTTCTTGTACGGTGAATCATTTCGGAGATATTCCTTGTTATGTGTGTGAGTTTCGGAAAACTTTCATGAATTGGAACATCGTTGTGCCTTTCTTTACATGCTAAGTGTGCAAAGAGAACGGAATCTCAAAGCTTTAGAAGATTTGACCATCATGGAATGGTTAGAGTAGAGAAATTCATGTGAGTGAACACATCAGAATTTTTTTTAATATTCTTCAATAGTATTTATTTTAGCTCATTCAAAGATATATTTGGTGCCTCTGTAGTCGCTAATAACAAATAAGAGAGCCAAGGTAAATCTAAAATAACTTTACACCCTCTTTAATAAGAGTACGGAGGTTAATCTAAAATAATTTTACATACACTTTAATACTTGACGTTAGGGGACTAAGTTTTAAATCAGAGCATTATATTTAAGGTGGTAAAGAAAAGGGTAGGTGATATATATTATAAAGGGTAGATGGATAGATGATATAAGGAGTAGTATGAAGGAGAAGAATTTAGAACAGCGGGATTGGGAAATAAGAGAAGAATGGAGGAAGAAGATACGTACTTAAACACTTTGGATACAGGAAGATGTGATCTCACATTGTAAACCTGTTGATAAAAAAAAAAAGGAAAGGGTTGCAAGATAAATGCTGTTCAGAAATGTACCTAAAACATTATAATTATGACATTCCACAGTGTGTGACTGTATCCTTTAATAATTAATTATTAATGAAACGATTGATGCAGCCCACCTTTGTGCAAGGGGGGGGGGGGGCGGGGGGTAGTGTGTCTGGTTCGCCCTCAAGAGGTCACGAATCCGAATCTCGGTTAAGGTGCATAAGGGGTTTTCTGGGGTTTTCCCTTATTCTGGAACATGAATGCCGGTAACTCTGAACTTCAGGCTCTCACTTGAACATGATTTCACCCATGTCATTCGGGGTTGGAACACTTATATGGCGTGACACTTCTGTGATAAGACGTTTGTAAGAAGCTGTTTTCTCTACCTTATGAGTCAGAAGTGGAATGTTGACACTTGAACGGAGTGTCACTAACGACTATTATAACTGGTTTCTGAATGACAATTTTCAGCTATAGTATGCATATGTACTACACCTAGTTTGAATTTTTAAAAAAAAAAATGTTAATTATTGCAGAAGGTTCACTTAGGAATGTACTTGCAGTAAATGTTAGAAATATAATTTCTAGATCATAGTGCATTAGGGCATAACAAAATGGTATCAATTTGCCTTAAATTATGTTAAGACGCCCGTTATAACTAAATGTTTTCCTATGGTGGTTTCGCTGAACTCAATATCTCTAAAATTACAGCACACTCACTACTTGACACGCGGATATCAACTGTAGTTATGAACTCTTCTTTGGTAGTGCCACCCCTAAATCATCATCTTCCTTCACACATTCCAACCCTTATAGCTCTCGAGCCAAACTTCTAAGAAGTGCATTACACCGGGATTATACTGGCCAACACCGTACAGCAGTAGCTTTCTAAATGTTTCATACTTGGCCATTTCCGAGAATATTTTGCGCTCGGTATAAATGTCAACTCCGTAAAAATGTCACTCCATATAACCGCCACAACCCTGTCATTCCTCGTCCGATGTAATCTAACTGGTTAAAGGACCCTAAACTTAAAAATCTGATGAGTTGAACTCACATGACTTTCCCTTCTCTTGTACTAACCATTCTTGGAAACTCTTATTTCTATATCTTCTTCGTGCTAGTTGAGATAAACATTTGTACAAATTATCTTATTGGTTATTTCCTTGTAGGTGCAAGGGGAATGTTAGAATACAGTAGGCTCTGTGCGATAATCAAATCTTTCAAAGCTTTGAGATTCCATTTTCTTTGCATGCTTAACATATAAAAAATGAACAACGATGTTCTGTTTCAGTTTTAAGTTTTCCGAAACTCACACACATAACAAGGAATATCTCCGAAATGGTTCACCCCGCAAGAAAATTTATTGAGGCATAAATTGTGTATTTTAGCAAGATCTACATTTTTTGTATACTATGAGTTGTCTATCTCTAACGGTTTACCAGTTATGCAAAAGTCGTCCAGAGTAAATACGACTACAGGGGCTATAGCCAGAAAATTCAAGATATACATTTCATTTGTCATAAAAATGTCTCAAACATATGGCATTTTAATCAAAATCGTTAGAGCCATTTTCAACAAAATCAAAATTTTCGAAAAATGTTCCATGTAAAGAGTAGATTAGGGTGGAACTATCTTCTTCAAAATCTTCGTGTCGCATCCTTGAATGACATTAAACTTAAGTACCAACTTTGGTTTTTAACCGACTTCTCGTTTTTGAGTTACACACAGGCGCGCACACACAGGGACCTTTTTCTAAAAATGCTTTTTTTGGATTCAGGGGGTCTCAAAACATATATTTCCGGTGAAATGTCGACATAAAATTTATGGGTGGAATAGAATACTTCCCCTACTTAGCAGTAGAGAAAGTAAAAATGAATAACGATGTTCCATTTGACAGAAGTATATGTATGTTGTTCAAAACTCACACAAATAACCTGGAATATCTCCGAAATGGTTTACTCTACAAAAACACCTATTTAGACATAAGTTGTGTGTTTTAGGAAGTTCTACATTTTTTGTAGTGTAGGATTTTCTCTATCTCTTACGGTTTACCAGTATGCAAAAGTCTTCCAGAGTAAATAGGACTTCATGGTCTATAGCCAGAAAATTCAAAATATACATTTAATTTATCATAAAATATCTCAAACATATGGTATTTTAATCAAATTCGTTAGAGCCATTTTCAATAAAATCAAAATTTTCTAAAAACGTTCTATGTAAAGGGTAGTTTAGGGTAGGGCTGTTTTCTTCAAAATCTCCTTATCGCATCCTTGAGAGTCATTAAACTTAAATGCCAACTTTGGTTTTTAACCAGCTTTTCGTTTTTGAGTTATGTTGTTCAAAGACAGAAAGACAGACACACAGACATATACACATTCGGACCTTTCTCTAAAAATGCTTTTTCAGATTCAGGGATCTCAAAACATATACTTCCGGTGAAATCTCGACATCGAATTTTTGGGTTGAATACAATACTTCCTCTACTTACCAGTAGAGAAAGTAAAAATAGTGCACATAAATTAGATGTAATAAGCAGACCTCTATTATCCCTGTAATATTAGCTTATAATATTCCTGATCAAGAACCAATCATATTATCACAACTAGCTGACGGATGTTGCAGACTTTGTTCGCAGGCTCTGAAGCGAAAATGTTTCGCATACATATCCCAGGTTCGCATCGAGGCCACATTGTCCATAAAGATATAAAGTTGTAGTCCTTGAGTGTGTGGGTCATCGGAAGCTAAGAGAAAACCTCTGTGTAGGTTTCCTGAACATTCAGCACGGAACAGCCAACTGCAAGAGCGAGGTTATGTACTTTCGTCTCCCTTGTTGACGGTTGCTGGTCGCTGACGCAAGCTATGACACATGCGTTGAACTCTCCAAGTAAACACACAATTCCCAGCAGTATTTTGTCATTATTGACATTAAAGCAATCCTGCTTATTTTGGTTAGACTCTTTCACCGCCCACCCCCTCCCTCAATTGACATTTTCCGCAAGATTCATACACAAGTGTTTAACTTGCACTTCTGTTCTTGAGCATAGATGCGCTAAAATATGCCCATATTTTAAAGGACCTTGGGATTGAAACTTAATTTTTAGATAGTTGATAGTAAAAGTCGGACTTTTAGTAGTTCATGACAGTGTTAAAACTATAAAATTCTACTACTCAGTGCTCAAAAGCTTTTAACACTCGGATAATGGCAACTTTGGTTTCTTACAGAATGTGACCGGCCTCATTCAAGTAGGCCACGAATCCCAGTTATACAATGCTTATATAAAATGGCGAATCATTTGAATGTGAATATGGACTGTGCTGAACCTGTTGAAGTTTTACAAGCAGCGGAGAGACTGAAATTAGAATTGCTATCCAAAAAATCAAGAAACCAATACGACATTGCATACAACACATTCTGGACTGGTGCAAGATAGAATGTTGTGTAGATTGTTGTGGTTTTGTAAAAGTCATCATGCTCGTAACACTGAAGCTAAGAAAGGCAACAACTAAACAGCGCAACCCAATGACAATCATGACCATGAGAAAGGCAAAACAATAATTTATATTTACATATAACATATAATACACCTATAAATATTCAGCATTGTCTAAAAAATAGTGTATGATGCACGGGCTAAAAGGATTTTATTTTGTTCGCAGGTTTCCTCAACTCAGCCTACGGCCTCGTTTTCGAATCACACCTAGTCACAAAATAAAACGTTCCTTTTAACCCTTGTATCTTAAATAATTATTTCTATATTTTTATAGGTATGAAATCAATACTTCGCACATTTAATGGTGTTTATTTTATAAACGATCACACAAAGTTCTGGCACAATCTGTTTTATAGTTTTTAGGGATTTAGTTATTCTTTATTCACAATGCGAAAATACCTGAACATTCAAAATATTCCATGCACATAAACAATTAAAATATCAAAATTTCATTATTTTATAAACTATAATCGCCAAACAACCACTCAAACAAACAAACAAGCATCGAGCAGTATATAGTGTATTAAATGATGTAAAGTCGAGAAAAACTAACTTTTTCTACACACACGCATCATGATCATGATTACCTGTTTTTCACAGCTTCCCTCTTTTGTCTAGTAGTCTCTCTCCTCAAATTCATAGCATTTCTCTTGCGACTAGATGCCACCTAACCTCAAGCTTCCCGCTGAATTTGGTTGTTCTGACCCCTTTTTGTTCAAACACTGCCGAAAATTTAAGCAGAAAAGGGACGTTTAAATGTAGCACCCATGACATTTAGAAGCCTGTGTTAGACCTTTAAAAATGGCGGAATCTAAAAAATTTTATGGTCAACGGATGATTGAAGGCTTGGGGAATGCAGAAATGCAGAAACCTAAAAATCAACTTTATGATTTTTCGGTCACATTTCAGTCTCAGAATCCCTTAAATAATATTCTTCAAAATGTTAGATTCAGTTAGATATACCAAATTATTTAGATAAATCTATTTAGTACAATTTTTGTATTAAGCTGTTTCTACAAACCAAGCTGGTTAATTGAGCAGTAAGAACTGTATTTCCAAGAAGGGTAAAATAACTAAAGTGTCTCATTCCATTAGTGACATTTTATGTATTGTGTACAAATCATGCAGTATTTATACTCCTTATGCTTCAGTTCCCTTAACGTTATCAGAACGACAAAGATGATGACAGCAAACAACTACAGCAACAACAACAATAATAATATTAATAATAACAAAACGTTTGATTAACTATCAAAACACTTGATGTAAGTGTGGATAATGCACTAACTTGAAGCCAAGGCTTTATTAAATTGTTTTTTTTTTTTGCGTACATACGTTCAAAAAATTTAAAAAAAATTATTTTGTTGTTTAACGATGCTGTTAATTGCCAGGATCACATCAGCGTTGTTGGTGTGCTGGAATTTCGTCCCGCAGGAGTTCTTTTACATGCCAGTAAATCTAGCTGTCGTTTTCAAGCACACTCAAAAACCATACTATCGTCTGGGCCGGATATGAACCCGCGACCTTGGGATCAGTAGCGTCTACCCAACTGAGTTACCCAGACCGACATATATAGTTACTTTCAAGGTTCGGCATCTACTTCCTTGCTAAACTGTAATAAATTGATCAAGTTCAAGCTTATATGATAATCACCAAAGATGTAGGGGAAAAACAGCTTTGAAGTTCAGGGCTTACAGTCTTCAATAATAAAAAATGTGTTCATTTAACAACAATGTAAAGCTTAATGCTATAAAACTGAGAGATTTACAGAAGTACAAAGTTGCATAATAAATATTAGTTCTATGGTGGAAAGCCATTAAGTTGATATGTGAAAAATATAAGCGATACATATCATCTTTTGATAGTTACCAATCTGTTCACAAATAAGATCAAGATGGTTTCAGGTAACTTTGAGGCCGGTATTCCTCTGTTTCAAATCATGCATTTATCACGACAGATTCAAGATTACCATTAAAGCCACACATGAATAAAAACTCAAAAATGTACATATCAATCTATGGTTCCGCATTACTTATTTTATAAATAAGTGTAAAGACAAGCACATATTATTTCTTAATATATTTTTACAAATTATTACAACCACTAAAATGAATTGAATGGAAAATGGAAAATGTGCTATTTTTTGCAATAGTGCTCCTATGTTCGGTATTTACGTCTTATTTTTCTAACAATATAATTATAAACTGAATTATCTTGGAAAGCAGTCAGTAAATGCGTATTCTATATTCTACCTCTATGCAAAATTGAAATGTTATTGCCTTGGTGTCTTCTATTTGTCTTTTCGATACCAATATTTAAATAATGCATATGAAGTAGTATCTTAAAGGTAATCTGTTTTCTTTTTCTCAAATGAGTCATGTGCAATCTGGTGCACGGAAACTTTCCGATATGAGGAACATCTGTTTAGGTTGATAGTGAATGGCATCACGCCCCCAGTTCAACCCCCTGTCAGCGAGAGGAAGACGAGCACCTGCCCTTTATTTTGCGATTGCGGAAGTGAACCACAAGCTCAGACAGTTTAAGATACATTGAAACATAATTGTCTCATCGGGCTTTGATTATTTTATCAGCGGTTATTGAGGATAGGAGCAAACGCCAGATTGCCAATCCTTTTCGAATAATGAAGCTTCTCAGGTTTGTGTAGTTTTCTTGGGAAGGGAATGGGTAATAAGGCAGATTTATCTGTTTTATTATATGTGTATTAACTTGAGCTCCAGATTCAACATGTTTATTTAGAATATTGTAATTTCATTACAGAATAATTTAAAACTGTAACTTAAGCTTTATGTACACAAAATATACTGAGCATACAAAAGCACGATAATGTTCTAGTAATTAATCCACGTGTCCAGTATCCCCGTTCTCGGTATTTCTTCCACCAATTTGAGACAGTTCACTGCATATATGTAGTTCGGCAGCCCTTGCAGCGTTATATCCTTGTTCAAGAAGCACAATTACTTTCGGCTTGTTATCCATATCGTTTGCTCACTTCAAATGGCATGCATAGTATATAGTATATTCAACAAAGCTGTTTCGTGCGACTCATCCCTTGTACTTTTCCCTGGTTCCCGAAACCGAATCCCAGGGTTATGACATCAAACCAATGAGCGACGGACACAGCCAGAAGATGATGGTGACAATCGTTCCACTCGGGTTAAACTCCTCCCTATCCCTCTCCTTGCATTACGCACCTTGGGTATTGCTTGTGTTATTGGAACTTGATCCAAGCCAATAAGAGATTGGCACAGCCAGAACTGGTGTGGAACATGAGTGGTGAAAAGGTTATACTAACATTAAATAAAGAAACGCACCAAAAGACACTAACAGCATCGGAAAATTTCCGTAAACCGGACTGTACTAAGTAAATTAAATACCGGCTGTCCCCAAAAAATCACCGACAACGCTTAGTATGCTGTGCGGGGTGGCAAACTGTTTGGTTTTGAAATGGGAACCCCTATGCAGAAATGCACAGTTTGAACACTAGTGCATCGAAGTGTGAGATGGGTGTATGTTCACATTTCGTCAATAAATCCAACATCAATCTGTCTACATTACAACTGGGCTTCGAACTGTGTACTTCCTACGTCATTGCAGAGTCTATATAGACGGTGCTGAGCCTCATGCACATGACCCGATACGTGTGGTAGTCTTTGAAGATTTTCATTTGCTCCGTGGACTCGAGCCATAAGGTCCTCCGCTGCGGTTACAGGAGTGTCATGCACCATATTGCTCATATACCACCACAGAAAATAGTCGATTGGACCATCTCTACCAATCGATCGATTTGAATTACGACGTTGAGGTGATTCCTCACATTTACATCAAACTGTGCTGGGATACATGTTGGCCATTTCAGTAGCTGTGTACCTAGTTATAAGTGTCGCACTGCTCTTAAAAATGTTGCTGTACTGAAAACATCACAATTAACGCAGTAGGATGCACACCAGGAACTGTAAGCAGGGATTCACCGCATGCGCAGGAATATTATCATGCTCAGGTGGTTCATCCCAGTTCACAGATGGCTAAGGGTTGCATACCTCCCGTATTAAGATACCAAAACGAATGTTAACTAATTGTCACCTCCGTTCGTTCTCAAACTTCGACGCTACCCAGCACCCAAACCGTGCATTTCCGGACAGGGATTTCCTCTTGTAAACCGATACTAAGCGTTGTCGGTTCTTTTTTTTTTTTTTTTTTTTTTTTTTTTTTTTTTTTTTTGAGGGGGACCCAGTACATAATTACTAATAAGTAGTTTAATTAACAGACTGTATTGCTTTTGGTTTCCTCACTAAGATGGTCGGAATTTTATACTCAAACTGTATTGAGTTCGCTGCCCTATTAGTTCTTTATCGTCCGCGTAAGACAGAGTAAGTATTGAATTCACCGGAACTATGTTTCGAGTATCATTGAAATTTGTTTTAGTTAAGTGTGTGCCTGTGTGTCATTGTCAACATGACTGCTTGTACAAGAGAATTCAAAAATAAAAAGCTGAATAAATATCTAAATATTCTATTCCACATTTAAAGAATTTAATGAGAATATTTTCAGAGAAACTACGGGCACCATCATTTTCAATGAAAACATCTATTTCCTCCTTCAAAATAGCTTAAAAATTTCTTATTGTAGAATTATTATATGTTTGATATAGTGCATTATGAGCAAAGTTGTATCATGAATTTTCTGTAATTAATAGCCTGTGAAGCCCCTTATGCCTATATGCGACTGAAAAACCATATGAAATAAACAAAAAATATTGCCAATATACAACTGTTGCGGAACAGCATCTTTTCCGTAGCAGTATCCATTACTTTTACATATTTCAGTGAAAATCGTATTATTGTTATACCACAGAGCTTTGTTTAAATAAATCGAACTTATCTTAAGAGCTTATTACTTCCGGGGGCGGTTGTAGTTTTAAATGTCCGCAAAAGTTGCTGCCTGAATAAAATGTCCAATTTATAGTCACATAAGAATCATAAAATAGTAACGAGTAGTATAATCTTTGTTTTAATATTTATGAAAACTATTTTTACTTTCTCTACTACGTATAGTATAGTACAGGAAGTATTCTGTTCCACCTAAAAATTCAGTGTCGAAATTTCACCATAAATATGTTTTGAGACCCCTTGAATCCAAAAATAAGCAGTGTGTGTGTGTGTGTGTGTGTGTGTGTGTGTGTGTGTCTGTGTGTCTGTGTGTCTGTGTGTCTGTGTGTGTGTGTGTCTGTGTGTGTGTGTCTGTGTGTCAGTCTGTGGACAGCATAACTCAAAAAACGAAAAGTCGGTTAAAACCAAAGTTGGTATTTATGTTGAATTTCTTTCAAGGATGGGACACGAAGATTTTGAAGAAGATAGCCCCACCCTAAGCTACCCTTTACATGGAAACTTTTTCGAAAATTTTGATTTTCTTGAAAATGGCTCTAACGATTTTGATTAAAATGACACATTTAAGATATCTGTATCACAAATGAAATGCATATTTTGAATTTTCTGGCTATGGCCCATGCAGTCCTGTTTACTCGACAACTTTTGAATAACTTGTAAACCGTAAGAGATAGACAAACTCTTACTCTACAAAAAATGTAGATCTCGCTAAAACACACAATTTATGTCTGAATAAATTTTTCTGTAGAGAGAACCATTTCTGAGATATTCCTTGTTATTTGTGTCGTTTCGGAAAACTTAAAACTTTCGCAAAATGGAACGTCGATATTCATTCTTCTATGTGTTAAGCGTACAAAGAGAACAAAGCTTTAAAGGATTTGACTATCGTCAAAGCCTACTGTATGCTTATATTCCCATTGCGCCTACAAGGAAATAAACAATATGATAATTGTTAGTTTATCTCAACTAACACGAAGATCGAGGAATAAGATATTGTATGAATGGTTAGTACAAGAGTAGAGAAAGTCATGTGAGTGCAACACATCAGATTTTTAATTGTAGAGTGGAGTGCATTTAAGGGCCCGTCAGTGACGAGATGATTTGGGTTAGTTGTAGACCTCAAATACATATTCATTACCAAGGAATAATATAGAGAAAGTTTCAATGCAAAGAGCCTAAATTTGAAGTTGCCCATGAAACGATTGTTTCACTCAACTATTTCTTAGAATAAAAAGAAAATAATCAACATCTGGAATATGCACTCCAAGTCAGACAACAATAACTAGCCCCATTTCTTGCTAAAGGCGTTCCCGCATATGTGCGTCAGTGAAACAGGTTCTCTTTCTGTACTTGAGAGCAAAAGCGACCTTGAAGCAAGAAAACTACACTTCTTTGGAACTAGTTTACAGCCAGTAATGATTTCGCATTGTGGTCTCGTGTGCTTTTTCATCAGAGTAATTATTTTAATGCAAATGTTTTCATATGCTGCTCATGCAAGGTTCTGGCAGTATATTCCTTCGGCGCTACATTCGTCATTTGATTATTCCTCCGGTCACCAAATTTGTGATGACCAATGGAATTTAGTCAATGAAAAGAGCCCAACATTTTGAAGAAAAGTAATGATATTTTGGTTTATAACTTAGTTTGTAATAAGTTATTTAGTGTATGTATTGGTTTACAAATGTTGAAAATGCAAAATAAGCAAGCACTTTTAAACAGCAATGTATCAGTGGAAAAGTTTCAAAGCATTTCTTGGCCGAAGTAGTTGTGTCAGCTGTTGCGGACGTTGACGTCTAAGATCATACTCGTCTACCAGCTGCTTTAGCTTGTTAGCTTTCGAGAATATTGAGCTACTTTTCATTTGCTTTTTAATCTCTGGGGATTTTTACGTGGATTTTCTACTTATCTCTTTCTCCATCACACAGGCGCGCGCGCACACACACACACACACACACACACACACACACACACACACACACACACACACACACACACACACACACACACAGTCTTTTTCTAACGATGCTTCGGCGGGGAATAGAGGTCAGGAAGTATCGAATTTTTTGTTAGAATGAGTACTTCCTCTGCTTACTGTAAATACATAGTAGAGAGAGTAAAAAGTTTTGTTGGAATCATATGACTCTATGTTCTTATTCAAATTTTTATTCGAAACATTTATTATTCTATGTCATGTTAAGATAGACATCTACAGAAATGTTTATCTGCAATATAAATGCACATTTTCATATAAGTACAATGGGAACAGGAGAATACAGTAGATTTTAAGTGAGCCAAATCTAAGAGTTGGTCACTATGTGATGGCTTTTAAATTCAGTTCTATTTGCATGGAAAAGATATAAAAACCAGAATAGCGACTTTCTATTTGAGAAAAGTGTAGGTACCTCCGTGGACCCCCCCCCCAAAAAAAAAAAAAAAAAAAAAGTAATATCTGGAACGCATTATGCGTGCCTGCGAGACAGACATACATACATACACAGACACATACACTGTTTTTTACATTTATGTGTATTTTTTCTTTGATACTAGTATTTTATTTTTGATTCAAGTTTACATCTGGCTATTGACATGAATTTTAGAAGGGCCTAGAAGTTGAACGCCCTTAAACCCATAAATCATCATCAGACACATACATGACAGACACACATTTACTTGTTGAAAACTGTAGGTTATTTAGTACTTGTGGAGCTGTTTTCTACCGTTAACGTAACCTGGCGTTTCAGATACAACCTCTTTTTTATCCACGGGTGTACATATTTGAAAATTCGAACCAATAACATGGATTGTCTCGTAAATCACAAAACAACACATGGTATACCAATTGTGTGCTTTAACAAGATCTACAATGTTTTACATAGTAATAGTTTGTCTATCCAGGTATTATATTTTGCCAGTTATGCAAAATTCGTTCATAATGAAGGACACTTCACAGCTTGTTCTCAGGAAATTAAAGATAAACATGTCATGTCATTAAAAATTCTTAAATATATGATATTTTAATTAAAATTTTATGAACTAGTTTTGATAAAATCAAAACTTTCCAGATACGTTGGGAGAGTTTGAGGTGGAGGAATTTTCCTGAGAAATCTTCGAGTCGCATCCTTGAAAGATGTCGAACCTAAATTCGAGTTTGCATTTAACGGTCTGTTCGTTTTTGAGTTGACGCTCTACACAGACAGACTTACTGAGACCTTTTGCTAATATTTTTTTCATGAAGACTTATAACCTGTACTTGCGGAAAAGTCTCAGCATCTAGTTTTTGAGTGAAATACTGTGATTTATCCCGTTATGTATTGTAAGCATGCAGGGGAGAAAGTAAAAGAAGGGATTATATTAAATATTGAAACACAAAGTATCATCAGTTTTAATCTCATCAGTTTATGTTGAAATTCTATCCGCCAACTGGAAACAAAAGAGTAAGAAAGAATGTAAATAAGCAAAGCGAATTGCTAGAACCAGATAATTGATTAGTGTACATGGTTCGACGTTCCATTGCCAATAAACCCATTTTCTCACATCGGCAAGATTCGGTGCACTCGAAGTGGATTCTCCATCTAAAAGTTATAAGGATATTTTCAGAATATACGAAGTATCTGGACGATCCGTGCATAACACCTCAGCTCCACAGACGGTTCGGATTCTAAATACCTGATGTTACACTCATATGGCTTTCTCTAGTCACTCTTGTACAAACTGCTCTTACTAACTCTTATTCCTCTATCTTCTTCATGTTAGTTGAGATAAACATTTGCTGAAATAACCGTATTGCTAATTTTTTGTAGGTGTAAGGGCAATATACATAGAAATACACTAGGTTTTGAGCGAAATCTTTTAAAGCTGGTCGCTATATGAAAGCTTTAAAATTCCGTTCTCTTTGCAAGGCCAAGAGATAAAAAAATGAGTAACGACCTTCCATTTGAGGAAAGCATAAGTATTGCAAAATTCACACAAATAAAAGGAATACCTCCGAAATGGTTCACTCCACAAAAAAAATTGCATTTGGACATAACTTGTGTATTTTGACGAGATCTACACTTTTTGTATAGCAAGATTTGGTCAATATCTTACGGTTTACCACTTATGCAAAAGTTATCAAGAGTAAAGAGGGCAACATGGGCCATAGCCAGAAAATTCAAAATATATATTTCATTTACCGTAAAAATGTCTTAAACATATGGCATTTTAATCAAAATCGTTAGAGCAGTTTTCGAGAAAATCAAAATTTTCGAAAACTTTTCCATCTAAAGGGTAGTTTATAATGGAGAAATTTTCTTGAAAATCTTGGTGTGGCATCCTTGAAAGATATTAAACTTAAATACCAAGTTTTGTGTTTAACCGACTTTTCGTTGAGACTGGCAAACACAGACACATAGACATACACACACGGAGGACCTATTTTCTAAAAAATAACTTTTTTTTATTCGGTGAGGGAGGGCAGAACACGTTTCCAGTGAAATCTCGACATAGAAATTTTGGGTCGAATACAATACTTCCCCTATTTACCTACCATATGTAGTAGATAAAGTAAACATTAATATTTCTCCTTCATGAAAATAAGTAGTAGTAACAGAGAGTTACAACAATGGATGAAGTTGAGTCTATCAAATACGTTTCATGACTGAGCTGCCTAAGAAAGTAAAATGTTTATCACTGAGTTTTGGACTGGTGGAATTCCGATATAATTAAGAAAGTGACACATTTTTGGTCTGTCTGTCACGGAAGGGATTCCGACACTTCAGTCAATGGCGTATTGTGCGTCAGACCCGGGAAGAAGCCTGAAATGAAGGTGACCTACAGGCGGCCAGAACGCACCACAGGTGGAACTACAACTAATAGGTGAGGGAAGTCCTTCAGCTCGACGGAGTTCCAGGTCGTCCGTCACCAGCCAGGTCTGATTGATAAATCTATTCCCCACATTCTCAGTTCTGCGCATCTTTTGCTTCGCATTATTACTATAGTTAAATAATAGGCAAAGTTGAGAATTGAATTATGCTGAAAGAAACAGTCCTCCTTCATTGAGTAATGATTTAAAAACGTTAAACACTCAAGTTTGCCATAGCATAAAACAAACCTTTATCTGTATTGAAATATGTGAACCTATTGTAATCTGAAATACTCTAGGAGTCTGGAAGTTGAGAGGCCGAAACGGATACCCACAAGGTGAGTGACCCTTATGTGGCGGGTGGGGGAGGGGGATAAGATGTAGAACCCAGAGTCTTTGAATACAAGGAAACTGAGATTTGGAGAAAACAATGTACGATATTATTCAAAAACTAAGAGCAAAACTGGTACAAACAAAACTATGGACAAAAGCTGCAAGAATACAGGTAAAATGTTAGGGAAAGTTAGAAATAAATGGAAGAACAATCCGGATTTAGAGCAGCTAGGACATGCGCGGATAACATCTTTTGCATGAGTCAAATAATAGAAAACAAGAAAAACTAGTAACAGAGATACCTCACGAAGGCATATGATATACCATTAATCAAATTATGGCAAGTTTTACAAGAATCACAAATTAACAAAACACTAATAAAGGGAACTGGAGCACTATACGAGGGATTGACTTCAAAAATGCAAAGAGGAAACAAATTAACCGAAGGTTTACAAGTTACAAAAGAATTACGACAAGGGTGTAGCCTGCCTTCAACGCTATTTAAGATATATATATGGAAAGAGCACTAAGAAGTTGGAAGAGAAAATATCAATAAATGTGAATATCCATCCATAATACTCACGTATACCCATTAAACTATGCAGATGGTCAAGTATTACCTGTACAAGATCATGATGACATGGAATATATGGCAAGAAAATTAAGAGCAATGTGAAAGTTGGGAACTGACAATAAACACAACAAAAGTCAAATATTTAATATTGGTGATGAGAAAGAAGCATTGAAACTAGACAATGGAGAAATAATACAGACAAGCACAGAATGTATGTACCTAGAGACAAAAATAGATCAGACTGGGAAAAACAATGCAGAAATTGAGCACACAATTTTCTAAACAAAGAAAGAAATTAATGCTCTAAATTCAATTTGGTGAAATAAACATATAAAAAGAATATACAATTACAAATATATAAGACCGTAATTCAACAAATCTCCAACAGGAATCAAAACAAAATTTTGGCTACAGAAATGGATGTTTTAGTAAGATCAGCAGGGAAATCAAGGAAAGAAAACATAAAGAATAGTCAGATAAGTGAAATTATTAAAGTAGAGGAAGAACCATAATAGAAACAAAACGACTACAATGGTATGGACACAAAGAATGACGGAGGAACGACTTCCACGTCAAATCATGCAATAGGCCCCACAAGAAAGAAGGAAATGAGGTCGACCAGAAAGGACATTGATAGAAAGGGTACAAAAGGCCATAACTTCAAGAACTTTAGACCCTGAACAGTGAAGAGACGGGGAGGAATGGCGTCTGGTTTCCAGAAGACGGCGTCAGTAGTCATGAACACCGAATTTAGAACAGATAGAAATAAATGGAAATGGAATGTTAAATGGGAAAAGAAGCAATAGTTTATACATAAGAGCTCAGAAGTAGTACACACGGTAATATGATTTAACTTAGACTGCTCAGTAGAACAGTGGCCTGGGCCAAACAGCGTGGGCAGTCAATTGAAGAGGCTTGATGCCCCAACATATTTTCCTTTGTTGCATATTCTCAACACATGGTGAGTAAAGCTATATTTGTTCGTAGTACCTTCATAAGGGAACAACTATGTTCTGACAAAGTGTGGCACAAAAAGTATCCATTGCCTATAACTGCTGCAAAATAAAAAGTGCTTGCTGTCACGCATCGTAAGCAACAAGACCTTGAATTTTAATTATTATACGTGCGTAAGGGAAACGATGAGTGCACGAGATGAAAATTATTACTGTGTTAGAACAATAGCTGCCATTGGTGAGAAGAAGGTCACGCTTACAAATGACTTCGTGATAAGGATCTTATGTCAACACACACGTTTATTTTCATTCTTTTACGAATAATACATTACTTTTTAATATTACAACTGCTGAAAAACCACGAATAGCTGAATTCAATCTGAGGAAGCAGAATGGGTTTGAGTTAAAAATAGTTCTTTTGTTTATTAGAGTTAGTTCTGAATATTTTAGCAGTTAAATTCAATCTACTACTCGAAAATCTGTTATAAGTAAGTGGAAAATAGGATGATATTAACAACTGTATTGTTTTTTATTTTTCCATCGTGGTTTCCGTATAACTTAATGGCAACTTGGGAAGGGGGACTAAGCATCTAGACCGAAAGATGATCTTTTGCGCCTATGTCCCTTACGCTCAACCCCCCTGGGGGATGGATGAGGCAAATGGATACGAAGGGTGGCCGGAACGTTGCCACGACAGAGCAGAGGGCAAGGTCCCTACATTTTCCCCAGTTAGAAGCACCCCGACGGAGGCTGACTCAGCCCAGTTCCTCGGCGCGGTACTCGGAAATCAGCTCCCCTCCCCACCTCAGGCTTCTACCATCCAATGGCGTCCCGGAAACCAGTAGTCTCGTCTTCCAATCCGGGGGACGAGATTTCAGGAGCGCATTTGTTCCCCCTGCCGTGCTGGTACCGCGGCGCTCGCCGGCGTTTCCAACCCTGAAAGTAACCTAACGGGATAAACGGTGAAATGAAGTGATTAATGTAACGAAATGCAGGGACAAAAATCGGAGGATACGGAAATCCTTCATAGCATTTGTCTGGTCACCCGGAGAAACCTCCAAAAAAACCTATGTGTCAGGAAGGTCGGCCGCGAAGGTCGGGGGTCGAAACTGCTACCTCCTCAATGTGCGCCACGCTACCGCCTGAACCATGCCGCTCGGTATGGTTTCCTTATACGCATCCTTTAAAAGAAAAATTTTAGTCCCCCCCCCCCACAAAAAAAAAGTTAAGGATAGAGGTAAAAACCTATTTTCGTATTAATTACAATGTATTTTCTACTTGCTTATATGTTACTGTGTATTAATTAGTAATTATATTAAATATCAGCACAAAGCAACATGCATGCATATTGGGCGTGCCATCAATATTTTCTGAACATATATTGCTGCACACTTGTTAATAATATGGTCGTGCAAAGTCGTTCTTCCGCACTTTAAATCTGATAATACTGACAATAACAATGAAATAAATTCAACCTCTAGAAATTACACAATCATTTCTGTCATCGCAAAGCCTAAATGATGTGTGGAAACATCACAGAGGCTAAGAACAATTAATAATTATTTGAACCAGTGCAAAGGTACTAACTCTGTCTATCTGTTTTTTTCTCTCTTTCTCTGTATATATGTTTGAATTATGAATAACTGTACTGGTATGTACGCAAGTACTCCAAATAATTTATTGTTTATTATTTGTGTATTTTCTAATTGTTTGGTTTATTATATTAAATATTACATAATTAGTTTAATGCACATCCTAACAAAACGTTTCAGTTCCACAGGAAAATTCACCTTTACACTTTGTTTTTATGCATTATTTTAGCCGTCTCCCTCAAAAAATATACATATAACCAATTTTTTTTATTCTGTGGTCTACACAGTGCCTTGCTTCTGTGAGTCTGTTGGGTAAGGTGAGAGATACGACAGTTTAATTATTATTAAACCACAGAATTGCTATAGGTTCACTGATTTCTGTTTTTATTGCCATCTACCGTTATGTCGCATAAGCATCCCTTTTAGAACAATTCTTGCTTCTCACTAAGGTTAATCATTCATCATTTAATCTGTAGAGATAATGAGGCCAGCAGGTACGAGTAAAATACGTTCATAAAGCTTCTTAATGGTTTTAGGCGCGCGGGTGGTGCGCGGGAACGGGCAATTTTAACATGGCTGTAATGTACCCTGAATTGCGTCTACATACATCTAATCAGGTATCATCCAGAACATGCTAAAATTTTGTAATTTATTAGTCACATTTGTTATTATTTAGTAGCAGCAATCATTTCTTGTAAATGATCTCTCCTTTTCTGCAAGATTGACGTAACTCTGCAGCATCCCAATGCTGATTGATGCATTCTTGTCAGCCCTTAGTTCATTTATGCTTTTAGATCTTCCAATGTGCAATTTTAAAACCTAGAGTATATTAATATAGGTGTAGATTTTAAAAAAGAAACCACAGTAAATAATATCAGACTAATAATCGCACGCGACCGGGCGGGTCAATTGATGTCATTCTTCTGGCGCTAGAACAGTTCTTCTAGGTCCTGAATGCTTCATGATCAAGACAGAACCTGTTGATTCGAACTTCTCAACCCTTGTCTTCACAACGTGGATTGAAGGAATAGTGTCATGACACCCACATTCAAAATAACGCCAAAATTTTCGTCGTGCACCTTCATAAGGATCACTGTCTCTATAATAAGCCTTTACTGAAAAAGCATGATGCTCTCTTGACCACTGTGCCTTGGCAACTGAATTGGCAACCTGTTGTTACCAAATGCTGGGGTTTGGCAATGGAGCCATTAGCGCTCTTGCTCTCCAATATTTCTCTGTAGTGGATCAAACACATAGAACTTCACAGGTTTGTAGATGGTCTTCAGTCATTTCTTATTCTTTGTTGCATAGAGGACAATTTGGATGTTTTAAGTGGACACCAAATTTTTGTAACCACTCACCAATTTTTGAGTGGTTAGGTGGTCCAATCACGTAAACCGCCAGTATGTCCGGAGGGTCACACCTGTCGTTGGTTAATGGGTCCATCGGATCTGGCCGGGAGGGGTTTTGAAGTCTATCGACTTTTCTCACAATCACCACTTGTGAAACATTTCTACCCCATGACAGGCCAGCTTAAGAGACGAAATAGCATTTCCTCTATTTCTAGTGTTATAGTTATACCGCCATTATTCGGTCATTTGTGATCATTTGACCAGTGATCAGGGTTTCCTTCCCTAGCCTTTGAGGAACCAATTTCATCCTGCAAGGCAGCAGATAAATTATCTATTCAGCCTTCGCTGTCGTTGGGAACTTTGTTCCTCTTCCGCCATTGAAACCGTCGGATGTCCTATTCTGGATTGCTCCTTCATCTGACCACTCACCTTTGACAATCTTTGGGAGAATATCGTTGAGGATTAAAACACAGGTAAAACAGTCATACCAACTTCAAGTATGATTTAGTGCTAATCAATTTGAAATTGCTCGTTCCCGCGCGGCACTTTGTATATTGTTTTCATTAAGTTGCAAAATACTTAATGTATGTTTTCACATCAAATATTACCTGTATCTGGATGATCTGTGAAATTTGTAAACGGCTCTCAAGAGTCCTGTAGCACAACAGCCCTTTGAGTGTAGCCTTGGCCTACCGTCCGGCCGCTGAATCTCCCACCTCTGCCCACTACAGGCGTCATGAACGTGGTCCAGTGGTGGAGAGTGGGACGTGGTCAGCGCTCCGAGCCCTTCCGGACAGTATATGTGGTCTCCTAACCGGAGTTGATCATACAGAAGAACCAGGATGGGTGATTACACCTAAGCCTGATGTGAAAGCGGGGAAGTGAATGATTTGAAATGGGGTAGTTGGTGGAATGATGACGGGGGAAACCAAAGAACTTGGAGAAAACTCGCCTCTACGCCGGTATGTCCACCACACATCCCACATGCGGACGCCTGGCATCGAACCCGGATCGCTTTGGTGAGAGCCAAGCGGTATAATGCTCGGCTACGGCGCAGCAGGTTCTCAAAAGTGATCACCGACTAAGAAGGCTAAATATTTGGTACTTATAACTTTCTAAAACCTCGTTGTATGCATTTGTCAATAGGAGAACTAGCTAGAATTCACTACGGGAGGCAAAGATGATTTTAATTATTTGTTGACACTTACCTAATATTTTTCTTCTTTATGTTTTACCTGAATGCTTTTATACAAGTAGTTTCAGAAGCGCTAAGAAATATGGATTGAAATCCATCCCAAAGATTTAGTACCCTTCTTCTGAAAGTAGATTAGTTTTCCAGAAGATTTCATACGTTCTTACTATAAATTGCTTACTGCCCCCTAACATTTTCCTTAAATTCACTACTACAAGCACGGAGGCATAGAGAGTTAGTAATGACTCGATAATTGGAGATTGAATAATAAATAAATATATATATATTAGGGTCCCTCAGAAGTTCAGAACACTATAAATGCAGGGAGTATGTTGGAGTTAAGGAAAGGGACTGTTGAGAATGTTAATTGAAACAATTTCGACATACTTATTTAGAATCCAGCAGCAAGCAGACAGTGTGTTATTAAATGTGTATTTAAATTTAAAAAAAAGGGGAAAAGAAAAAGAAAAAGAAGCAAGCTTAGCAGAGAAAAATTAAAAATCCGTTTAGATAAATGATTAGGAGAAATGTGGGCACCAGGATGCACATTAGTGAAGGGATGCTGGCAAATAATGAGCTGTCTATGTGATTTTGTTAAGATAATAACAATAATGATACCTAATATAATTTAAGCTGACAATGGGTCATTTATTTAAAAACGATTTTCGATTATTATTATTATTATTATTATTATTATTATTATTATTATTATTATTATTATTATTATTATTATTATTATTATTATTATTATTATTATTATTATTATTATTATTATTATTATTATTATTATTATTATTATTATTATTATTATTATTATTATTATTATTATTATTATTATTATTATTATTATTATTATTATTATTATTATTATTATTATTATTATTATTATTATTATTATTATTGTTGTTGTTGTTGTTGTCATCATTTATTGTCAATATAATTATATATATATAATCACTTATATATATAATCACAATCACATCACTGTTGTTATTGGTTTTGTTTATAACAACTGAAATTGTCAAATATTTCGAAACAATATCCTCTCGTGGCAATGGCTTTAGACTTTCCCTATTTCTCTTCATCGGGCTTGCCACTACAAAGTCGAGTCGATAGCAATGTCTACTTGTTTACTTGAATTACAGTAGAATTGTTTCTGATTCCTCCTTCGTTTCACACTGAGTATAATATCATTAATTGGTTCCTGGTTGTTTGTATTTGTCTCAATCCAACCCTAGAGAAACACAAGGGTTGGATAAAAACTGGTGTTTTTATGGAAGAAAAGACAACATTGTGATCTAAAGGAATGGGCCTCTTTTTCTGCTCCCAAGTGTGATTGAATAGTGACATGCACAAACATAATGCGTACGTGACAGTTGTTCACCGACAACCTTCCGCCTGATGACGTGGTGTGTCATTTTTTTCAGCCCTCCAACATGCCTTTTACCTTTTGAACCTTTCCATACTATTGTAGACCTCTGACGAGAGGTGTGCCTTTGGGGTGTTCTACTTTCTAGAGGGGAAAGGGAAGACAGTAGCACATGACAATTCACTCACGATAAATGGATCTATTACCTGCACTAACTACTATGTTCCCCTCGTCGAAAGTAGCTGTAACGAATGTGGGTGACGTCAACAACCTCAGTGTTTTCTGAAAAAGATTACAGTTAGAGTTTCAACATATTGTGACGCCGGCCACGGTGCACAACAAAGGATAATGGGAGCCAAGCTACTTCTCACCACATACCAAGCGCGGCGCGTAAAAAGGCGCTCACAATGAAGCTTCCCACACCACTCACGCAAACAAATAGGTGACATCAGACCGACAGAACTAAAAGGGGTTTTCCAGGTTATTCGAAAAGTGTCCGGCATATTTGTTACAGTCCGAGAAAGGTCCGTGTTACGTCATCCTCGCTTTATAAAGAGGCGAAGCAACGAGCAGAGAAGGTCAGTTATAGATGGAGTCAGTTCTTAGTTTGAGTGTGTGTGTATGTGTGTGTGTGTGTGTGTGTGTGTGTGTGTGTGTGTGTGTGTGTGTGTGTTAGTTACGTATACCGTTGCACCGTGAAAGCACATAGCGAAGCAATTATGAGTGTTGAGTGATTGTATCTTAGAGTTAATTTTCCGAGGCAAACAAATACAGTGAAATGAGCGAGTCAAGGTTACCAGCAGAAACAGTTGTAAGCTGTGTTTTCGTTGTAAAAGGGAGCTGTGTATTTGTGCATGAGTATTGAAGGAGAATAAAGTTAGAAAAACATTTGCACTGCACCTTTGTCGTTTTTGTCACAATATCAATAGACCTAGGCCTGTTTAAAACACACGCTCTTTTTCTAGCAATATGGGATACTAGCACGGATCGCATCTAGCAAAATAAATATCTCAGCGTTGCACAGAACGTATGTTTTTCTAATAACTCTAATCCTTGTTGATATGCCCAGCGATGTCCAAACTTGTCTCTTTGAAGACGCTTACGCATTTAGCGGTTATTCCCCACTCCACTCTTTCAATCGGAGGGTGAATCAGCTCTTGCTTGTGACGTGTACGAACACAAGCAGACAGTATTCAGTGACGGACACAAACAGGCGATTCCATGGCAGTTTCTAAGTCATAACATGAATTTTCCGGGATTGTTCTCAGAAGACCACTTCATTCTGGATGACTTTTGTACAAGTGGTAACCGGTAAGGTACAGACAAAGTCTGTTTAAAACACAGAATTTAGGTATGTGAAATATACTTTTTTGGGTGAACCATTTCCAAGATAATCTTTACTATTTGTACGAATTTGCCAATACTTATAATATGTTATTCGTTTTTATCTCTTAGCCTTGCAAACAGAACGTATTTTCAAAGGCATCGCATAGCAACCAGTTCTAAAAACATTTTACTATCACTTAAAGCCTACTGTATTCTCACATTCCCCTTGCACGTATAAGAAAATTGGCATAAGATACTTTCTTAAAGTCTTATGTCAATTAAAATGAAGTAGATACAGAAATAAGCATTTGCAAGAATATGATGTTACGCGACTATCATTTGGTGTATCTTCTAAGGTTATGCACTTCGACTTTTGGCCAAATATCAATAGACTTCCTAAACTTAAGCTGTACCAAAGAAGTCACTAGTGAACATATGTTTATCACATAGGATTTTAAAGGGCTTTCGTAAATCAAACGCAACGTAGATATAAAGAACGGCCACTGCAACACAAGACACGTCCAAGTGAATGGTAAAGTCACTGAGTGGAAGTAGGAAAATCCAACCTCCCTTTTTACTTTCTCTACTGGTAAGTAGGGCAAGTATTGAATTCCACCCAAAAATTCGATCTCGAGATTTCACCGGAAATACATGTTTTGAGGCCCCCTGAATCCAAAAAAAAGCATTTTTAGAAAAAGATCCGTGTGTGTGTCTGTGTGTCTTCAGTCTGTCAGTCTGTCAGTCTGTGGACAGCATAACTCAAAAACGAAAAGTCGGTTAAAAACCAAAGTTGGTATTTAAGTTTAATGTCCTTCAAGGGTGCGACACGAAGTTTTTGAAGAAAATAGCCCCACCCAAAACTACGATTTTAATTAAAATGTCATATGTTTGACATATTTTGATGACAAATGAAATGTATATCTTGAATTTTCTGGCTATAGCCCCTGTAGTCGTATTTACTCTGGACGAATTTTGCATAACTGGTAAACCGTTAGAGATAGACCAAATTATACTCTACAAAAAATGTAGATCTTGCTAAAATACATAATTTATGTCTCAATAAATTTTCTTGTAGGGTGAGCCATTTCGGAGATATTGCTTGCTATATGTGTGAGTTTCGGAAAACTTAGAACTTTAGCGAAATGCAACAACGTTGTTCATTTTTTTATATGTTAATCGTGCAAAGAGAATGGAATCTCAAAGGTCAAAAAGAGTTGACTCGCACAAAGTCTTCTGTATTCTAATATCTCCCTTGCACCTACAAGGAAATAAGCAGTAAGATAATTTGTACGAATGTTTATCTCAACTAACATGGAAATATAGGAATAAGAGTTTGTAAGAATGGTTAGTACAAGAGTAGAGAAAGTCATGTGAGTGCAACACATCAGATTTTTTCACAAACGTTGGATATCGCTGTTCTAGCCGTAATCTTCCTCAGAAAACAGGAGTTGTTAATGACAGGTATATTTCTTCCAGCCACATTCTCGAGAGTACGTTGTACTGGTTACCTCATTCTTTGAACCTCTTAACCGTGCAAAGCTCCTTTACCCTTCGTCAGAGATCTTGTTAGTTGCATTATATTGTGTGCATATAGGAAATACAAACTGCATGTGAAAGTTTCCTGCAATGAGGCAACTAGACGTAGGTGTGTGGTGTTTTATAGTCAAGAAGATCAGAGGTCGCGACTGGCGTGAGGCAATTGTCTTAGGCAACCAGCTTAACGTTCTGTTAGTTATGGCCTTGGTGTCTTTCAGCATGTGAGCAACAGTGTCAGGAGGTCGCAATTAAGAGCTGCAATTCAAAACAACATGCGCTCCGATTCCATATATTTGAACACTTCAAAGTATACAGAGCAGTGTTGCCAGGTTTTTGGTACAGAAAATCCCCCTATAGGCCTTCAAAACCCCTAAAAATAAAATGATTCTCTTTCTGCTCATAAAACCTAACCTTTGTTGACTTGCTCGCATATAAGACTGTAACTCATGTAGAATTCTTTGTTGTTTCAGACTTTTTGAAAAGTTCGAAAAATTAGATGTAGCATTGACTCAGCATTTTTGGGAAGACTTCTGATGCAGCACTAACAACCGAATTAAGAGAATGGCAAATATAACCAAAAACAAAAATTCCATTATTTTCCTTTAGAAAACCATATGCAAAAGAATTGTGTTTGCCCATATCACTGACGTTATCGTGAGTGAGTTAATTAGCAGTGTGTGGATGAGTGAGTGAGTAGGTGAGTGGGTGAGTGAGCGAGTGAGTGGGCAGGTGGGTGAATGGGTGAATGAGTGAGTGACTGAGTGGGTGAGTTAGTGAGTTTGTGAATGAGTGAGTGATTGAGTGAGAGAGTGAATGGGCGATGGATGAGTGAGCGAGTGAGTGGGCGGGTGGGTGGGTGAGTGAGTGCGTGACAGAGTGAGTGGAAGGGTGGGTGGGTGGGCGAGTGAGTGGACGGATGGGTAGGTGGGTGAATGGGTGAATGAGTGAGTGACTGAGTGGGTGAGTTAGTGAGTTTGTGAATGAGTGAGTGATTGAGTGAGAGAGTGAATGGGCGATGGATGAGTGAGCGAGTGAGTGGGCGGGTGGGTGGGTGAGTGAGTGCGTGACAGAGTGAGTGGAAGGCTGGGTGGGTGGGCGAATGAGTGGACGGATGGGTAGGTGAGTAAGTGAGTGAGTGAGGAGTGAGTGAGGAGTGAGTGAGTAAGTGAGTGAGTGAGGAGTGAGAGAGTATGGCTTAAGGGCTCGTCGACAAAGGGTAGTATCTTCTTTTACGCGATTTTTGCGTCAATTGTGTTTTATTATAGGTATATGCTGCAGAAACTGTTAATGAACTAATATTTTCATTTAGTGCTTAAACGTCTAATGAAGAAAATCTATTATTTAAAAGTATAAGTGCATAGGTAAATGAATTTTAGTACTTGAAAAATCCCTTAATTGTCATTTTTTAATTCCCTTTCGAATTCAAAAGTACCTAGGGCCGAGGGAAAAATCTCTCAAATTGGCATCACTGATTCAGAGTATCCTATGTAGACCATTCTCCTTGGGGATTGTTAACGTTACATTCTCCCGAACATTCTATTCAATGTTCTAGGAAAATAAGTTAACTTCTCTACCTCATACTACATACATAGTAGGTGAAGAAGGCATTACAACCCATCCAACAAGTCGACACCAAGATTTTACTGCAAGTGCATGTTTTGAAGCTCCTGAATGAAGTTTGAGGTGTTACACTCACATGCCTTTCTCTACTCTTGTACTGACTATTCTTATAAATTCTTACTCCTCTATCTGCTTCACGTTAGTCGAGATAAACATTTGCAGAAATTTCTTATTGCCCATTTTCTTGCAGACAGACGAATAGAGGAATGCAGCAGGCTTTGAGCGACAGTAAAATATTTTAAAGCTGGTCGTTATGTGAAGGCTTGGAGATTCCGTTCTCTTTGCACCGCCAACAGATGAAAACGTGAATAATGACCTTCCATTTGAGAAAAGTTTTATAAAACTCACACAAATAACAACGAATATATCCAAAATGGTTCACTCCACAAAAAATGCATTTGAACATAATTGTGTTTTAACGAGATGTACATTTTTTGTACAATAAGATTTGATCTAGTTCTTACGATTTACCAGCTATGTAAAAGTCATCAATAGTAAACAGAACTACGTGGGCTATAGCCAGAAAATTAAAAATATACATTTTATATGCCATAAAAATAACTCAAACACGTGTCATGTACGATTTAATTAAAATCGTTAGAGCCATTTTTAAGAAAATCAAAATTTTCGAAAAATTTTCCATGTAAAGTGTAGTTTAGGGTAGAGGAATTTCCTTCAAAATCGTTGTGTCTCATCTTTGAAAGATATTAAATTTAAATGTCAACTTTCGTTTTTAACCGACCTTTCGTTTTTGAGTTAATGCTGTTCACACACACACACATACACAGATACACACACATACACAGAGAGAGAGAGAGAGAGAGAGAGAGAGAGAGAGAGAGAGAGAGAGAGACTCTTTGCTAAAAATGCTTCTTTTGGACTCAGGGTCTCAAAACATATTTCCGCGGAAATCTCGACATCTACATTTTGGGTGAAATGCAATACTTCGCCTACTTACTATACGTAGTAGAGAAAGTAAAAATGTACATTCGCTGATACCTCAAAGTTCGTGCATTGTAAACATCGCCGCGTATCAGTTAACTTCTCTTTTCACGACAGTGTTAGAAGCGACATCGAAAACATTGCATTGGCATTTGGATTCACGACTTCGTCGAATGCGTTCTTCCTGAAAGTGGAGAAAAGTCCAGATAGGGATGACTGAGGTAACTGCCTCGGAAATGTCGAATGCTCAGAAATATAATGAGACCTGGATACTTACAGCTAAATTAATTGCTGGCAGCAAAGGTAAGATCGCATGGAACGAAACTCAACATTGGGTGTCAAATCTACGATCACATGGCTACCGAAGTTAAATAAAACTAACACACTTTTAGTTGAATTTATTTATTTACTACAACACACTGTTTAATATTAGGAAACTTCAGGGATAAGTGGTCTAATTGAAACTGCGCATTGGTCTTAGAATTCCAGCTCTTCTAATAGACTCTAAAATCTACTTTTCAGAATCTAAAGCTACCTGCCTAGTTTTACTGCAATTTTTCGAGAATCAGTGACCTTGTGTTCATTTATCGACGTAAGACAGAGACCAATAGAAAGCTTCTTAGCGGGTTTTTATCCACAGTTTAAGCTTATGGTACTATGACTGACTTCAACCACGAAACACAATACAATTGTTTCGAAACGCTCACATGAGCACCTCGCTCACAATAGCTTTATCTGGGTTATGTAATAATGAATATTGTTGCTTAATGTTTTCATATGTTGAGGGTCAGGGTCTCATGGGTCTCCAGGTGGCAAATATTCTCAGGGATGCGTTGTAGTTATTTCTTTTATATGTATACGAGTCCTATAAATTTATTATTACTAGAGTTTTCCAAGATTGCATCATTAGCGTACTAGTAGAATCCACACCGTCACTCTCAATTACTGCTTTCAGTCCAACTCTCTCTCTCTCTCTCTCTCTCTCTCTCTCTCTCTCTCCTTCTACGCATGCACATGCATTTTCATTACTAGTTAACAGTGCCTATATTTTTTATCTAATGGCAAAGTAATTGAACATAACAATCGTTTACAAACATGATAGATAATTTCTCTAGCTTTCCAGTATCTCGATACTGCAGGAGACCCAAATATATCTGGGCATCGTAGCACGTGATCCCATACATGACTTCTTGTACATATAGAGCATGTAGGCAGAGCTAAGTAGAAGTCCAAAACGATTGAGGTGTTTTACTAGGGTGTCATGTCCAGTGAGAAAACGAAACATCCTAACAGCTTCTTTTCTTGCTCTGTCTGTTATTGTTTGCAATGTTGACTTCCAAGATTTGGTGAGGATTCTAGAATCTAGTGCTTCATTAAATTGTTAGTTTAAGAGGCTTTCCTTTTCTTGTGTAAAAATTTTAGCGATTTTGTATTCAGGTTAAGTATAAACATTGCACCTTTCTTAGCTAGTATATCGGCTTGTTCATTTCCATACAGTTGGCAATGACCAAGTACCCACTGCAGGGCAGTGTTCTTATTATAGCGTATTAGTTTGCTTAAAGCTATTCTACTGTTCTGGATTTCTGTAGACTGGGGGAACTAACGATCCAACAGCTTCTAGAGCAGATTTTGAATCACTTAGAATGATAAAATTTGTGAACTCCTCAAGCTGAAGCAGTAGTAGCTGTAGAGCTGTTCTTATGGCCTCGATTTCACCATGAAATGCAGTTTTGTAGTATCTACAGGTTTGTAAGAGGAATGCACTTGCATTCGAGTATTCCTGTAATTTGGAACCATCTGTATATACATATAGCCAGCTATTTTCAAGGTTGTTACTATTGATAGTTTTCAATGCTAATTTCTTGAGAGTAACTTTGTCTACTTCTTTATTTTTTTTACTTGCTGGTATAGCTATGTTGAGGAATCGTATTGTTCTTCTTCCGTTGGCTTCTGGGCTGTCAATAAAAACTGTGGTTGGTTCGAAGGTATTGAGTATTGTGCCTTTAAATTTGAACTTTCTGAAGGACTTGAGTTTTCAAGTTTCTTTCTGAATTTTTGTATGTGCACCAGTAGCAGTCATCTGGATTTCTAATTAGTTTTTTGTGTAGTATAATTGACTTTTGTAATGGTTTATAACCCGTTAGTGTTAGCATTGTATCTATAGGAGTAGATTTAATTGCACAAATTATCAGTTTGAGAGCTTATGTATTTTCTCAAGTTTTCTTAAGGTTATATCTGATGAGCAGATAAGTGGTTCACGGCAGTGTAATATTCCAGGGAGTATGTACATGTGACATGTGGTAGCTAGTGATGTGCGGACACATCCCCACTTATCTCCTGCTAGACGCTTCAAGATATGTAGATGCTTTGCAGTGTTGGAGCTGATGTTCTCTAGGTGCGGTTTCTATGATAACTTATTATCAAAAGCCACTCCTAAATATAAAGAGGTCAGTTTGTGGGATGACTTCTATTTTGTATTTGAGGTTGGGTTTTATTCTACTGTGTGCTAGAGAGAATGATTGGAATTTAGTTTTAGACATATTCACAGACATATTGTTTTATTACAGCACGATGCCAGTCGGAGTGCATTGTTGAGAGTGTGTACACTCTTCAATGCATACATAAATTATCTCATTGACGAACTAGACTCTGTACCAAATATAAACTGCCTTCTATATGCTGATGATCTGGTGTTCTAGACAGAAAAATCCAAAAAGGGAGCATTAATGAATTGCGAACAAACTCTCCGGTACTCTATTTTGCAATACTTTTCATTGTGATAGAGCCTCTTCATATTTAACTTTGCAGGATCTAACTTCAGTGAAAACTTTAAACTATCTGTACATGTTAGTTTTGACTCCAGAGTTTGTCAATCCTCTTTACACACTGAACCATATGCTCGTTGAAAACCAATAAAAACCTCAGAACATTATCACAGTCTAGTGCATCTTTAATGTGTTGTGAAAGTTTGGTTACTTGTTGGGTTGTTGACATAAAACCGCTTGCTCATTTTCTATTATATTTTGACTCTCCAAATGCCAGGTGTTAGTTAAATAAATGAGCCTGTAATTTTTTACGGTCTTAAGCTCCTTTTTCTTTTTTAATATTGGCATAATTATGGCTCTTTTCCATAGGGATGGGATTGATCCAGTGTTCCATATTTTGCTGAAATGTGTTAGTATTATTTTAGCTTCGTGGCCTAAATGTTTCAGGAATTATTCATGAATATTATCTTCTCTGGCTGATTTTTTTAAGTTTTAGTTGTCGTATTGTAATAAGAAGCATTTAATCAGAGAGTGGGAGATCCCAAATTGTGGATGCTGATGTTTGTGGGAGTTGACTGTTGGTTTTGTTGGCTTCTATTCTAATAGATTTTTTTTCTCGCATAACGTCTCGTTTTTTGTTCTTGAGAGCAATATGAAACAAATAGATTAGCAATGTCTTTATTACTGCTAATAATTTTGTTTCCTATCAATGTTCGGTTCTATTCTTTGGGCACCATTCTTTTTTGCACGTTGTTGATAAATTTATGTTTTTTTCACTATTCTTATTATATTTTTTGTGGAAATAAATTCAACAAAACTGTCTCTTTTAGCTTCAAGAATTGATTTATTCAGTTTGACTGAATTTGTCTCCATTTTATTACGGTCTATTCAGCCATTTTTCGTAGAGTATCGGGTTCTTCCTTGAGGTGTTCGAAGTCCTTAGACCAGAAACATTTATATTCTTTCTGAACTCCTCTAGAAATGTGTTGCTTCGCTGTCTTTAATATTATTTAGGTAATCTGTTTGTCTATTGCCCTTGGGTGTAATTTGAAGTTAACTTTTCCAATATATTTTGCTTGGATTTTTGCATAGGAACTTCAATTTTTGCAGTAACAGGCATATGTTCCGAACCTGGGTCTTCAGTAACTAATCTTTCAGTTCCTGAATATGAATCGGTGGATACCAATACAAGATTAGAAGAGGTCTGAGAGACACTGTAGTATAAGAGTGTATGAGGGTCTTCTTTGTTATACTCTAATTTGTTGTGTGGTGTTCAGTAGGTCTTCTGTTTCTTATCCAGCCTGATTGAGATCTCGATAGCCCTACTTGGTTGAATGAGCACTAAAATCACCCAAGAATATGATCTTGTTACTTATATGGAGGAGTGAGAAATCTGGCTTATTATTTGGTGGACTATGTACAGCAAATATTGTATAGTGGGCATTATTCTTCCATCAATCTATTTTTGAATCTCACTTTATTTGCACTATCTCCCATGATTTTTACTTCTGTGAACCGATATGTGATGCTGTTGTGTACAATACCGCTCGTTTCCTGTCTACATTTTTCTAAAATACATAGAATATATCGTTTAAATTGATAGTACAGCAGTGTCTCATGTGTGAGGTTGGCTTCCATAACTGTGAATACGTCAATGTTAACATGGTTTGAAGCTCTATTTATTTGGTTTGGTTTAAACCTCCTGCATGCCACTGTAATATCTTTAGGGATTTCCTGCTGTTCTGAAAACAACGAGATATTGTTTGATTTTATGTTGCTTGATACTTAGACATATCAGTATTGCCAATATTGTAGATCATTTAGTCGCAAAGTGTTTCCAGGGTGCACCACGGGGAGATAGATCTACTTTGCACCCTACAGTGCCTATATTAAGTCATATGTTATTTGGGATGTAAGAATTTCAAGCTATGAACAATGTGTTTGTGTCCAATTCAGTCAAAGTTTTTGAAATAGCTAAAAATACGACGGAACCGACCTTATGCCTTCCTGAAGACATCCATTAGTTAGAGGTGCACTTGCATGTGTGTCAGACAATGATACAGACCCTCTTTTATCTGGGTAAGAGAGATGAAAGATCGGAGTTTCGAATGAAGAGTTCTCTCTAACAACTGTTATAGTCCTCCATTCCTTTGGATCGTTTAAATAATTTCCCCTATGTAATAAGATGTTGCGGCCTGAATTTAACCATGGCATTACTTAACGCTGTGTTGTATCTTGTGGCTTCAGATAACTCAATATACAGAGATTCTATCTGGACCACTGCAAGTGTTTGAATTTGTGCTCAGGAGGATCTTATGAATGTTCTTTTTCTGAATGAAGATGTCTTCAGGCCCGGGCACCACCATGTTAGTAAACCGTTAATTTATTTTCGTGCGAGTACTACTTCTGCTATTCACTGTCGTCTAAAGAATAGTATACAATAACATGCGTTTGGTTTATTGGGGAATCTCGGAAGTGTTCGTTCTTCTGTGATGCACTTACCACACTTGCATGGCAATACACGAATATGCACTATTGTTACACACTAATAAGTTTACCTACGCTCTTTTTTTATATATTCAGTATCCACTAAAAATATATGTAGACAGGCAAATCCTTCATTATGCAGTAATAAATTTCCTTCTTCACAATGATTATAAAGTAAAATAATTCTGGCGCACCATAGTGAAACAAATATTGTTATGAATTTGTTCTTTTAATTAATTGTGAGTTATTAAGGGTTGGAATCGGGACAGAAAAATTCAATGGCATAGACGGGATTTGGACCACGGATCTACCGTCCTCATTCTACCTCTTAAACATTGCCCATACATGGCTTGTTTGATTAAAAACTCCAGCAGTAAGTTTGATGGCATACAAATTTTAATTAGTTTATTTTGATCCTATACATTACAGAAATATCATAATTCACAGTTCTGCTCTCGTTAATAGTTTATGTTTGCAGATTCTTGTCTATCTCTCTCTCTCTCTCTCTCTCTCTCTCTCTTTCTGTCTATATTATATCTTATTAGCGCTCGTAACTGCACTTTAGTGTGATGGCCGAAAACAACACAATACACAATTTATCAAGTAACTCATCCGTGTTTCAAAGCAGAGAAATTTTGTAAACCCCTAAAGCATACACCAAATTGTTACTAAGCATATTATCCACCAAAAGTACATTTATAGCTGTTAGTAAGTAATATACTTTACAAAACCCAATAGTAGCTCTCATATCCTTTTATGAATTCTTTTTCGGGGAATTAATTAAGATGGGATTTAGTTGTTTCCTAATTTGAACCTATGGTACATAGACAATAAAATAGACTGAGCCATTTGATTGATTTGTATGTCTTGCGAATCGGAGTCCATTTGATTTTTCCGAGGGTGAATCGTAGTAGTATCAAGTTTCACTATTGAATATGAGAGATAAGGTATTGTAACTATTTTAAAGAGGGTATTCTAGAATTTTATATCAAAAAATATTACTGTGTATAAGATCTTGTAACAATTTGGTAATTCGACGAATCCCACTTCTGACACCAGAGTGACGAAATGGCATAAGTCAGTCCAACTACTTTTTCTATAACTTTATTCCCCTTTAAAACTTTTGGACAAGTACACAGCTCTCTTCCCGTCGTTACCTCAGCCTACAGTCTTTCGTAATATTACAACTCACAACTGTTTTCTTCATGTAACCTTGACCCACTTCTTTCTGTCTTTCTTCGCTTTTTCTCTCTGTCAAACACTAACTCTGATGATACAATCACTCAACACTCATGCTGCTTCACTGGCTTTACTTCGAAACGATGCAGCTCTTCCGTCTACTGTAAACGCACACACTTCTGTAACAATTCATGTCTGTAACTAACTACTACTCTACTACTAAAAATGACTCCTCTCGTCACCTCGCCTCCTCATATAGCGAGGATGAGGCAACACGGACCTTTCTTGAATTTCACTTTTTCTGGAATCTCTACAAATGCACCGGCCGCCGGACACTTCGCGAATAATCTCGAAAACCTTTTAGTCTTGGCCTCTCTGATTGTTCTCAAGTGTTCACAATAGTTGCATTAGGCAGCCGGTCCTTGAGCGCCTTTGATATGCACCGCGCCTGCTATGTGGTTTGAGGTAGCTTGTCTCCGACCGTCGTTTGTTATGCGCCGCGGCTGGCGTCACTATATGAAAAAGAAACATTCACGCGCGCATGCATTTACAAAACGTTTACAACTCTATTTTTTCTTCATGGTACCCCTTATGCAGCGGTTATTTATTCAAAATAGACGATTAGCACACAATTCATTTACAAATGCATTATATTCTCTGACCGAATGCTTGTGTATAATGTGTGTAAGAACTATTGAAGCCTACCAGCGTGGCATGCAGCAATTAAATTTCTACTTTCTCTACTACGTGCTTACGGTATTGTATTCTATCTAAAATGTACTCGTATATGTCGAGATTTCATCGGTAATATGTTTGGTGCCCCCAAAACATTGTAGAAAGATGTGCTCGTCTTTGTGTGTGTGTGTGTGTGTGTGTGTGTGTGTGTGTGTGTGTGTGTGTGTGTGTGTGTGTGTGTGTGTGTGTGTTTCCACCTGTCTTCTATGAACATCATGGCTCAATAGTTAAAAGCCCGATAAGCACCACATTTGATATTTAATTGAGTATGTTCCAAAATTGCAACACGAACAACTCCAAACAATCCTTTAGATCAACATTGCTCGTAAATTTGATTTTCACAAAAATATTCTGACGATTTTGATTCATATCCATATGTATAAAATATTTACATGATAAATAAAAGGTATATTTTGAATTTTTGGAGATAGTCTCTAAATCCTCTTCATTCTGTATTACTTATGTATTACATAAGATAGAGCAAACGCTTACTGCCCCAAAAATGTAGCTTTCTTTAAAGTACATAATTTAGTGACATAAAAATTTTGTGGTGTTAACTTCGTACATATTCTTTTTATTGGTTTAAACTGTCAAATATTGTTACTTTTCTCAAGAGGAAAATCGCTATTCATTTCTTCTCGTGGGCATGCAAAAAGAACGGAATTTCAGAGCGAAGAACACAGCGACCCAATTTTAAAAGTTTTGAATATTGCATACACTGCTGTATCCCCCAAATGCCTTACTATCTACAAGGAAATGTGTTATTAAACCATTTATGCAAATTTTCATCTCAGTTAACATGAAGTAGATAGAAGAACATAATTTCATAACAATAGTTCGTTGAAGGATGGGGAGAAAAGGTCATGCGAATGTAACAATAATTTTGATGTTTCTGCTATGTGTACCACAACATGTGTCCATGGGCGTCATGAAGGAGTGGAACAAGCGACCTTCCCTTGGAAATTAATGAATTTAATGTGTAGCCTATTACTGACAATTAGACTATTGTTTTGATTTTGATACAAAGAACAATTTTTCCTCAGGATACTTCTACAAAGGGTGGCGCCGTACCCGAGCGGTTAGACCGTTCGCCTATCACCTAGGCGGTCCTGATTCGATCCCAGGGACCCGCATGTGGCATTTGTGGTGGACGAAACGGCGTCTGGGCGAGTTTTCTCCGGCTTCACCGGTATCCCCTGCTACTCATTCCACCGATTGTTCCATCATCACCTTTCAAATCATTCATTTCACCTGCATTTCATATCATCTACTTCCTAACTTGGCTGACCACCCGCTTCCAGGTCTCCACTCTGTCCGGTCCACAGGTTCGTCTGTTCCCCAACAGACATCTATCTGATCCTAGGCACTAGCTTCTAAGTCCTAGGGCATCCTCCATACGGGGAGGGTAATCATCAGATAAAGAAGAAGATACTCCTACAAAAGACATACTCGATTGTTTCATAGTGCCTGTGTTACAAATCAGCTTGTCAGTATTTTATTCATATGTTTATTGTAAATAAGGAATGCATTATTTTCAATTAGTAGTTACACACCTTTGCTAATTAATGTTGTCAACAATAGCTCCGCATCAACAGTTATAAATGTTTAACTTATTGACGTCAACAGTGGTTCCGCGCCGCAGCGATAATCAACTTTTTTATACAAATATTTACAGTTCAAGTCCATGAGAATTCTTACCGACAGATTTTCAAAATACAGAACGTATAAGTATGGAATCAAATCAACAATTTTTATTTAGCTTATATTAATAGGATTATCCGCAACAAATACAATTATTCATCTTTTACAGATTTTGACCACAGAATAATGAATTAATTTTGTTTAATCGCAAAGCTCCAATATGCATTCCCTCTGAAAAAAAGTTCTGCTGCCACCTATGCATGTGTCCTTAAATATTCATTGAATTTTTCAATCAGGGAAAGAAACATAGACTATATGAGGAATAAAGGAATTTCCTAGAATAAGATTTTTACTTTCGCTACTGCATATGATAATTTGGCGAAGTATTCTATTAGAACCAAAATTTCGATGTTGATATTTCACCCGAAATATTTGTTTTGAGGCCGCCTGAACCCAAAAAAAGCAGTTTTAGAAAAAGGCCCTTGTATGTGAGAGAGAGAGCGCGCGCGCGCGCGCGCGCGCGCGTGTGTGTGTGTGTGTGTGTGTGTGTGTGTGTGTGTGTGTCTGTGTGTGAACAGTAACTTAAAAACGTCGGTTAAAAACCAAAGTTGGTATTTATGTTTTTCAAGTCTTTCAAGGTTGCGACGCAAGATTTTCAGAAAAATTCATGCACCCTAAACTACCCTTTACATAGGTAGATAATTTTTCAAAATTTTTATTTCCTCAAAAATATCTCTAATGATTTTGATTAAAATGTCATATGTTTGAGATATTTTTACGGTAAATGAAATGTATATTTTGAATTTTCTGGCTATAATACATGTAGTCATGGTTACTCTTGATGACTTTTGCATAACTGCTGAACCGTAAGAGATAGACCAAATCTTAATATACAAGAAAATTTAGATGTTAGAACACAAAAATTATGTCCAAATGCATTTTTTTTTTTTTTTTTTTTTTTTTTTTTTTTTTTTTTTTTTTTTTTGTGAACCATCTTGGAGATATTCCTTGCTATTTATGCGAATTTTGCAGTACTTGAAACTTCTCTCTAATGGAAGGTCGTTATTCACTTTATCTGTTTGACCGTGCAAAGAGAACGGAATTTCAAAGCTTTAAAAGACATGACTATCGCTCAAACCTTACTGTATTCCCATACTCGCTCGTATCTCAAGAAAATCAGCAGCAAGATAATTTCTGCAAATGTTTATCTCAACTAACATGAAGAAGATAGAGGAATAAGAGTTTGTAAGAATGATTAGTACAAGGGTAGAGAAAGTTATATGAGTGCAGCATTAGATTTTTTATAGAATGTCCCGTGTTTACGCATACCACGGTGGATACGTTGCACTTAACTACATATACATAGGAAAAGAAGAAAAAACAACCTCCAACAGAGACCTTGCCAACGCCATGCTAACACTCACATTTCAAAACGGCATAACTATAGGGTACTTAACGACAGCTGGTGTATGATGAAATCGTGTTCTGTTGTCATTGTGAATGAATACCTGGAACATAACCGCAGCCATTAACCCTATTTTAAATTGTTGGTATACAATCTTAAGGTGCCAAATGCGTTCTAATTGCACACTGATGAGCAATGCGGTAATTCCAAGAAACGTTATTGACGTAAGACCACAGATTGAAACCAGTTCATTGCAAACAAAGAACTGTCTTGTGGGCAGGTGCCAGCAAACTACAAGAAGTTAAAAGTATTTTCCAGTTAAACCGGTGAAACAAGACTATTTTCATTGAAATATAAATAAATGTATCCTAGGAGAAGCAACTTAAATATCTTGGGCGCTCCCGTCCCCGCCTTAACCCGATTACCTTGGAAGGAGCCGAATATTCCTTTGTTGTGCATTGCTCATACGGGCAAACCTGTGCAGTCCATCGACTTGTAAATGTTTGATTTAATACACCCTGGTAAAATTGCTAACCTTCGTTTTTAACGCTGGATTTATGACTGTCTATACAAATTATTATGTAACAGTTACAAAAATGATGAAGAAAAGTGCAACAGAATCAAATATGGTATGAAAGTAAATTTTAACGTGTATAGGTAGAAGGCTACTGGGTCTATGGAGTAATTTTTTTTTTTTTTTGTTTTTTTTTTTTTTTTTTGGAGTGCAGAGTTGAACCGCTCTAATTTTCGAAAGTTATAAACTTTCACATGAGTACTTTTCTTTCTTTGTCTTTTAGTTTTGTATGACAGACGTGTATTTTACTCCAGCCAAAGATTCCATTCAGCAGATGCACATTTTGAGCTCTCCTATAGCTACTTACTCCCTCCAATAAGAATGCTTCTTAATCCTTTTTATGATATAACGGAACACCAGACCAATATATATTTTTTTACCTTAAAAGGCGGCTCTAACATGCATATTGTTACAACGACAATTCGACGAATCCCACTTCTGACACCATGTGACACCGGTTACTTTTCTATCACTTTATTATATTCTAAAAGTTTACGAGTAGACAGTTTTCTTTCTGTCATTAGCGACGACACACACACGCACAACTGTCTGACATTCACTGGCAAACTGACCGACTGATGTCCGTAACTCAGCTCTAAAACTTACTGCTCTACTCTTCTCTGGTCTCCTTATATGCTGGGATGACGTCAAACGGACCTTTCTCGAGTTCCACACACGGGCACCCGAAATGATGCAGCTAGAAGTCTCGCGAACCCCCTTTTTCTCTGTCGTCTCAATTGTTGGCAGTCTCGCGAGGCATAATGCCCTTGAACGTCTTTGCCCGCTCGCCAGCACGGCATGGGCTGTGAAGTAGCTTGGCCCCGTCCATCTTTTGCTGTGCGCCGAAGCCTACGTCACAACATTAAAACACTCTGTTTTCAAAAAAATCCCCTGACAAATAACATAAATATCCTGATTTTTCTATAAATAACAGTTACAAAAACATGGGAAACAAAAGCTTGCCACAGAAAAGAGGCACACACTTGATGTGAAATAAGTATTTTTGTAGTATTAGAGGTTTTCGAAATACGTCTTGTCGTATGTTTTAAGTTTCAGCAGCTTGAGGTTTGCTGAGAAATAACACATCTTGTAAATGAGCGCTTCTCGCTTTCTTTTCAGTCCTTCGTATGGACTGGTTATTAACAAGACCTGACTGTAGTATGAAATCTGAGCCATGTTCCCAAATATGATCTATGCCTTTTAAATCATTTCTATGTGCTTATTTTAATTTTTGATGAAGTCCTCTTTATTTCTTTTTATAACTGTATATTGCTGGCGAACTGTAAGAGAACTCAAAGACTTGAAAAACATATCTTGAGATCAAAATTTCATTGTTTTGAGGTTCGCCAAATTAAAGAAGAAGAAACTTGCATTTTTAGAACAAGCTCCTTGTGGGTATATGTTTGTGAGCAGCATGACGAAAAAATCTGATGTGTTGCACTCACATGACTATGTACTATAGTACTCTTGTACTATATTTAAAAACTCTTATTTCTATATCTTCTTGTTAGTTAAGATAAACATTTGTATAAATTATCTTTTTGCTTGTTTCCTTGTAGGTGCAAGGGGAACACTAGAATATAGTAGGCTTTGTGCGATAGTCTCTTTGCACGCTTAACATATAAAAAATGAACAACGATGATCCATTTCACGAAAGTTTTAAGTTTTCCGAAACTCACACACATAATAAGAAATATCTAGGAAATGGTTCACCCTACAAGCAAATTTGTTCAGACATAAATTGTGTATTTTAGCAAGATCTAGATTTTGGTATAGTATGATTTGGTCTATCTTTAACGGTTTAACAGTTATGCAAAAGTCGTCCAGAGTAGATACGATTACAGGGGCTATAGCTCGAAAATTCTAGATATACATTTCATTTTTTATAAAAATATCTCAAACATATGGTATTTTCATAAAAATCGATAGACCCATTTTCAAGAAAATCAAACTTTTCGAAAAATCGAACATGTAAAGGGTAGTTTAGGGTGGGGCTATTTTCTTCAAAATCTTCGTGTCGCATCCTTAAAAGACATTAAAGTTAAATAGCTACTTTGGTTTTTAAGCAACTTTTTGTTTTTGAGTTATGCTATCCAGAGACTAACAGACTCACAGACTGACACGCGCGCGCACACACACACACACACACACACACACACACACACACACACACACACATACACGGACCTTTTTCCAAAAATGCTTTTTTTTTATTCAGGGGCTCTCAAAACATAATATTTCCGGTGAAATCTCGACATCGAATTTTTGGGTGTAATACAATACTTCCCCTACTTACCAGTAGAGAATGTAAAAATTCAGCACTTTCCAATGGTGTAACAGTAACTACCGTTCACATGGAAATTTTTTTATTTTTCTCAAAATGGGTCTGGCGTTTTTTATTAAAATATGACATGTTCAAAATACTTGCAAGGTAAATACAATGCAAATCTTAAATGTTAGTGAATACCTGTAAAGTCATGTTCATTCTGAATGATTTTTGTATAGTTGGTAAATGTAAAAGACAAAATCTTACTACACAAAAATGCATATCTCGCTAGAGCACACAGTTTACATCACATTGTTTGTGGAGATATTCTTTGTTGTTGTTTTGTAGTTTGAAATACTTGAACATTTTTCAAGTGTTAGGAGTAGGATTACACAGACGGAGGTATCCAGAAACCGGAGAATAGCATAGGTAGTTATAGTAGGCCTTTTTGTTCCAACGAGATCCCTGGGAGGGAGGAGTCAGCAAGGACGGCGTTCCTAACGATTCCAGATGCAACATATCCTGGTGTTACCTTAGCCCTGTGGTTCCTGAAGCTCTTGTGGTCCAAGACACGCCCGCAAACGGTAGGGAGAGAGCTTTCCAAAGGAATCAATCCTCCGTGCTGTTGCTACACACGAACGTCGCCACCTGCTCCTGCTATTCTGAAACAAATAAAAGGTACATTTTCAGTACGATAAAAACCACCCCAGCATTCGCCCACCGACCCTACGGTAGGCTTTGAGGATGGACAAATGTTTTAAAGCTGACCGCTATATGAAAGCTCTGAAATTCCGTTCTCTTTGCACAGCCAAGAGATAAAAACGTGAATAACGATCTTTCATTCTAGAAAAGTATTAAATATTGCAAAACTCACACAAATAACGAGGAATATCTCCGAAATGGTTACTCCAAAAAATGCATTTACACACAAATTATGCTTTAATGAGATCCTGTATAGTAAGATTTGGTCTGTCTCTTACGGTTTACCAGTTATGCTAAACCCATCCAGAGTAACCAGGACTACATGGGTTATAATCAGAAAATTCAAAATATGCAATTCTTTTGCCATAAAGATATCTTAAACATAGGTCATTTTAATCAAAATCGTTTGAGCCATTTTTTAGAAAATCAGAATTTTCGGAAATGTGTGTTGGGGTTAGCTGGAGTTGAGGAATGTTCTTCAAAACCTCCGTGATGCATCCTTCAAAGACATTAAACTTAAATACCAACTTTGATTTATAACCAACTTTTAGTTATGCTGTAGATACGTTCAACTGCGACCTACGCAGCCCGGTTTGATCCCAAAGACCCGCATGTGGTATTCGTAGTGGACGAACCCGCGTCAGGGCGGGTTTTCTCCGGGTTCTCCGGTTTCCCCCGCTACTCATTCCTCCAATTGCTTCATTATACCTTTCCAATCATCGTCTGCTTTTGATATCAACTTCTTCCGCACTATCGCACCACCCGCTTCCAGGTCTTCACTCTGTTCGGCCCATAGGTTCCTGTGCTCCCCGAGAGACGTCTGACCCTAGGCACTGGCTTGTAAGTCCTAGGGGGTGTAAGTCCTACATAAGGTGAGGGTAAACAGATAAAGAAAGAGGAAGAGTTATGCTGTTCATAGACACACACACACACACACACACACACACACACACACACACACACACACACACACATAAACGCGCACGCGGACCGTTTTCTGACGATTTTGGATTAAGGGGGCCTCAAAGCATACATTTTCGGTGAAATATCGGCATCGAAATTTTTGGTCTAATACAATACTTTCCCTACTTACTCTACGTAGTAGATAAAGTAATATGACAATCGCTTTAACCTATTGTATTCTCATCTACCGTGAACGTGTAATGTGTAAGGAAAGTTAATATCGATTATCAAAAATTAGATAAAATACGTTTTTGTACTAAGAACAGTTTGTAGATTAGTAGGTATAGACAGCCACGTGTATGCCACAGATTGGTTTGTTTTATATTATCTGAGCTTCCGCCCATTTTCTGGGTTTATGCAGCGATGAAAAATATCTAGTTTATTGCACATACAGTTGCATTTGTTTTTATCTAGAGTTAAATCACGCTATTTTCAACCATTATACAACTGCCAATTTGCACAGAACAGTTTCTGTTCAGTCTGATTGTACACAAATGCCATCTTGAGGTCAGTAGGGAAATGATGAAAAACCAATTCGAACGTTTCGCATTAAATTTAGCCAAAGTCGTAACATGACCGTCATCCTTGGTTGAACATGTTCGTTGTTAAGGACAAAAACAAAACACTACAGAGACACGCAATCTTGGTTTGTATGGACAATTTACTTTGATCCAGCAAGATTGGTTTGCATGTTTTGCTTCATCCTTGTTCACCGGAAACTGAAATAAAGTCGTTAGGACAGGCAACAAACACTCCATCGTCAGAAGGAATTCACTATAAATGTTTAACGTGGTCTGCCTGCAAGTGACAGAGAAGAGGAAGATGGCTGCGGTGGGCTTATCTATGATATCCGTAGCAGTGCTCCTTCTGGTCTGCGTCTACACGCTTGCTAATGCGGAGGAAAGCTACACCACCAGGTTTGGCAAATTCATTTATATGGGACACTGATTCTACATAAGGGGGGACGTATGCGAAAATGTAGCCCCATACAAACTTTAACATAACTTCACTTCTGTTTCAGATAGAATTACCAAATTTTGCACTCTGTTAGAAGGCCACATGTAAAATATGTCCAGAAAATTACAAAACAAATGATTTCTTTATATTTAATTTATGGTGATTAAAATATGTAAAATACAGGATCAAATTAGGGTACAGTTTTTTTTGAAAACTACTGAAGCAATTCTTTTCAGCTTTTTTTCAGACATTACAAAGAGACAAGTAAGAAATGTTGTGGAACGGAATTTTTTTAAACGTTTCTTGGTTATTTTTTAAAAAATATTTTATTATCTTGTTAATTTTTAGGATTATTTTTATCACATGTATTTCTCAATAGCTTACCTTCTAAAAACTTAAGCAAAATTCTGTTCCACAGAAAAATGCATTTTGGTATCTTTAATAACTGCAAAATTTCAGTGCAATAGCTTAAGTACTTTTGGAGAAACATGTACCTTACATAATGGAAATGTAAGTTTCGGCAAACTGAAAAAGAAAAATGAGAATATTATGTACCTGGGAAAAATTGTTTAATATTGATCATAACCATAGCTTGTAGCAGATCTGTTTACAAACAAAACACATAAATTTTCATCTTGCCACAGTCTTCTTGAACTAGGTAAATATACTTCCTGAAAGTGTGCCCGCCCAAATAGGAAAGAAAGTGGAAGTAATTGTTTGTTTCTAGTGAGTGATATCTGATAGAAAGGGGGCTTAACCTCATGCAACCCTTTAAAGAAACACATTTTTAACACAGTTCTAGATGGAATATATGCTTGAAACTTTTTGATAATATTCTCATGGTATCCAACTAATTTATAAGCTGATGAACACAAAATTTATTTTTTGACCCCAACCGCATACATCCCCCCCATAAATAATATTCATCATCATCCACACGGGTTAGGCCTTTGGCCTGTTCCGGTTTCAGATATATATTGTAGATTTTACAAAACATACTGTAAGATATACATAAAATAACATTAACAATGTTAAGCCCAAAGATAATTGAGATCCAAACTATTAACATTGTTCTCTCTATCGTTTAACTCTCCATCGAGTTCTCCGCCCTCGATCTCTTCTGTTTTGGGGTGGTAATCCAGCATCACTCATGGTAAACTATCCTGACTCATACGTTCTACATGCTCCAGCCATTGTTTCTGATACTTTGTTATCCTGGTAATAATGTCTTCTATTCGTAATTATTTCCCAGTATCTTTGCTTCGTCTGTGATACACAAGTCGCATCCCACTACTGCTCGTAAAAAGCGCATTTCGGCGGCCTCTAACCTATTGTTGCATTGTTGCGTGTACAGCCAACTTTCAGATCCATACAGCGGGGTTGGTACTTACTGCCATTGGGTATACTTTAGAACTCCATTAAGGGCGATCTTTTCTGTATCCGTGTTGGACGTTCGATACAATATGCTCCGAAATAGCAGTTGCTCTTTAAATAATACTGGTTATCTTAATTATTTTCCCGGCCTGTTACCTGAATCATTACTTGTGCAAGGGGAATATGGGAGAAAGTTCAGTAGTTGGATAGATGTCCTATTTTAGGGTTGTCATGAAGACACACCTGCTAATAGATCTGTAGAAAAAGACAATTTTAAGTATTAATGATAAAGAACGAAAAATCGAATGATGTAAAAAATATATGATACTTAAAATGTAATAATATACACAATTATTACAAAATTTGGAAATAGGACAGCTAGCAATTTTAGAATTATTTTTATTTTATTCAGTGCATTATATAGATGATTATGGAACATGTACAAAGAAACAGGATAATTTGTGTCTTTTAAAACAATTGCAATTCAAAATGTCGGAACAAATTAACAGTAAGTTGAGTAATCACGAGCACCAAAAGGTAGACCAATCATTTCCCAATTTGATTTTGTATTTGTCTCTTATAGCTCAAAATATAGTTTTTTCCCCTTATCAACCTCTTTAATTTGGTCTACATTTTTTTTCAAATAGGATTGTAGGATCAAGAATTAATCCCCTATTCTGATGCCTATCAATGACAATTACATCTATTCTCTCATGAACATGAAACAGTTAAATATTCGAAAAAATCTTTAAAGCAACCCATCAGCTTGATTTTTTTAATTCGGTATTCTTCGTTTGTTTCTTGGGTATATCCTCAATTTGTTGAGATGATAATTATTGTGAACTTCGACATTTAAATTATGTTTATGCAATTAATGATTATTTCGTATCATATCATGTTAAAAGTTTTAAAATGTAAATTGACGTTATTTTCCTAGCATATCCGAAATAATTAAAACCACGCATTATACCTACGCGACGTATGACGTCATCATGACGACGCTATAAGAAGGTATTGCTAATGAGGACAATAGCTGAGCGATATTGTCATGGTAAGGTATAAGATGATTTTCCAAATACTCTTGGATCAACGCGTTCACGCAAGATAGAAGTCATTTTTCGGCAATACTCCGAAAAATTGTAAATTATATAATTTCGGACGTGCCAAATAGTACGAAGTATTTAAGAAAGTGTTGTAACATAGTCTAGACCTACAAAATTCAGAATATACATTTCATTTGCCATAAAATATCTTAAACATATGACATATTAATCAAAATCGTTAGAGCCATGTTCCAGGAAATCAAAATTTTCGAGGAATCTTCCGTGTAAAGGGTAGTTTAGGGTGGCGGAATTTCCTTCAAAATCTTCATGTTGCAACATGCTCTTTTTGGATTCAGGGGATTTCAAAATGTATTTCCGGTGAAATCTCGGCATCGAGTTTTTGGCTGGAGTACAATACTTCCTCTAGTTACTACACGTAGTAAAATAAAAATGCAAATGAAATGTAAGCAACCTCAGAAACATTGCTGTGTAGTAAGGTAGTTATTATAGACGCAATGACTAGACATTCCTTCTCCAGCGGTAAAATACTTGTTATGCAATCCGCAGTATAATCACGTTATGGCCAATGTAGTGCACAAGCGTCTTTCTCCCACAGTTGCCGTAAAAGTTGCTTAGCAACAATGTAGTAATGAACAGTTTTGAAAAATGTGCACTCTTAACCCGCAAAATTGAAAACATTCCCTTAATGTTACCCTTTTGATTAATTTTTATCCTCTGTGGTACCGATTGCTGTTTATCTCAAAGATCAAACATGTGGGTTATATCTATAGTTGCAGTTAGTATATTTAGTAGATAATGCAGGTTTATGCTGTACCATGCCATAATATAGAGCTTATACGCCACTGTATTAGACCACACTTTATCCACCTCTTCACAACAATACTGCTATTTACAAATCAAAGTTGCAACCGTCCATAATGACACAGCTATCCACCAAACAAAAGATCCGCATGTAGCAATCTATACTTTCTCACCTGCACACATTCCCACGCAGCTAAAAGTGAAACTACCGAATCTCTGTGTTCAACTGAATAAATAACTTGTATATGAAATATAGAATACATACCCTCTGTATCATTGTGTTAAGGCCAATATGCCAATAAAACCAATAGTTTCGCAGTTGAAGGCGCAAATATCGATTCTCGTACTTTAGGTACAATCCAATAACTAAGTACATGATTAAAGGGTAGAACATCTTTGACAATAACATGCAGCGTAGAATATTAAACACACTTTATGTTTTAAATTAGGCACATGGCCGAGAATAAAGTCATATGAAACTTAAATATAATGGCAATTAAGAGGCTCGTATTATTATTATCAAACTAGTTTTACAATATAAGTTTATCCTTAAGTAAGTTTCCAGTTTAAAATTGTAATAAGTTTGTAATTTTTAGATTTTAACAAAATAAAAACGCCAATTTGTTCTTAAAGAAATGGGATTTTATTAAAACAAATTTAAATAGAACCAGCACCGTGATGTTCAATAAGCAATAGTCTTTCTTCTATGCTATAAACGGATTAGCAAGTCTGTTCAATAACATCCGATATTGATTGCTTCAGTTCTTCACGTGTAGTGGACCTGGTAATAAATAGCTTGTCTTTTATATAACCCCATAACCAGTAGTCAGCTGAATTTATGTCCCGGCACCAAAAGGTCAACTGTTTGGAAAATTACACGATCATCATATGTGTTGCGTAATACTGGTTTTTCAGTATTGTGTATGTGTGGAGGAGCGTCGTGTTGCATTAAAACCATGTTTTAGATTTTATGAGTCTGTAACGCTGGTATTGAAAATTCGTACATTTTAAAATATCGCTGTCACTGCTTTTGTTTGTCCATTTTCAGTTTTTCCTCATCTTACCAAATGATTTTACAGAGCAGGGCCCTCTACCCAACCCATTTAATATTGGATATCTTCTCAGTGTATGTGCACATTGTGTGTTACACTCATAATAGCAGTGAAGAAGATAAATTCAAACTTGTACAGGTAAAGCCAGTCATTGCTCCTACAACTGCTGTCTGTATGCTTACGTTTATACAAATATGACACAGCTACTACAGCAAAGAAAAGGGAAAACATGTTATAGTTCCGATATCAATAAGAAACCGAACTGCTAATATGCCAAGAAGATACAGCTGTTCAAAATGGGAACTTGGATATATATTCGCATTTTGATTTGAGCCATTATGCTCTCGCCACATAATATACTAATAAAGTTTCAATCCAAAGCGTCATTACTCGATATATGAATATATTTCACTATACATTTAATACTGTTAATATACGTTACTTATAGTTTTATCCTAAACAACCCTCATGATTGAGTAATAGACTTATTGGCTCAATCAGTGCGCAATAGTTAAAAATATGTACACCTGATGAAGGAATACATATTAGAGACTTACTTTTAAAAGCTCTATTCGCTTACTATCTCCTTAATTCATTTTACAGGGAGATAAGTAAAGGTGCTGTAAGTTACGAGGCAAAATTGCCTTTCTTGCTACGAAAGTATTGACGTCATTTTTTGGCTAAACAAGAAATTGGCTCTATTATTACCAAGGGTTCTTTATGCCCATTATTTTTTAAAATTCTGTCTTTTAATTTTTTCATTAAAGGCATGTAGTTAATAGTTAAACATTTTACCAGTGGTGGTCACCTCCCTTAGTAGAACAAGTGCTGTAATAGAGATTAGTGAATCCTTATGTGATTCATGTAAAAAGTACAAAAGGAATTGTTAAATAATGTTAAATATTACCTTTATAAACATGACAAGATATAATGCCCAATTTTAAAATAAATTTGTTTTATAAATTGCTCAGACATTTTATTGATAGTGGTAGTCATAAAATATCGCCCCCCCCTCCCCCTCCCCACTTGCTAATTTAAGTTCTGGAATAAAGCTTAGTAATGTTAGGGTTAACATGGAAATTAATGCTTTAAATATGTTTATAATGCTAGGACTACATGAAATGTTATATAAAACTCGTGCATATCATTTTTATGTCTTGTAGAAATTGGCAGAGTCAGCCAGTGCTCCAAATATTCACGCTGGCCAGTCTCTAGTTATATCTATAAGTAACAAACTATTCACATTTGTACGTGGTTAAACCTTACCATCCAGTGATGTCCAACCTTGTCTCTTTGGAGACGCTTACCCCACACCTCTTTCAGCCGGAGCGTGAATCACGCCTGTGGCGTTTAGACTCACAAGCAGTCGGTATCCAGTAGCGGACACAAACAGGCGATTCCATGGCAGTTTCCAAGTCATACTTTGAATTTCCTGGGAATGTTCTCAGAGAACCTCTTCATTCTGGATGATTTTTGCATACTGATAAACAATAAGACTTTTTTTTTTTCTTTTGAGTGAACCATTTCCAACATATTCCTTATTATTTGCTTGAATTTGCCAATACTTATACGTTTCTCAAATAGGAATATGTTATTCGTTTTTTATCTCTTGGCCTGAAAGAGAACAAAATTTCAAAGACATTGCATAGCAACCAGCTCTTAAAACATTTGACTATCGCTTAAAGCCTACTGTATTCCTATATTCCTCTTGCACCTACAAGAAAATTAGCAATTAGGTGCCTTCTGAATATGCTCATGTCGATTAAAATGAAGTAGAAAAAGAAGCATTTGCAAGAATAGTGTGTATAAGAAATGAGTATAGCTCTACATATACTCGTATTTGCGAACAAAGTTTCTCCAAACTGAGCTATACAAAAAGTCTGCATCGCAATAGGTTACACTTAGTGTATCTTCTAAGGCTATGCGCTTCGACTTTGTCGCCATATTGATAGAACTTCTTAAACATAAGCAGAACCAAACAAGTCACTAATAAAGAGATATTTAACGCAAAAGATTTAAAAGTGCTTTCCTAAATCAAATGCAACGTACATGTAACAAAGAGCCACTGCAACCAATGTACGTCCGAGTGTTGAAGAGTGGCAAAGTCCGCGTATAGTGTAAGGATGTAAACCAGCCTGATCTAGGCTGATCTAGGCTGTGTAACCGACGGTTTTGATAAATTCAAACGTATTCTGTCTTTACAAATTAATGAAGAGAGAAGTCTGGAAAGCTGTTAAAACAGGATCAATTATCATACTCGCCACTTAGGACCAGCTCAGCCTTCAGAAATCACATTCCATTAGTCAGAGGTCAAATTTACGACTGAATTAATTCTTAAAACTTGCATTATGTATGGAATCTGGGTACCCTCATGATTACTAAACATATATTATGCAAATAACATGGCGGCTTATATAAAACTTCAATCCAGTGTGTAACCGAATATCACGTTTTAATTATAAACTATATTACTTCCTCTACACATTGTCTTTAATTTCCATATAGCTACTTCAAACTATTCTCACGAAAGTTTATTTTTGTCTTCATGTCAGTTGAAATAAACGTTTGTTAAACTAGTTTCATTTAACATTTCGTTGTGTTACCAGCAGTTAGAAAAAACAGAATTGTTAGTCACATGTTTATTATTATTATTATTATTATTATTATTATTATTATTATTATTATTATTATTATTATTATTATTATTATTATTATTATTATTATTATTATTATTATTATTATTATTATTATTATTATTATTATTATTATTATTATTATTATTATTATTATTATTATTATTATTATTATTATTATTATTATTATTATTATTATTATTATTATTATTATTATTATTATTATTATTATTATTATTATTATTATTATTATTATTATTATTATTATTATTATTATTATTATTATTATTATTATTATTATTATTATTATTATTATTATTATTATTATTATTATTATTATTATTATTATTATTATTATTATTATTATTATTATTATTATTATTATTATTATTATTATTATTATTATTATTATTATTATTATTATTATTATTATTATTATTATTATTATTATTATTATTATTATTATTATTATTATTATTATTATTATTATTATTATTATTATTATTATTATTATTATTATTATTATTATTATTATTATTATACCCAATACCACAGAGGCGGGCATGATAATCGATTTGAGTAGAACGCTTCAATATACTCTATTTTCGCTCCAGAGCTCATAACCTTGAATGAGTTTTCTAAATTTCTTAAGGACAAAATTTGTTTAAGGGGAGTCGAAATGTCCTATCTTGCGAATGTTAAAATTTGGCCCATTATCTCAGCAATTATTTAAGATGAGTTAAATTTTTCAAGATATATTTAGTAATATCCTTCCGTTCATTGATAAGAATAAAATACTTCAGCTCATTAGAAGAAGAGCTATGATTTGTTTAATAAAGCCCTTAAAATTTTATTTAAAAAGTATGTTTTTTAAATTTTTAAAAATTAACTAATCCATACACGTAAAAGCTTTTTTGTTAACATAAAGACTTAGGGTGAACATATGCGGTAAAAATTTCAAACCTGAGTGTCAGTTTCTGAGATAATGGGGAATTTGTATAGAAAATTTTACTTCTTCAGAAATTGCCTTCAAACAAAATTTAAAAGAAGACTCACCAATCCACTTCTTTTAGCTTTATCCTCTAGAGTGTTTGTCTCCACCACAAAGACTGCAATTTAAGCTTTCAAACAATGCTTCAGTAAGCAATTACAAATTTATTTTAAGTATGTTTATGTCATCAGAATCATTATTTACAGTATCATAAATATGTTCTCCTATTTATAACTTCATCTGTGAAGCACTCGATAAACGAGGCTTAAGTTCCGAAGTGCTTTTATTTACTGCATCTGTTAACATAACGGCCCCCCTCGGTAGCGTGATGGTTAGCGTGTCTGCCTCACGTTCAAGAGGTCGCGAGTTCGAATCTCGCTCAGGGTAAGTTATCCGGGTAAGGTTTTTTTCCGAGGTTTTCCCTACCCTGAGAAGACAAATGTCGGGTAACTTAAAGCTCCATGGACCTCGGGCTCATTTGAGCATCATTTCACCCATTTCATTTCACTCATTCGTCCGATATGACACAATGTTGGAGGACGTCAATTTAAAAAGAAATGCTAACATAACCTCATCTGAAATAGCATTTTAGTATTTTTAAGAGTATATATATATATATATATGTGTGTGTGTGTGTGTGTGTGTGTATGTGTGTTTGTGTGTCACCTGCCAATTTTATCCTCATGAAGACGCCTTTTGGTCTCGTTATACTTGCCAAACACACAGTAAAACTTTTTTGCGATAACATTTTTACGAATGTAAACAATTTTTTCCAAAAACCAGGAGTTCCGAAATAAAAATTTTCGAATACCATTTTCCGAAATAAAAATTTCCGAATACCATTTTCCGAAATTCAATATTTCTGAATAGGTACATGTTTATCAAAATGTTTGAAAAGTAAGTAACTTACGTACAGAGACAAAACTATGAAAGTATGAACCTGTGTTCAATGGTGCGCAAATACTTGAGCTGTGGATTTGTTGTTTTAAATGGTTTATATTGTAGTAATATTGGCTTAATTATTTTCTGCAAGATCAACCGCCTCTTCTTTGACTTTCCTCTTACTGAACTCTCGATAAGAAATACCCGTACCATTGCTTCTGTATCTCCTTGATCCATGAAGTTCTGTCAATGCAGTATAACAATTTGGATGATGTTTATCCAGCACCAGCTGGGATCTATTGTGGAATCGTTCTCTTCTGTTATTGGTGCGACATTCATTCTCCACTGTGGCATCATATTAGTTCCACCACAGCACGTCTTCTGCCTTGTGCCCTGCCACCAGAAATGTAGTTTACAGCGAAATAATCCAATATTTGCAGCATTTCATCACATGGGGATTCTCTTAACTTCCGAAAGCATGTAATGTCATCTGCTACTGAGACAAACGCGAGTGACAAAATCATGTGGATCTCAGTCTTAAGCTAAATGTAAGCCAAAATGTAATTCTAATCTTTAGATTTTGACGAATTTTAAAACAAACTACTATTGATTAGTAACAGTGTACTTTCATAAATATTTTCAGTACAGTACTTTCGGAAGAAGTTAGAAAAGAAACACTTGCCGGAAAAGTGTCCTTTCAGACATAAGCTTTCGGAAAAATGAATTCGTAAAGTTCGAATTAGAATTAAACGTCTTGGGGAAAAGGGTCATTCTTATATAGAATACAGGAAAATATTTTCGGAACAGTAGACGGGAACGAATAAAATACTAAAAGGCGTATGTAGCACAAAAAAAATGTAACTTAACTTTCCAAACAAACTTCGCAGCACTTCGAAACTCACACATGGATGAAATATGAGCGGGATGCCAATACCTAACGTAAAACTTTCCGATCAAAAGAAAAAAATATCTCTAATACTAATATTCACAAAGTTATTGATGTTTTACCAAGTGAGTGTACCAAAATTTTCAACAAAGCTACTGCTCACGATTATTTTCTAAATATTTTTCAACTATTTACAATCAGCATATCTCTATGAAAGTTGTACCAAAATGAGCAGGAGATTCGAAATATATGCAATTAAAACATGAAAAAATCACCAAAATTCAATTTCGACTCCCACCTGCCAAATGTTGTAAATTTAACTGAATAGCCGAATGTGTTTTCACTCACGTTTTTGGAGCCTTACCTCTAAGTTACTCATTACTCATTAATGACACCTATAATGGTTCTCTTTGTTATATTATTTTCTTCTCTTCGTTAATTGTACCGCAGGAAACATGAAAAGGGTCTATACTCTATTATTTTGCTCTTAATTACCGTCAGGCTATTTTTGTTTTTCTTTCAGAAGCATTACAGTGCTTTATCAACCATAATTGCTATAGCCTTGCGGTTCACAAAAATTACGCAGTTTTCTCGACTGTGTTTGTACTTACAGAAAGAACGAATGAAGAAGTTTGCGACATGAAAACGTTTGCTCTAGCTGTATATCGTTAACTTTGCCTGCTTTTTGCTATTGCAAAACTGTTGCACCTTATGATTGCTTCAAATCTGTGTGATGTATCGTTCTTTGGAGTCTACATCTTACCTTCGAATAAGCTGCATGAAAGATACGCTTGAGAGGACTTGATTCGTTCAGAAGCCAAGGTCTGTGTCTTTTCCGCTTAAATGCCTTTCATTGTACAGGGTGTTGAGTTTTGGCAAGCCTTTGTCAAACTTTTAATATCTATTTGTATCATCAATATATTAATACAAACAACTCTAAGCTATGCATAATGATTTTCCCTGCCATTTTGCCATTGCTTGGGGGTTATAGTAACCATTTCATATTAATTAATATCATAATGCAAATCAAACTAGCGGAATAAGAATATGCTATTTAGAGCAACAATTTGGTTGTGTTGATAGCCGTTAGAAGGAAGTCTTATGATCTGTAACATAATTCTTGAAAGGAAAATACAAATGTTAGGATCAAATTAAATGAGAACTAAATAATTATATCTACCACATTTTCTTACTTCGTAGTTTCATTAAATATTCTCCATGATGACAAACAGGTGCGATTTTTGGTGTATCCTTCACTTAGAGCTGCCCCCTAGCGACTGTTTGCGGAATTTCCACGACTATACCATGAGAATCTCATTTGAACCTGTCCACATGATATGGAAGCATGCTTCAGAGCTTTGAGTACGATGCAGCACATCTCGCTAGTAGAGACCAATATGAAGCTGACAATACAGCACCCTGTCTATATGTTGCAATGCTGTTTTTGAACCGTATTGCTGAATGAAATCTAATCCATTAAGTTTTATATGTAATGCACATTAATTGAAAACTCTCCAGACTATACCCACTAAACGTTTTTACGACTTTACCGACGCCCAAACTACTGCCCTCGTATGCACGTACATGCACTAAGTTCTCAATTTTGCTGTCAGAAAGCTTTCCAATAAACCACAAAAAAGAAGAAGAAGAAGAAGAAGAAGAAGAAAAAAAACAAATGTTGCGCGCACTGTGAGACTGAGAAATATTTACAGAAATTATATTATTGTTCATTTTCTTGCAGGTGCAAGGGGAACATGGGAATACAGTAAGCTTTCAGCGATAGTAAAATATTTTAAAGCTTTAAAAGTCCGTACTCTTTGCATGGTCAAACAGACAGAAAGGTGAATAAGACCTTCCAGTTGAGAAAAGTTTAACTACTGCAAGACTCTACAAATAAGGAATATCTCCGAGACGGTTCACTTCACAACAAAATTCATTGAGACATAAATTGTATATTTGACGAAATCTATTTTATTTTACAGTAAGCACTCAATAAAAAAATTAACTGGGACATAAATTGTATGTTTTAACGAGTTCTACATTTATTGTACAGTAAGACTTAGTCTGTCTCTTACGTTTACCAGCTATACAAAAGTCATCAAAAGTAAATAGGACTACATAGGCTAGGGTCAGAAAATACAAAATGTGCATTTAATTTGCCACTACAAGATCTTAAACATATGGCATTTTAACCAAAACCGTTAGAGCCATTTTTGAGAGAATCAAAATTTTCCATGTAAAAGGTAGTTCAGGGTGGAGAGCTTTCTTCAAAATCTTCGTATCGCACCCTTGAAAGCATTAAACTTAGATTCCAAACTTGATTTTTAACCAACTTTTCGTTTGTGAGTTACACTGTTCACAAACACACACACACGCGCGCGAGCGCGCGCACACACACACACACACATGAACCTTTTTCTATAACAGATTTTTTTGGATTTCGGGGGCCTCAAAACATATTTCCGGTGAAATCTCAACATCGAATTTTTGGGTGGAATACAATACCTACTCCTCTTACTTATTATATGCAGTGGAAGTATAAAGGGTTTCAAGAGGGGAATATAAATGAGCAGACAAATTAGATCCCACTGCATTAAGTTCCACTCACTTGTGGTAACTGGATTCCAACTTAATATATTTGCTAAGTGGTTGCCGTAGCTTCGTAGCCAATAAAATCCCACATCAAAAAGCGTTTCAAAACGATTATCCTACATCACAAAGTGTGTCGTTCTAATTCAGAGACCTTTATCCTGTGAGATTTAACTTGTCAAGTCTAAAACAGGAAGAGACAGAAAAACACTTCTCTTTTGTTATCTCTCTCTTTAAAGTGATGAGTATTTAAAAAGTACATGTGGCCAATTGGCAGAGAATAAAGGGGTGAGTCTGTTTTCCAAAAATTTAACACGGTAGAAGACAAGGGCAAAACCAAACTGGACAAGATAAATCTCACAGATTTTAGTTTACTCCAAAATAATGTCGTTGCATGGAAGCATCTTTCTTAGGGATTCTCTTTTACCACTGCAGTAATGTGTCTCTAATGCTCCGCTTATTCTAAAAGCATATTTGTGTTTCTGTCGCAGGTGGGACAACATAAACGTTGACGAAGTACTGGGAAGCGATCGACTTGTTAAAAACTATGTGAATTGTCTACTGGAAACTGGACCATGCACTCCAGATGGAAGCGAACTAAAGAGTAAGTCTTTCTAAACTGTAGTACAATGATGGTAGGAAAAAAGACAATCTTAAAACACCTATCTGCAAGTTTACAAATAACCAAAACATCGAAAAGAGAAGAGAATATAATCTTAAATCGTACAGCTTTCCTCTGTTTAGAAAAAGCTTTTGACAGGATAAGCAAGGCTACACTTTGGCAAATACTATACATAAAACCAGTAAAAGTTATACATTTTAACTATCTAGACTACAATGTCAGTATAAAACCGATAATTAAGAAATCAACAGTAAGTACATGTCAAAACTCCTGCGAAGGTGTTTGAAAAGAACCCCCCGAAGGAAATAACACTTAAGTTTTACAAGACAGTGGCAGCTTCTGTTTTACTATATGGTCCTAATGCATGGACTATAAAGTGTAGATTTTGAACAAAATAAAAGCTGCAGAAATGGAGTAACTCAGGATACTAAAAACTGTGCCACATCAGATCAAATAAGAAGTTACGATAAAAGATAGGAGTTAAACACATTATGGCTAAACGAAAAAAAAAATGAGTGAGTGAGTGAATGAGTGAGTGAGTGAGTGAGTGAGTGAGTGAGTGAGTGAGTGAGTGAGTGAGTGAGTGAGTGAGTGAGTGAGTGAGTGAGTGAGTGAGTGAGTGAGTGAGTGAGTGAGTGAGTGAGTGAGTGAGTGAGTGAGTGAGTGAGTGAGTGAGTGAGTGAGTGAGTGAGTGAGTGAGTGAGTGAGTGAGTGAGTGAGTGAGTGAATACGCTTTACTGTTTAATTCTCTATGTTAATACCCCCTTATTTGCTGTGCTTTTCCACGTATATTCAGATACTACTCGTATAATCAAGGTATTTGGTATATCTGACAGTATTTATCATTTCCACACATACGTTGGTATGAGTGTCTTGTTCGTTTTTTGTCAGGAGTTGTCTCCTAAATTTGATCCCATTGTTAGGATCTATTTTATGGTGAAAATTGCTAAAAGCACAGTTGTTAGAGTTATGCCTTTAAATTACGCTCACTCATTTTAAGATTATAAATAAATATTTTCCGAAAAGTGGAGGAGTTCCGTCCCCTTAACAATTCGATGAACTGATTAAACACAACTGATTGCCAGTTCATTGCCCCTTATGTAGCAAAACAAGGCATCGTTACACATTGCGGAAAGGAATCATTTATCTGATTCTATTGTCTGCTCTTGGGCCCCTCCCTACGTGGTACTTGTTTTTCAAATCTATTTGACCTAGTTAGTTTAAAAACAATGGTTATATATTAAGTCAGTAAAAGTGAAATCGGCAGCTATCGTGCAGTATAATGCAACTGCACATTACAAATCCCTGACGTTGCACATATTACTTTCATCTTACTTCATTACTTTATTCGATACAATGTGTGTGTATGTGTGTGTGTGTGTGTGTGTGTGTGTGTGTGTGTGTGTGTGTGTGTGTGTGTGTGTGTGTGTGTGTGTGTGTAGGAAAGGAATGGGACACCTCGACGACCCACCGCGACCCCGACATGCGACATGGTTCCTTTGCGAGCTACCATCCCCTAGAGGAAAATGAGACCATACGCTGATCAGAGAACAGAGCCAGTAAAGCCCAGAGACGTACAGAAGTCCCTAACAGTTACAGATATTGACACTTAGCGCACAACTGAAGTCTTTCCCCCAACCAGGGAGAGAGTGACGAGCGAACTTAGCGATCGGAGCAGCAACTTCCAAGAGGGGTCAGTGAATGTTTCCAGAGCGCAAGTCTATGCCATCTGTCCGCATTCGCCGGGGCGTACCGCGCTACAAACCGACCCTGAAAGATGACAAGGGAGGGAAATGAGAAATAAACGGAAAGAATCCATGGAGAAGACAATCCACCCAGCATTCAGCTATTAACAAGAGGAAGCCATGGAAAATCCTAATCATAGAGGTCAGTCGACGAGGATCGAACCCGGGATTTCCCGAATGAGAGTCTTACACGTTTCCGTGCCGCCATCTCGCTCGGTGATACAGTGGGTATATCCTAGGACGTCAGTTGTTTCTTTTTCAGTGTTGTTCTAAATTAATTAATACAAAACTTCATTTTAAGTCTGGACATAAATACTGCAGCCGGCGGCTTTTACACCGACTCTCACATTTGTGAGCTTTCGTTCAGAAACTTTTAAAAAAGGGTAAAGGGTACAGACACAGAGGAGAACACCTCAGTCAGGTCGACCTACACAGATCTATTGCGGCTACCAACCCCAGGAGGCAAAGATGAAATAAGGGAACGGAAGGTACCACACAGGGTTGCAGCTAGACAGGCCACAGAGACGCGCGGAGGCCCCTAACAAGTGCTGAGCTCTCTTCATCCCAGCGCCAGGCGCCGCCAAGCAGCCATCACACCGCTGATCCGGTATTGTACGGAGCACCCTCCCCCCCCCCCCCCCCCACCTCTGATGGAGGACAAGGGCAGACCAAACGCCACCTAGCGCCAAGAACAGCAGTTACCATGCGCAATCAGCCACGCCATCTGCCCGGCACTGACAACATTAAGCGCCTGAAGGTACACCTGAAAGATAAGAGGGAAATGGAATAAAGGGAAATGCTGGAAAGGAAATCGTGCCATGAAATAATTTACCCCAGCATTCGCCTAAGTGACATGGGGAAACCACGGAAAAAAACCCATGTCAGAGTGCGCGGCCACGGGGATCGAACCCGCGACCTCCCGAATGCGGGCTACAGACGTTACCGCCTGAGCCATCCCACTCGGTAACTTTAAAAAGAATGGCTTATATGAATTATACTAAAATAGAAAATGACGTAAATATACACACAGGTTAAATTTTATACATATGATATTTCTGGCGGTAGTGATGAGGAAAAATAAAGCTTTACTGCTGATGTTTTGGAAACAACCATAAAAATTGTTGACATTTAGAAGTATATGGTCTAAACTTAATCCTGCAAAGATTTCAAAGAAAGCCAAATGTGTCGACAATCGCTTTAAACACGTACACACACACACACACACACACACACACACACACACACACACACACACACACACACACACACACACACACACACATATATATATATGTCAAGGTTGTGTAACTCTTTACTTGAATGCTGCAGGATATTGGTTTATAAGCAAATTTCTTTCCACTTGACACCACCTATCACTTATTACAAATTTGCATTCTCAAAGACGTTTGCAATTGAAAATAATTCAGAATAAATCACGGTGCTCCAAAGTACACGATGAGCTTTGTCATAAAATAGTTACATTACAATATATAAGACAAATTATATACAATTAAACATTAATCATCAGACTCCATCCTTCGGAATTCATATAGCTATTATGAATACGGTGTTAGGTATAGAAAATGCAGAGAATTCTGATGTAACAATCTAAATCTGCGTGGTGAATTGCATTTTGCATTTTGCAAATATGTGCCTTATTTTCTATAGATTGCTCTCCACACAATTTCATTGTGCAACGTCAGAGTAGTGCAATAAAATATTGACTATTCCACTCATGCCAGATGGTCATTTCTTGGGCGTGGTATTATCGCCTTCGTTATATCACCTCCTACTTGCGGTTCCGCCAATCTAAACATTTTCTTACGTTTCTGATCATCCAAGGTATTGATATTAACGCAGCAACCATCCTCATTTACTTTTGAAAATTGTACCTTTAAGAACTGTAATTTTAATGAATAGCCCACTAATGCAAATTCGTTCAGTTATGTTCATCATATGTCTAATTCCTCATTTCCCTGAATTATTATTTTGTTGTTTAACGACGCTCTCAATTGCCAGGATCACATCAGCGTCGCCGGTGTGCCGGAATTTTGTCCCGCAGGAGTTCTTTTACATGCCAGTAAATCTACTGACATGGAGCTGTTGTTTTTAAGCACACCTAAAAACCATCGGCCTGGGCCGGGTTTGAACCCGCGACCTTGGGATCAGTAAGCCAGCGTCTAACCAACTGAGTCCCTGAATTAAACGCTAAAATTATTATTGTTGTTGTTGTTGTCTCACAGCCTACTGGATTAGCTGTAGTGCCAACCGTGAAAATATATCTTAATTAAAATGTATGAATGTTACTGTAAGTTGTTATACGCCTGTTTTAAATCACTACTAATATTAAAATTAAATGAATTATTAATTATTTCGCGGAATACTCTAAACAAATACCACCCGAGGTTTTCTTATTTGGGATAATTTTTCTCACGCTTCGTGCTCGCAAAATTATCGTCATATGAAACCCTTTCGTGGTATTACTACAGATAGTATTATACTCTTCTGAAATACAGATGGCAACACCATTTTTCTCGAAATATTTATAACATTTTTACTCTCTATTGAATAAATAAATTTTTCATACTCTTTCTCATAATAATTAGCCGCTATTGAGGTTCTACCAAATATTTTCGGACAAATCCACTTCTGCTTTAATGTCAACAAACAAAGCACAATAAGCTATATAGACACAATGACAACATACAAAACACACTCAGTTCACAGTAATCCTTTAGGTAAAATTCATTTTATTTTAAGTTATATAATTTTTTACAAAAATAATCATGTGAGATTAATTTATAATTGTAGTGAATTATTATTATATTTGTAATATGAAAGTTTCAAAACACATACTAATTTAATAGACCATAAAGTTATAAACATATTTCATAATATATTATAGGACCTCAGGACTTCGTGAAATACTTGGGAAACCCTGATTTAAGGAACGCTAATAGGCGTGAATAAAATGAATCTACTGTTCCTGTAACCCGGTATTAGCGAAATATTAAATACGTGGACCTACCAAGGCCAGCATGTGTTCTCTCAACAAAAAGTAAAATTAACTCTCAAAACAACTTTTTATCAATGAACGTCATAGATCAATTGTCATGGACAACCGCCTTCGGATGAATAGGTATTTTCGAACCTAAATATACCAGACGAAGTCACATGTCATTTGAAGTTGCAAAATCGCAGGATGACAGCCGTAAAAATTAAGTAATTCAATTCTTCTCTTGTGTTTATATGAAGCCAAGTAATTTTCAACAATTTCTATTTCTAGTTTGTCATGGGTTTAGCCAGGTAGACACGTAGGTAACAAAAACATGGTCACCTCTCAGGTTATATTGTTTTTAAGTACATGTTCTGTTCTGTTTTAACAAACTAGGGTACTTATAAGAATGTATGGAAATGGAATAATGCCCTTTCTAGAGCGTATAAAAAAGCTAGGGAAATAAATATTTTAATATGAATTTCGTTGTACATTTTTGCTTTGAGCTTAGAGTTTATCCTACGTAAGTCAAGTTGCAACTCAACAATGGTACGAGCGACCTGTGACACATGCAAACTAGACAATTCAGACCGTCAAGAGAGTTTCTATGGTCAAATGACTCCATCTTCATATTAATTGTTTAGGAACAACAAACTTGCACCAGAAACATTTTATATAGTTATAATGGTCTAACAGATGAAACAGAAATATTGAAGATTCAATTAAATAAATGATTATACTACTGTATTTGTCTCAGGAGTTTAACAATGACGTTGTGGTTGACACAAGTGAACCTGAGATAACGTGCTGTTTATTCCTGACGTTTTACATCCTGCTTCAAAAGGGCTTATTGTTTCTTCCCCGGGACAATAAATATTAAGCGAAATAGCATCATTAATACTTTACATTACCGCATCCAAAAAGTAATTATGATCATACTTTCAATAATAGCATTAATGAACTATGTCCATTGGAGACTCAAGAAACCACACGATATAATATTGTAGCAACACTGGCACTGCTTACAGTTCAACTGCCTTGTAGACAGTAATTTTGAATTGCTGATGTTACTCTGTTTACATCGTACCAAGAAGCTCAATCTCTTGCAAAGTTTAATTCCTAAGAGAGATTTGGCAACGTCACGTGAACAGCAAATTGTGACTAAATTTATCCTAATTAAGGTATAAATGCATTACAGCATTGTTTACACAATGCTTGCGCGAAAGTTGTTGAAATAATAAACCATTTATATCCATTCGTCAAGAAGCTAGATGGATATTTTACACAAATAATTTTTTTTCGGCGAAGCGGTTCTTTATTGACAATAATTGTGCTGGACGTATTTGTTACATTCATCATGCAGGATCCCTTGTTAACCTATGGCCGAAGTAGTACCTTCCACCCGGTATATGCAGGTATACCTTATAGAATATGGCGCAGGTAATCTTTTAGGATACATTCCTCACTCGTAGAAGAATAAACTGTTTGTTATATTCTGTTCATGTGCGTGTCCGTGATAAGATAATGGAAGAGTTTCACAGATAACAGATGAATTCCAACATGTCTATAAATCATACTTGGCTCTTCTACACATTAAAAATGTCTCTAGAAAAGTTGGCCATATCATATTGTGTAGTCCTCTTTTAAACATCTAACAGCATTTGATTTCCCCTAATCCTCTCGTACCTAAAACGAGAGGTGTGATGAAACTACTTCTGCAAATGTGTATTTCGATTAAAGTGCGTTAAATAAGTTTTCATGAAAAAAAGTTTGTATTAGATATATTAAAACTATGATAGTGGGTATAGAAGTCATGTAAATACGATTATTTACATATGTATATCCATTGAGATTGGTTATTAAGGATTAGCTTATAAACAGACATTTATTCATATGTACTACGAACGTCTAAAATGTGCATGCATTTATGATTTAAAATTCCTAACATAAGCACTAAAATATGCTAATATCTACTACACATATGTAGGTAAATTATTTTATATTATTATGGAATGCCATCATCTAATCGCCCGGTCACATACTTAGTTAACGCTGATTTGCAAGGAGAAAAAGTTTCACAAACTTGACTGAACTACAACTGCTGCAAATAATGAGCCTTTATTGACTGACGAACAAACCAATGTTTACAATCGGATTATGCTGGCTGTTGATGCTAAACAAAATGTTTTTTTCCTGGACGCACCAGGTGGGGCCGGTAAAACACTTTTAATATCGTTAATGATTGCGAAAATGCGGTCACAACAGAAAATTGCATCATCAGGCATTGCTGTCACTTTATTATGCAGATAGTGGGCGAACAGCTCATTCAGCATTAATGCTTTCATTAAATATTCATAACAACCCAAGCGCAATGTGTAACATCACAAAAAAGAAGTGGAATGACCGCAGTGTTGTAAAAGAGTGCAATAATAATCTGAGATGAGTGTACTATGGCTCATAAGCATTCACTCGAAGCATTACACAGAACTATGCAAGATTTGAACAGCAATGATAAGCTTTTTGGTGGTACTGTCTAGTGATTTCTGGCAGACATTGCCAGTCATTTCTCGCTCTACTGTTGTCGATAAAATTAACCCATGTTTAAAACAATCGTTTTTAGGGGAAAATGTCGAAAAACTCAACTTGGCATTAAATGTGCAAGTGCAACTACAGAATGATCCAGCAGCAGAATTATTTTCTGAGCAATTGCTAGACATTGGGAATGGGAAAATGGAACTTCATCCAAATACATAATTCATAAGGTTGTCAGACGATTTTTGCACTGTTGTCCAGACAAAAAATGAACTGATTAGAGTATCTTTCGAGATATATTAAATAACTGCTTAGGCCATAATTGTCTCAGTAATCGTGCTATTTTGGCAGTAAAAAGTATTTATGTTGACCAAATTAACTGCCAGATACAATTGTTGTCAGTAGTCCAATTTCGTTTAAATCAATCGATACTACTGTTGAAGAAGACCAAATCCTTAACTATTCAACGGAATTTTTGAATTCTTTGGATATTTAAAGAATGCCACACCACAATCTTCAAATAAAAATTGGCTCGCCGGTTATTCTTTTACGTAATTTAAATCCACCTATATTATGTAACGGTGCACGTATAGTTATTCAAATAATCACCATTTTAACGCTAAAGTTTAAAGGAGAAATCGTCCTGTTGCCACGTATTCCGATGATACGATCAGATTCTCCAATAGCATTCAAAAGGCCTGAATTTCCTATTCGTTTAGCTTTTGCAATGACCATAAATAAATCTCAAGGCCAAACATAGTCTATTTGCGGCTTAGACTTAGAAAATCTATGTTTCTCCCATGTTGCATGCTCACGTGTGGGGAGACCATCAAATTTATATGTATTAACAATAGACAGTTAAACCAAAAATATTGTATACCAACTAGCGCTTAATTAAAGTTACATAATAAATTATTATGATTAAGTACAATCAGTGTTATGTTAATAAAATGTACAATTTTAATTTTAAATCTTCTGAACTCTTTCCCATTGCCCTTTTAACCTTACTATACATTGTCTAACCCATCAGTTTTTAGATCGGCTTAAACATTTTTGTAAATTTCATTAGTGATCATTAGTTTCAATATATCGAAAATTGTATTATGATATAATAATTTGAAATATAATAACAGCCGTAACAACGCGTGGCCGGGTCAGCTATATTCACTAGATGATCCGGTGAACTTCACATCACCTAAAATGGATTTGATTGTAATTCTTCATAAGTAATTATCAATCCTAGTCAACCTTCCAACTCCAGTTCATTGACATCGATAGGTGAAGTAACTCGCCGCTCATTTGACTGACTTCTACGACCTAAGTCAGATCGTCCTCTCCTTGGCATTGTAATGAACACTGTAAAACGACACGAAATTGTTTTCATAGTGAATCAAATTAGTTGAATTTACCTTGTGAACTTTACAATATTGAAATTATCTAACTAATTTTTCGAGTTTCACTAAAACACATTTTGTGGTTATGTCTAAGGCTGCTCTAATTCCTCGACACAGAACATCTAGTAGTTCCTCGAGCCTCGCTAAAACAAAAGTGAATAAACTTTTCGTTTATTTGTAAGCCCGCAAAGTCAATTTATCTTAATGGAATGGGTAATTAAAACAAATTTTCGCAAAATGCAATTAAATTCTATTTAACCAAATATGTTCTCGAAATCCAATGCATTTTTAGGAAAAAACTACTTTAAATGTAATAGATGCAGCTGTTAAACGATAGGTCTGCCACAAACGCCACATATTGAAAATAATCTGAAGCAGCAACTCTCATACAAAATTACCAATTTTGATTTTGTCAATTTTTCGGCTCTTTTTTTTTTTTGGGGGGGGCTTCCCAATGTTTTTTTCTAAACCATCCCAGAGGCAAACAAAACAAAAAAGAAATTAAACCGGTAGAGCCATTTTGAGTTTTTGCGAGACTAACCACGGCAATTTATATATAATACCAGTACTGTAAAACCGTTTGATATGTGTACGAACATGCCATAATTATGAAATACCCTGAATATGAAAATATATGCAGCGCAAAACTTCACATTTGGAAAAAGGTGAACTTGAAATGTATTCCGAACCTTGTTTCCGTATCATATATCAAGGCAGAAAAAACATGCATTTCTATATAAATGGAATGTCTTCTTATGAAGGTCTGAGGATGCTTAATGTGTGGCAATGGAGCATAATAGCATTCGTGCCTCAGACTGTCAGTCACGCCTATACAAATGATAAATGCTCCTAGTTACGAAAGCAGAGCAACAAATGAGCCTCAAGACAATAAAATAGCATGAATTACGTGTCGACCTCTGTCTTCCTTATGAATATAATTCACGTTTCATGCAGAAGGCTACGGTTGAGGTTGAGGTTCTTATGTCATTCATCATGCATTCTTTGCGCGCTGTGCGCGCATCAAACTTCTTTTGATTTGGAGCCGAGTACTTGCGGAATAACACACTACTAACTTCATCTTATATTGCCTTCAATTATGTTTTATTTATAATGCCAAGGAAATTTACGATTGAAATGTTATCAAAATCTGTGGCAAATGGAAACTTCGATCATTTCAAAATGAATGTTAATTTTTACTTTCTCTAGCACCTTCCATAGCAGAGAAAGAACAGTATTTCACTTCAGAATACTGTGACGCCGGTCGTGGCGCACAACAAAGGGCACTCGGGAGCCAAGCTATCTCACACCATATACCAGGCGTGACGGGTATCAGCTGCTCCACACCACACACGTGAGCAAACACTGATAACAATGAGCGCGGCACGTCAAAGGGGTCTTCGAGATTATTCGCAAAGTGTTCCACAAAAAGGTGAAGTTCGAGAAAGGTTCATGTTACATCATCCTCGCTATGTAAGGTAACAAGGCGACATGAGCAGTCAGGTTTTGGTAGTAGAACAGTAGTTAGTTACAGACAATGTCCATTTTTAACAACGCTGTCAATTGCCAGGATCATACCAGCGTCGCCGGTGTGCGACACCCGTGACCTGGGATCAGTAGCCCAGCGTCTAACCAACTGAGACCCTAGACCTACCGTTGCGTAGTGAAAGATCCGTCGTGTCGAAAGCAAGATAGCGAAGCAGTTAATGAGTATTGAGTGACTATATCGTCAGAATCAGCTGTTTGAGAGATAGAGAAAATGAAAAAAGACAGAAAGGAGTGTGTCAAGGTTACGTCAAGAAAATGGTTGTGATTTGTAATATCACGAAGGACTATAGACTGTGTTAACGTCAGCAAAAGAGAACTGTGTTGTGTGTTCAGTTAAGAAGAAAAAAATAACTCGGCTCGATTTTGTCACTTTGTCGCAATACATTGATGAGTCTTCACAGGAAATATATGTTTTGGATCCCCTGAATCCAAAAAACCATTTAAGGAAAAGGGCACACACGTGTATGTACGTACGTATGTGTGTATGTGTGTGTGTGTGTGTGTGTGTGTGTGCGCGCGCGCGCGCGTGTGTCAAATATCACGACTCTATAAAACTGTAGTTGTCTAAAAAATGCAAAAATATGATCGTCGCAATGTTCTCTAATCTCAGAAATGCTGTCATTGTTTAGGCTTTGCGATAATAGAAATCGTTATGTAATATCTAGAGCAGCGTGTCAATAAGGAAAATAGAGGGAGGGTAGCAACTGCTCCCACACACATTACGGAACGACACAAGCCGCAGCTGTACATTCAGCCTCATTACACCGTTGTTAGCCCGTACATGACACATTGTAATAGTAAAAATCTGTGTTAAACTCACAGGTCTTTCTTACTCTTGTATCAATTGATCTCACAAACTCATACTCCTCTGTCTTCTTCGCTTTAGTCGAGATAAACATTTGCAGAAATTATCTTATTGCTTATTTCCTTGTAAGTGCAAGGGGAATATGGGAATACAGTAAGATTTTAACGATAGTCAAATCTTTTAAAGCCTTAAAATTCCATTCCCTTTGCACGGCTAAGATATAAAAAATGAACAGCGATCTTACGTTTGAGTATAAGCATTGCTAACTCACGCAAATAACAAGGATATCTCCTAGATGGTTCACTCAATAGACAAACTCTTTTGGACATAATTTTTGTGTTTAAGATCTACATTTTTTGTATACTTACATTTGGTCTATCTCTTATGGTTTACCACTTATGCAAAAGTCATCCAGAGTAAACAGAACTACATAGACTAGAGCCGGAAAATTCAAAGTGTACGTTCCATTTGGCATAAAAGTATCTTAAACATTTCATTTCATGTCAATCAAAATCGTTAGAGCCCTTTTGAGAAAATTAAAATTTTCCATGTAAAGGGTAGTTTAGGGTGTATGAATTTTCTTCAAAATCTACGTTCCGCATCCTTGAAAGGTATTAAACTTAAATACCAACTTTGGTTTTTAATGGCTTTTCGTTTTTGAGTTGCGCTGTCCACAGACATCCACACACACACACACACACACACACACACACACACACACACACACACACACACACACACACACACACACAGACACATACACACACTTGCAAAGCTTTTTTCTAAAAATGCTTTTTTTTAGATTCAGGGGACCTCAAAACATATTTCTGCTGAAATCTCGACATCGAATTTTTGAGTGGAACAGAATACTTCCTCTACTTACCATACGTAGTAGAGAAAGTAAAAATGAGCCCCATTTGTGGAGATATTTCAAATCACTTAATTCTAGATCGACGGCCGTGTTTTCTCATTACCAATTTATATAAATCAGGTTCCAAAGCCGAACAAATTAGCCGTGGAACATAAACTAAATTCACATCTGTTAATGTAGACCTGGGTCTGCTATTCATATGACTGAGTAAAATTTTGAAATACATAAATGTTATTGTTATTATTACCATTATTATTATTATTATTATTATTATTATTATTATTATTATTATTATTATTATTATTATTATTATTATTATTATTATTATTATTATTATTATTATTATTATTATTATTATTATTATTATTATTATTATTATTATTATTATTATTATTATTATTATTATTGGTGATAACATGCATTTAATTTGTTTCTGTTCTGAAATTGACACTACATTTATATTTAATTAGCCATTTTAGCAATGTAAAGTAAAATCTGATTTTTACAGAAACACTACCGGATGCTCTTGAGACCGATTGCTCAAAGTGCAGTGCCAAACAAAAGGAGGGCTCCGAGAAAGTAATCCACTTTCTTATTGACAACAAAAAGGAAGACTGGAAGAAACTAGAGCAGAAATATGATCCTGAAGGCGAGTATCGCAAGAGATATGAGGACATGATGAAACGTAAGCAAGAAGGAAAACAAGAGTAATATCAGCTTTCTGAAGCGAAAAGATATTCTGCAACGACCTAGGTGCTATAGTTACCCTCCTCCTAGGATATTTTTCCCCTGTACATAAGGCTTGCCCATTGTGTCTGTAGACTAAAGCAGGAATGCCTTTTCCCTCTACAATGTAAATATTCACATGTAAAGTTTCCTTACACTCATTATTAAATACAAAACAGCAAAGAATTATTTAAATGATAACATAGATATTTTCTCCTCTTTAAACAGTTATATGATTGGATATGTATTTAATTATAACACATATTTCTTTGAATTTCTACCACAAATCACTTTCCAGTGGCGAAACTTTAATATGCTTGAGCAGCATGATGTGCACTTGTTTCTATAACAAAAGACTGCAAAAGAACCCAACGTTTGTTTACAGGAGTATTATTCAGTATGTACACATATTAGTTTAATTTTGTCAATTTTTGTTTGAAAATGTTGTTTCATTATGCTGTCCTGAGTATTAATGTTCACGATGTAATGCAACTCGTGTAAAATAATGATTTCTCGCACTTATCGCAATGCATTCTTTTATGTGCAGATTTTCATGTTTTTAATTTACAAATAGCTATTGTATTTACCATAGTGTATAATAAATTCTTGCGTTGATGGGCGTTATTTCACTTATTTAATTGTACAAAATTCTCTCATTTTTCTTCCAGGTTTCTGGACTCCTCGTCTCTGTGGAAGAAACCACAGTGGAAATATATTGGCAAAATAAATACGGTTTAGTTTAGACTTTCGTTCCATTTTCCTTCCTATGGGAGGAAACAAACGCAAAGCAAGCTTGTGGCTTCTGCTGAGTGCAGAAGCTGCAGATAATCAGTTAAGGCGATGCTCTCATATTTGTGGAATTTTGTTTTTTATTTAGTAAATTTAATATTTTACTATACAATAAAAGCGGTGTCATGGTCGGATTTCGTTCCCAGGGAGACCATATGTGGGGTCTGTGATGGACACAGCGGCGCCCGGATTCTCTGGTTTCCCCGGTTTTCATTCCACCAACTGTTCCATCATCAGTTTTCCTTTCATTTCATTTCGCCCTCATTTCGTCCCTCGCTCTCATACTAGGCTTCGTGCTCAACAGCCATCCCGGCTGCTCTCTGTCTGTCTGTCTGTCTGTCTCTCTCTCTCTCTCTCTCTCTCTCTCTCTCTCTCTCTCTGACCCAGTGTTTGTCTATTTCTCAGCAGTCAGGTTACTTCGTACAATTTGTTTACCGCCTCATGGTCCCTGTCAGAAATGCAGCGATTGTGTACGTCAATTCCAGGTACATAGCGACATCTGAAGCTGGAGTCGTGCTTCTAGTCTCGCTTACGATATTAGTGCTAAACTTAAAATGTGTACTCACGCTAGACTAAAACAAAGAACTCGCTCAAAATAGCGAGACTTAATGTTATTTTCACATCATGGAGTATAATTAGCTTATAAAACGTAAACGATGTTGTCAACTACTTCGTCTTTCTCGCACTGATCATTTCCTACCTTTTCTATATTTTTCAAAAACCCTGTCAGTATGTTTCGGTCTCAAGTGATATACTCTCGAACGTTATATTGCCACCTATTACATTTCTTTAAGTATTCATTTTACTTTGGACCAAGCTATGGGATTGAGATCACGCATGTATGAGGGGCAAGCAAAGGCAGTGTGGCACAGTGAAACAAAAATGCCTCCGCTGTAATAACCACTTTTTTTTGTCCTATAATCGTCCTATAAAGATCTGTTTTACGTATAGAACTGTCACTCTGAACCCATTTGTTCTGCAACCACATTAATCACAGCAGATTTCACAGCGCTCTAGGCGGAGGTTTATCTACTTCTGCACTACTTTTTCATTGCTTTCTACATAACAATGGTGACTCGTTCGATACTACAACTGAAATTAAGAGAAATTAGCAGCGAGTAAACGTAGCGCGAATAACATTGGAGGTAAGCTGGCAACGTAACCAGCAGAAAAACTTTTGCCGGAAGTTTAAAAACTCGGGTTACACTATATGGAATGTCTGTCCTCTCTCCTTCATTCCCCTGAGACCATGAGCTGGTGAACAGACAGTAGAACCTCCGTATCACCTCCATACACGGGTAAACAGAGAAAGAATAAGAAAAACATAACACAATGCTATTATGGTTTACATGTAGATTTATTCAAAGATATAGAAAATTTCTTTAAAGCACAAATATGTGTTTATTTAATTTATTCTATATATAAAATTTATTTCTTAAAATTCAATTCACTTGAGTAGTTAGCAAATGACTTTGTAAGTATTGTCACCGCGCCCGCCGCATCTAATTGCCGACAGCAGCAGTGTCACCCATCGCATTATTGTCGGCACTACCGCAAAGGAGCCGAAGGAAAGAGACAGAGAATGGCCGCATTGTTGGGGCGCTTGCCGAAAGAGAGAAAAGGATAGAGGCTACTGGAATCTTCTACTTTGTACTCCAGCGCAATAACTGAACTTTCCAGAATAGTGCCTGGGAGATATAAATAGCGGTAAAGTGTGAGAAGAGTCAGTCAGACGTATGTGAAGGTTGAGTAGTCGTGCCGAAGTAGAAGGAACATTCTTTGTGTTACGAATTCGGAGTCGTGCTGTTGGAGAATCGGAAAAGACTTTCTTGCTGTTGCAACGAGTGTACAAGTTACTGTTTACGGAAATAAAAATGTTTCTTTATCTCGACTACATCTGTCTTCTTTACTTCACATCCCCCAAAAAAGTCACAGTATGTTAAATTGAACTGAATAATATTAGCTTATCTGATTAAAAACAATAACTGTGTTGCTCAGTGAGTTATACTTATCCATTCAAATTACATTGCTAACAATATTTAGGTTTATAATACATGAAAATAAAATCCCAAAGATAAATTGTACGGTAGAACCCTGCTAATCCGAACCCCGCAAATTGGAAATTCCGAATAATTCGAACGGAAAATCTACAATTTAAAAGAAAACAATAAAAAGCTTATTTGTAGTGTAGAGAAAGCAATTTTACTTTCTCTACTACGTATAACAAGTAGTAGAAGAAATGCATTCGACCCAAGAATTCGCTCGAGATTTCACCGGAAATAGTACATGTTTTGATGCCCGTACGTGTGTGTGTGTGTGTGTGTGTGTGTGTGTGTGTGCGCGCGCGCGTGTGTGTGTACAGCGTAACTTGAAAACGAAAAGTTGTTAAAAACGAAAGTTGAATTCAAATTTAACATCTTTCCAGGATGCAATACGAAGATTTTGAAGAAAATTTCTCCATTTTAAACTACCCTTTCCATGAAAAATTTTTGAAAAATATTTATTTTCTAAATAATGGCTTTAATGATTTTGATTTAAATTGAATTCAAATGCCACATTTTTATAAAAAATGAAATGTACACTTCGAATTTTCTGGCCTTAGCCCATGTAGTATGTAGATCTCGTTAAAACACGCAAGTGTGCATTTTTTTGTGGAGTGAACCATTTCAGTGATATTCTTTGTTATTTTTGTGAGTTTTGCCATAGTTATACTTTTCTCAAATGGAAGGTCGTTATTCACTTTTTATCTCTTCGCCGTGCAAAGAGAGCGGAATTTCACAGCCTGCTTATAGCGGCTGGCTTTAAAATATTTGACTCACTCAAACCATACTGTATTCGCATATCCCCCTTACATCAACAAGAAAATCAGCAATAAGATAAGTTCTGCAAATATTTATCTCGGCTAACATGAACAGATTGAGGAATAAGAATTTCTAGGAATAGCTAGTACAAGAGTAGAGAAAGTCATGTGAGTAGAACACATCAGATTTTTCTCATAGAACTGACAAGCTGGTTTACCCCACTTTCTCACATCGCTACATTACATTACATGTAGCTGATAATCCTATAGCTGAGTTTATATACTTTTTTTTCGTTTTTCGGATAACTCGAACTCTTCCATATCTAAACAGATCACCCCCCCCCCCCAATTAATTGGGATTAGCGAGGCTCTACTGCAGTTTCAAGAATTATAAATAAATGTTAAAACAAGAAACCTCTTAAGAATTAAAGTTGGGTGAATAGTTTAGAAGAATACCTTCTTGAAATGTCCACTTCACTGGCTGACTTAATAGCAAGTGTACTTGACAAGAGACTTCTCTCTCAGGAAGTCAGTAGATGAGACAGAAACATGTGCGGTTGTGGTTTGCAGAGGAAATCGTTTCTTACGCAAGTGTCCCTTGCCAAGGACAAGGTAACGTGGAACTGGGTATTTATTAAAAATGGACGCACGTGAGAGGAGGATTTGCTAGGATGTAGCAGTAAGCACAACCAGGTGCAGGTCTCGTTAACAAAATATTGTGGACTGCCTCTATGATCTGGTGTTTGACATGATAGCTTCCAAGTCAACTTTTCTTTAACCAAGATTTTTACCAACTGTCCATAGAGTGAGAGTGTAAATTTAATCAAAACCCAAAGTTGCACAGATAGTAAACGAGTAAACATAATTGCCAATAAGCAATTGTTCAAAAGTAAGAGCCGCCGATATGATCTTAAATGTTAAAGTAGACATATAAATGGAGGGGGGAAATATTGTGGAATTCTTGTCTTCTTCCTTTCATGGTTTAGGTCAAGTTGCCTGTTCCGGCCTCATGCCGTTTCTACCTTGCTCGTTGAAGACCACGTCGTCCTCTAGGTTTATAAGTTAGGATTACTTTTGGCATTCTTCTATCATCCACTAGCACTTTGAATGACTATAAAGTCATTATTATAAACATAGAGACAATTCTAAAGACTTCAATTACAGAAGCAAAATGTAATTAAAGAATTATGTTCGCAAATATTCAAATTGATAACAGTCGTCCAGACAAAGCTGATAACGCGAACCAGTGGATCCGCAAACGTCAAGAAACAGTTCATTTGGAATTTCACGACATTCCCTTTCAATTTCAAATTTCAATGCACCATTATTGTTCTTGGATTTGTGCGATAAACTGTGTCCTTGAGGTAATCTCCATGTAAAGAAGTCCACTGGGGTGAGGCCTGGAGAACGCGCAGTGCATTCAATTCGTCCAATTCATGTGTTAGGATAAGCTGCGACGAGGTGAGCTCTTACATCGCGATGGTAGTGGGGAGGTGCTCCATGTTGCTGAAAGTAAATCTCGTCGTCGTCAGCAAACATCTCGTCAATGTGTGGACCGACGGACTCCGGCAGCAAGGTTAGGCACCAACCACCATTGACAGTTCCGTTAAAAATTGGTTCTAGGATGTCCAATGCTGATATCCCACACCACACTGTTACCTTTGGTAACGTTATGGCTGGTCATTCTTTAATTTCTCTACTGTAATTGAAGCGTTTAAACTTGTATCTGTGTTCATAAAATGATTTTGCAGTCATTCATAATGTTGGTACTTTTTGAGACAGTCTGTATTCACATGCTTCTTCCATTTATATCTGCATTCGCATACTTTTTTCAGCTATTGCATATATATATATATATATATATATATATATATATATATATATATATATATATTCAATCTACTTCTAATCTTTTGATTTATCTTATCCAGTTTTGTGTATCCTAACACTGATCTAAGAAATTTCACTTGTGACGCCTGAATGCGACTATAATCTTTTTTCTTTAATGTCCAGGGCTCACAGCAATAGATCAGGACCGGTATTGCCATTTCTTTATAAAACTTCTTCTCAGTGTCTATTCGATTTGTTATTAATGTCATTTTAATTTTTTTTATATGTGTTTAATTTATTTGAAATATCCTGATCAAAATTATAAGTAATATCGCAGCCAAAATAATTAAAACTGTACTTTTTCAGGCATTTACCTTCTAATGTAACTCTTTCTTTTACAGAATATTTAACCAGGAATGCAATGATTTTAGTTTTAGAAATGGGAACTTTAAGGTTGTATTCCTCTAAAATTTGATATCATAAGTAAACCGATTTTTCAAGTTTTTCCTCCAAATTTTACGCAATTAGAAAGTCGTCAGCATATTGCACAAAACATGGCAAAATTCGAAATCCCGTTCCTTTTGTAACACTTTATTTTCCTCTAAATGTTACTACAAAAGTACAATTTCCTTCTCGCTGCTAACACAGTTTATAGTATTCTCTACTATTAAAATTCACTAATGTTCTTCCCATAATGTTTCTCAGTCTTTCAATGTGTTTCTCCAGTTTTACTGTCTCTTATATATTTACTATTACGATACAGTCACTCGACGACACATGCATACTCACTGACAGGCTGGCCGACGCATTCTCGTAACTAAAACTAACTGTACACCACGACTTAAGCAACAACTCCACTCTATCACTACCTAACACTACTCTGACACTCAAACTGAACTGAACTGTTTTTTTCACTTAACTACATAAGGCAATTGGATGGTTATACTATTTATTTTATTTTGGGGTAAGGTGTCTCCGGTACCGCCGAAGCAACCGGAAAATTGAGTACATCATAGGAAAATTAGGTGTGAGCAGGTCAAGTGTTATGGTCAATGCCCTGACACTGACCTGCGACTTGAGAAGGACATAAATGTAGTTGTGGAAGACAGAGGAGGTCTGGAGAATGTTAGCATATCTCCCAGGTTGCTGAGTCTAGCTTCTAATGATTTGACGTGCACTTGCAGGATGTCTTCTAGGGACTTGTGAAACTTGTAAATACGAGAGTCATTGATATAGGTGACCACTTTCTCCAGCTGCTTGTTGAAGAGATCATAGTGGCTATTGCTGTCTTGATGAGCTGAGTCTTGCAAGTTATGGGTGGTGTCGACGTCCTCGAGAGCCTGGGTAAGCGCTACTTCTCATGCAGCAAACCGGTCGGTGACAGTCTGAAGGGTTTCTTGAAGTTTCTGCAAAGCAGCGGTCTTGTGGAGCACAGAGGTGTGGAGATTTCTGTCTATGGGGTCTTTTTCGTCGGCGCTTTGCCGGTTGGTGCAGGTGTGCGGTTGGCATTGGGCGGAAATGGTCTACGAGTTGGAGACTGGTTTGAGGGTCGCAGGCAAGCTATAGCCGGTTGTCGGCGTGGATTTCTGGACCGTGAAGTGACTAGTGCAGTTGCACGTGGCACAATACACGGGGCCACGTGTCAGGTCGCGACTGGAACAGAATGTGGTGATAGTGCCAGTGCCACAGTAGTGGCAGCGTGGAAAGTCAGTGCAGGCGTCGGCAGTTATTGGTATTGGTAGCGACCGTATTGGTAGCGGCGTCGACAGGGAGTAGGGCGACTGGGGCTAGTCTCAACTGGGAGCATCTGCCCAAGAGCAGGGAGCCCGTCAGCCAAGGCAGGACGGTAATCCGCCCCGTCCCAGAATTCCAGGCGTACTAGCGGTGACAGTCTTCTGGCTGTAACGATGCGCGTCGCTTTCATGAGAGAAGGCCAACGATATCAGGCGGAGCTTAGGAGAAGAGAATCCGGAAGTTGCCAATGTACTCCGCGCACTACTGCGCTGTAGCTCTGCAGCCTCGTGCGGTTAGGATGACTCGTGTGGGCGTTTATTATTCAGCCTTTGGCAGGGTTGTCTGTGTCCGGTCGATGGACGGCTTCGGCGTGATATTGCGAGTTCAGATACCCAGTTCTGGCGTCGTTGACGGAGATTGCGGAGTTGGTGAGGTGACTGGCTGTGTGGTAGGAGCGGTGTTGGATTTTTCAGGTTCCTCAGAAGGACCTTCGACTGCTGCTATGGCTCTCCTTTTCTTTTTTCCTGCCATGTTGTCCCGGCGGAGGCTGTGACTGGACTTCTTCTCCCCCTTAAACTGCTCACTGTCTGTCCTATTTATACTAGAGCTGGCGTCACGCGACCTTGGACAACCCTCCAGACACGCGTGCAACGATGACTCAGTGGAATTACTGGAAGCTTCTGCACGGTACGGTTTTATCATGCTGTTCGATCACATACACAATCACTAGTTGCCCTATAGCCTCGGACCTCCTTTATGTTTTACCGGCTTCATTGTTTATGGTCACATACACAGTCACTTCTTATCCAACGTCACCCCGCCCCCTGTCATCCCTATATTGTTGAACGACCCTATGTCACACTATGTTAAAGTTTTGATTTCAGTTCTTCCAATATTTCATCTATTTAAGATATCGTCCAAATAAATGTTAAAAAGAGCGGGTGATAATATGTATCCTTGTCTTACATCTTGAGTTATTAGTATATTTCCACCCGAATAATTAGAGAACCGAGTTTAAAACAAGTACCATTGTACACCTTTTATTAAGTGTGTGGAGTATACATACTGTTTTATTATTTTTCATTGTTTTTCTCTATCAAATTTATCGAAAGATTTCTCGAAGTCGATAAATGCCATATATGTAGGTAGGTTATATTCTCTTGTTTTTTTTCTATCAAAGGCCGGATGGTAAATACATTGTCAACACACGATCTACCAATCCTGAACCCACTCTGCTCTTCTTGGACCAAAAATTCTGCTATCGGCTTTAATCTATTGCATATAACATATATGTTGAGTTCAGCATGCTTATCCCCGTATAGTTCTCAGGGATGTTTCGTTTCAAATATACGTGATATATTAGCTAGTAACCAGTCGTTTGGACCTTTTGTAGCATTTATTTATAAAGTGAAGAAGACCTAACTTTGGTAATAAATCTTCATATTTTATCAATACAATGTTACTTCCCTCAGGTCCTGGAGATTTGTTACTCTTCTGCCTTTGAGTATAGAAATGGAATTCTTGTATACTCTTAATAAAAATGCTAATACTCTCTTTGTCTCTGTCTTTCTCTACTAGTTACGATTTCGGACATACCGCTTGTATTACTATACTGTTCATATTTAACTTATCATATTCCCCTTACTTTAATCACATACAAAATTGTGCCTATAGCTGTTGCAAAATGTAAGGGGGCTGGCTTAACACAAAATCCAATCATAGGCTTGCCACGCCCTGCAGTATTGTATAGATAAACATGCTGTTTAACATCGCCATGTTCGTATGTTCACTGATGAGAAAACTTGCACAAGCAATGAACCTTTCGTAAACAGCTAATGCTACTGAAAAACTAATTTAAAATGTGAGCGGATAGGGAGGAATTATAAAAGAACAGAAAGTGGAAAAATTTCATATTTGTCTCCAGGTTTAAGGCGGCATATTTTAAAATACACTTAATGCATTTTTTGCAGTTTAAAACTTGGGACAAAAAACTACAAGTAAAGCACTGCACTGCTTCTTCTACCTTGGGTAGAAATAGTGAAAGTAAACATTCACTAAAATCGCAAATTCTTATGGTTAGCATTAGACAAGGCGATTAACTATGAAAGCAGAATATATAACAAATTATGTCTCAATTTTTTTAATGTATATCTCCTTTACATGCGTTACTTTTCCGTCTAATACGTAGAAAATTATCCATATTAGGTATTATTATTTTATCTGGGATAGCTTGGAGAATGTTTTATTGAATTTTCATATTAATACAGTATTTCCTTCAATGACCCAACGACGGACGAGGCGGACTTAGCACCTCGACCAAAAGGCGATCTCTTGTGCCTGTGCCCCTGACAGGACACCCCCGGGAGGATGGATGAGACAAATGGATCCGAAGGGTGATCGTGATTTGCCACGATAAAGCAGAGGACAAGGTCCTTACATTTTTTCCAGTTAGAAGCATCCCGGCGGAGGCTGGCTCAGCCCAGTTTCTCTACCATCCCTTCGGGTTCGTACTCTCAAGGGGGGGGGGGGGTTGCGGGATTCGGAAACCGGCTCCCCTCATGTCCTCAAGCTTGTACCATCTCAGGAGGGGGCGGAAACCAGTAGCTCACCTTCCAATCTGGGGGATAAAGTTTTCAGGACGCATTTGTTCCCCCTGCCTAGCTGCTGCCGCGGCGCTCGCAGACACTTCCAACCCTGAAGGAAGATGGAATGAAGGGTGAAATGAAATGATTAATGTAACGAATTGGAGGGACAGAAAATTCGAAGATATGAAAATCCTTCTCAGCATTCGCCTAGCGACACGAAGAAACCTCCGGGAGGGAAAAAAAGAAAAAAAAAAAACATGGGCCAGGAAGGTCATCCACAGGGATTGAACTTGCGACCTTGTGAATGGGGGCCACCGACGTTACCGCCTGAGCTCGGTAGCGTTTTCTTTAGTGATAAAAAGAGCTGAAGAAAAGAAAAACTTTTTATTTGGATTTTATGATTCTGAACCACTTCGAACCACTATGCAAATTAATTGGCTTTAGAATGAGTTGTTCTCGCCTCTTAGAGAAATATCTGCAATATAATGTCCTTGTATGCCACACAGACCATGAGAGATAGCATCTACAACAGGAACTTAGGAGCACGGTGGAATGCCAGGGTTGAAGACTACAATTTTGTAATTAGAGCAATTTGTAACAATTGTTCATCCAAATCGTAAGCGGAAATACATCAAGAATTCAGGAGGGAGGTAAACAAAGACTTCACTGGATTCATTTCAAAAGAATGCATCACTGAAAATGGTATTTTCTAAAGTTTTCATTAAATTTGGCTGAAATGTAATCTTAGCTCGTTTTACATAAATATTGAGCCACTTTCAACTTTGTTTTGTTCTCTTGCTTTTGAGGTTAGTGAGTTTCAAAGTTAAATTTATCCTCGTACGCCAAATTTTTCACATGATTACACCTTTCCAATTTAAACAGCCATATAATTGATCTAATTGTAGAATATAAAATTGCTGTATGATTTTGTATTTTAGTTATGCGAAAATAATGTTTAAAAGTTATCTTCGCTTATTTCTATTTTTAAATTACTTCTTGGTTTAGGAATTAATGGAACTAATAAATACAAAAATCTTAGCAACACAGAATATTTATTTAATGGTTTTAATTATTTTGTTTTTAACCTTCAACTGGTGACGTGACGTCTCTCAGATGTCGTGCAAGTTAATAAACGCAATACTGCATTGTATATGTGAAGTTGACATCTGATGCTTACAGTACCTTCTTATCTTTGCTTTCTCTAGATATTCCAGTAAGTTTTGGTGAATAGGCCTCGGTTCTTTTAGTGTCCAAGGGAAGAGCAACTTCTGACAGACGTTATGTCTCCAGTATCGTGATTTTTTCTGACAGGAGCAGTATTGTTTACAATGACGAATTGCGCCTTTCCATCCAGCGGAGTGACGCTCAAAAATCCTGATTTTTGAAATTCAAGTGTTTGAAAGATCGAATGTAGATATCAATAATGATGAAAGTGACGTGGATAGCAAATTGTAATTGAAAATTAACCTGTTAGAGAGAAATCATAAAAGTGATTATGTTTAAGTTACTGAAAACTCTTGCACTCAAGACGAAAATGTTGCAAATAAACAGAAAATAAAGTTAGGAAGAGCTATTTTATTTTAGAACCTATAAATGTACAAAAAGGAGTCTGTAAGAAAATATGTTCACTCTCCGGGCCACAGTATTATGTATTTGCTTGCATTGAATTCTTTAGATGGCTGAGGAACAAAGTGGATTATAAGACTGTTTATTTTTTTGTTTTGCCTGAAATGGCACAAATAATCTTATAAAATGGACCAATGTAAACTGGAATAACGTGGGATAAAAGTGCCAATGCAGTGATGAGTCCCATACTCAATATCTTAATCATTTTGAGCTGGAAGATTTCCAAACTCTTCTGCTTTCAAATTAAATGATAAATATGTTTCATCTAAGTCTGCAACAAATGACAATTGTAGAAAAATATTGTCTCATTATATCCTAAAAGAGATTTTGTAATCTTCTGCCATGTTTGCGATTCATCAATTCTAGGGACAGACTACAAAAACACCTAAAAATGTGCATAAACTGTGGGAAAAAAGCACAATAGGAAGGACATGCACGTTTTTAAGACACTAAGATTTATGAACACTATAATATGAACACTTTATATTTTTATAATCGTCATACGTTGCTGAATCAAAAAAAAATCTGGTTTTTGTTCATCTCTGTATACATGATTCCTAGCGAGGAGAAAACGTCAAGTAAACCTTTTATTTTCTAATTATTTACACAAGAGTTTTCTTTATTTTTTAACGTTTAAAATAATATAATTGTTAAACTTGTATTTAAAAAATGTAATAACGCCTTGCTTAGATAAAAAGCTTAGAATATTGAAAATCAATAAGCATTAATTCTGGAGTAACATAAATGTAAAGTCACATCACCTGTAAGCAGTGTTACAAGTTTACCACGTCACCAATTAAGGGTTAAAAAAGTATCATTTTCAGAGGTGTTGGATGGAACATCCATTGTGTGGAACATTTTCAATGAGTAAAGGTGCTGACAATAAGAATTTACAGTTCAAATTTTAAAATGAAGAAAACGGTAAATTTTTAAAAATGTATTTAACTGTAGTATATTAAGTAAGCATTCAGAATATCCAAAGTGGGAACGAATTTTGAAATTATAGAGTTTTAATATTTTTGGACTCGAACTTCAAATGTCTATTTGTTTTCAAGATATGACACAAATACTGTTTTTTTTTTTTTTTTTTTTTTTTTTTTAAATAAAGTAATTAAAATGGTAAAACCGCTTCTTTCTTAAAGACGCTATAAAAAGAGACACCGGAAAATAAAATCCGAGTGATTACTTCAAATGCATAATTAACTGCGGTTGCAAATTACTGAACGCACACTTAGGATTTTAGGCGCTCACAACTAGAGCGCGGAATCGCGTGCAGTCACATGCGGGACGGGTTAGTTGAACATGGAGAATGAATGACGTAACCGGTAGCGCACACCCGTGGTATATGCAGCTGTGTACATGCGAGAGTAGCAACATGATGCACAACCTTCCGCTCTCTGCTCATGACATTCTGTCATACTTACGCAAAACGTATGGGTGACTGTGAATGACTAACTCATTCCGTAACTTGTTTGCCGATCAAACGGCTTGAATTGAAATTCAAAACAACTGCGTGAAGCATCGCTTTTCATTTCTATTTTCGCGCTTACTTTCTCTACTACGTATAGTAAGTAAATAAGGGAATTACATATTGTCTACATCGAAAAATTGAACACCAACACTTCGTCAGAAATACATGTTTTGAGACTCTTTGCAAAAACGAAAAACCTTTTGAGAAAAAGATCTGTATGTGTGCCTTCCTGCAAATAGCACAACTCAAAAATCTGATGTGTTGCACTCACATGACTTTCTCTACTCTTGTACTAACCATTCTTACAAACTATTATTCCTATATCTTCTTCGTCTTTAGACAAACATTTGTGCAAATTATTGCTTATTTCCTTGTAGGTGCAAGGGGAATAATTAGAATACAGTAGGCTTTGTGCGATAGTCAAATCTTTTAAAGCTTTGAGATTGCTTTCTTTTTGCACACTTAACATATAAAAAAATGAACAACAGTGTTCCATTTCACGAAAGTTTTAAGTTTTCCGAAACTCACACACATAACAAAGAATATCTCCGAAATGGTTCACCAGAAAAGAAAATTTATTTGGACATAAATTGTGTATTTTAGCAAGATCTACATTTTGTGTATAGTATGATTTTATCTATCTCTAACGGTTTACCAGTTATGCAAAAGTCGTTCAGAGTAAATACGACTACAGGGGCTATAGCCAGAAAATTCAAGATACACATTTAATTTTTCATCAAAATATCTCAAACTTATGGCATTTTAATCAAAATCGTTAGAGCCATTTTCAAGAAAATCAAAATTTTCGAATAATGTTCCATGTAAAGGGTGGTTTTGGGTGGGGCTATTTTCTTCAAAATCTTCGTGTCGCATCCTTGAATGGCATTAAACTTAAATACCAACTTTGATTTTTAACCGACTTTTCGTTTTTGAGTTATGCTGTCCACAGACACACAGACTGACACACAGATACACACGGACCTTTTTCTAAAAATGCTTTTTTTGGATTCAGGAGTCGTCAAAACATATATTTCCGGTGAAATCTCGACATCGAATTTTTGGGTTAATACAATACTTCCCCTACTTACCAGTAGGGAAAGTAAAAACGAAAAATCTGATATGTTACACTCACATGACTTTCTCTGCTGTTGTGCTAACCATTCTTACGAACTCTTATTCCTATATCTCCTTCGTGTTAGTTAAGATAAAAATTTGTAGAAATTATCTTATTGCTTGTTTTCTTGCACGTGCCCTAATGACCAAGTTGTCGACGAGCCCTTAAACCCGACACACTCACTCACTCTTGCACGTGCAACAAGAATATGGGAATACAGTAGGCTTTGAGGGATAGACAAATCTTTTGAAGTTTTCAAATTCCGTTCTCTTGGCATGGTTAACGTAAACAATTAATAACGGTGTTTCATTTGACAGAAGTAAAGTTTTCCAAAAGTCACACAAATAAAGAATATCTCCAAACTGGTTCAACAAAAAGTTCAACCCCTAGCGCAACAGCCATGAAGGGCCAAGACTTGAGCCCAACCGCTACGTCCCCCACCTCTGCCCACTACAGGCGTCATTGGTGGGGTGCAGTACTGGAGAGTGGGACGTGGTCAGCGCCCCGAGCCCTCCCGGCCAGTTATACCACCTTCTCGATCTGGGGCCGCTACTTCTCCATCAAGTAGCTCCTCTATTGGTCCCCTTGGAACCTAACCATGCTGAGTGCACCCCGTGCCAGACCTCCCAGAGGAAATAAAATCCCCATGCTGGTGCCAGGGTTCGAACCCGAGTCCTTCGCACAAAAAATTAATTTGGACAGAAATTGTGTGTTTTAGCAATATCTACAATTTATAGAGTAAGAATTGGTCTATCTCTTACGGCTTACCATTTATGCAAAAGTCATCCAGAGTAAATAGGTCTTCATGGGCTATAGCCAAAAATTCAAGATATACATTTCATTTGTCATAAAAGATCTCAAACATATGGCATTTTAATCAAAATCGTTAGTCATTTTCAAGAAGATCAAAACTTTCGAATAATTTTCCATGTAAAACGTTGTTTAGGCTGAAGGAATTTTCTTGAAAATCTGCGTCTTTTCCCTAAAGGACATTAAATTTAAATACCAACTTTAGCTTTTAACCGATTTTTCGTTTTTGAGTTATGCTGTCCACAGACACACAAACACACACATGAACCTAGAAATCGTTTTTCTGAATTCAGGGGGCCCCAAAACATATATTTCCGGTGAAATCTCGGCATCGAATTTTTGGGTGGAGGATAATACTTCCTCTAAATAGTAGTAGAGAAATTAAAAGAACGCTTATATACCAAACCTTATATTTTATTTCAGCATCCTGCAATGATGGGACAAAGATTTTCAAGAATATTCCCCACCCCAAACTACCCTTTACTTCAAACCTGTTTAGAAAATAAAAAAATGTTGAAAATGTTCCATATCAAGGGTAATTTAGATGACGGGACCTTGTTTAATTTCTTTGAAGGGCACTAAACTAAAATATTAAGGTTGCTATTTGTCTAACGCTTCTTTTTTAATTATGTTGTTCTCTCTCTCTCTCTCTCTCTCTCTCTCTCTCTCTCTCTCTCTCTCTCTCTCTCTCACACACACACACACACACACACACACATTAACCTACAAATCTTTTTCTAAAAATGCTGTATTTCGATTCAAGTGTCCTCAAAACATATATTTTAGCTAAAACTCGACACTGAATTTGTTGGTGCGATATGATACTTGCTCTTACTTACTGTAGGTGCATGGTGACAGAAAAAATAAAAATATTGTAATTATTTCACTTTTCATGTATTTATTTTGTCTAATTTTACAATTTTATTAGCTATGCCCTCACTCAACTCAAATTCCACAAATATGTATACTTAAAACTCTTTTTGCTACCTCATCTTTCTCAATGAACCCTTTAAACTCTGAAAGTTACTCTCTGCGTCCTTAGCAACGTGACGTCATCCAATGAGCATATAATTTGGGATGCTTCCCAGACGGAAGCTTGACGTAACTATGTCGCAACATAGATCTTGTTAAAGACAAAATTTCTGGAAAAAAAAAAAATTTACTGCATCCAATTTCTATTATCTTAAACAACCCCCGCTCATTCAAAACAATACCTATTTCACTAAACTATATCAATTAGCGTGTTACAATAGGGAGTTACTTTTCACCCACCCTGTAGAATGTTAATGATGTCTATTAAATGGCATGCCATTAAACTTCTTTGCGTCAAAGTCATGAATTTCATAACAAATTTCCAAACCCATAATTAGATATGAAAAGCTAACGGTATTCTGCAATAAATGCACGGTATTAAATTCCTTGCACGAGCTTGTGAAGTACACACTGATCTTATTCTGCCTAATCTGCCTGCAGATTATAAAATTTGAGTGCCATTTTAACCTTGAAAGATCGGAAGACTTTAAATTTAGATTAATATACCTGTTCAAGCTTAACAACCAAAGCAGTGGCGTTTGTGAAAGTTGGCAATTGTGTTTCATCTTTTTCATTTTCATCTTTTGCTTCCATAAATAGCCCTTTTTTCGTATCCATGGATAGAATGGATTTCGGAGGTGAATTAGAATACAATTATAAGTTAGACACTGAGAAAAACTAGAAATACGAAGTGAGTGATGATGCTCAATGTAGAGGAAATTCACCATGCTCTTTTGGTTTCTGTACTACGTAACAAGCTTTCATTGGAAATATATGTTTTAAGGCCCCGAAATCCAAAAAAGGCATTTGTGTGTGTGTGTGTGTGTGTGTGTGTGTGTGTGTGTGTGTGTGTGTGTGTGTGTGTGTGTGTGTGTTGCTGTGAACAGCATAATCAAAAAACGAATTCGGTTAAAAACCAAAGTTGGTATTTAAGTTTAATATCCTTCAAGGATGTACCACGAAGATTTTGAAGAATGTTCTTCCACTCTAAATTATCCTTTACAAGTGAAATGTTTGAAAATGTTGATTTTCTCAAAATGGCTTTAACGACTTTGATTAAAATGGCATATATTTAAGATATCTTTATGGCAAATGAAATACATAATTTCAATTTTCTGGCTAGAGCCTAGTTATTTATTTATTCATCCATTGATCATTTTACATGACATGGGATATATCATATGTAGCACACTATTGTGCTGATCGCACTTACTTTGTTTTATTATGGCACCTCCTTTTGTTTCGCGACTCTTGTTTTCCCCGCTGGGATGCGCTAGTGTTTTTTCTTTGGGTTTCCTCTCGGTCTCACGGTTGTAGGGACAGTCAGTCGGGTGTGCTCCTTTCTTGGCGTGAAGGGTAAGTGGTCTCGTTGTTTTGTTTTAACTAAGGCTCAGGCCGTGAATTACAGATTGGTTTTCTGACCATTACTTGCCTGGGAGGTGCTTCTAATGCGGACGAATTAAATGTAATCTTGTAACAAGTAATTCTTGTAACCCGTAGGATATCCACGCGAATCATTTAGGCATTTTCAGATAGGCTTGAAGACTGCCCAACTCCTCGCTTTGAGGGGGAGTTGAATGGGGTTATGTAAATTGGTTTTGTTTTCACCTGTATTTCTATTGTGTGTTTCGGCTTCCATTTCTCTTTAAAGGTTTGCTATACCGATTAATCATTCCTGTTAGCAAATGTATAATTTATTGATCCATAAATGTTATAGTTCTTGAAATCTTTAATGGTCTCTTCTCTTCAATTCCTTCCCCCCCCCTTTCACGATAGTACCTACACTATAATTAATACATAATTATTATACAATATACAACAGTACAATTCATCCTAGTTTTACAATATCTATATAACTCATATATTCTTCCACTGAGTAGAGCTGATTGCGATTTAGGAATTTGTTAATTTCCTTTTTAGATAAACTTTCTGATTCAATACTCTTTAAATGTTCAGGTAGTCCTGTTTACTCTTGATGATTTTTGCATAACGGGTAAATCTTAAGAGATAGATCAAATCTTGTCCTGTCCTGTGGTACTATGAGTGTAACTTTGGCTTACCACCCGTCCGCTGGATCTCCCACCTCTGCCCACTACAAACATCATGAGCGGGGTCCAGTGGTGGAGAGAGGGACGTGGTCAGTGCCCCGAGCCCTCCCGGCTAATATATGTATGCTGTCTTCGTAACTGGAGTTGATCATACAGAGGAACCAGAAGGGGTGATCAGCTCGAAGCCTGGCGGTGAGCGAGGAAGTGGATGATATGAAAGGATGGCAAAAGATGGTAGGAACGGTGATAATGGAGCAATTGGTGGAATGATGGAGGGGTAAACCGGAGATCTAGGAGAAAACCTGCCGCTGCGCCGGTATGTCCACCATACATCCCACATGCTGACGTCTGGGATGGAACCCGGGTCACTATAGTGAGAGTCAAGCGGTCTAACCGTGCGCCAATACCAAATCTTACGATACGAAAAATGTTGCTGTTGTTGTTAGCTAATTCTGGATTTCTGACAATGAAGTCATTAATCCTCTTGCTCTCCAATATTTTTCACTGATGAATGGGGCACTAGAAGCGACTGGGCATATTTGAAGGTGGTTTCGATCCATTTCCTCTTGCAGATCACATAGAGGACAGAGTGGTGAAGAATATATCCCAATTCTGTTTAAATGTTTTGCCAGACAATGCATTAATATTGAAGAGAGCAATAGCAGTAAATGTAACCGCTTTTTAGAGACCACCATATTTTTGTTTTGGCGGTCACATCGCTCTCTCACAACCCCCAGAATGTCTGGAGGACCACACCTGTCGTTGGTTTACGGGTCTCACCGACCTGACGGGGAGAATTATCAAAATAAATTCACCGACCATATCCTCTGATTACCAATCAGAGGACGTATTACATGCCATGACAGGTCAGCATGTTAGGGGTTAAGGTTTTATAGAGAAATTAGAGAAATGGAGAGGTTAGAAAAATAAAGACTCCCTAGCCCTCAGGAATCCTAATAGCATCGGGGTCGGAAGAGAACAAGAGATGACCAAGGTAAGGTCAGATAGAGAAGCTACAGTGAGGAGCAAAACACCAGTAAGTGGAAGTAATGTTCTGCTCAGCTTGGGTACCTTGTGGTTGCCATTCACATATCCCCTAGACGGAGACCCTTGAGTAAGCATTAATAATTTAGTTTAGCCTTTTTTTTATCCTGAAGAGGAGGAGGAGTTTCAAATCCTCAAACTCAAGTTGCACTCCGCTAAAAATTTAAGAACTCTTTCCACCGCTTGTTTGTCGTCTGCCATGATCTCTGCAAGTCTGGCAGGCAACTGCAGAGAGTCTCAAAGGTTTGCTAGAGAGGAACACTCTAGCAGCACGTGACGGACTGACAAAAGGTTGTCGCACAGCGGACAAAGAGGAGCAGGGTCCTGTTTAAATAGGTAACCATGTGAAAAATTGCAGTGGCCAATTCGCAACCGAACCAAGATCCTGGTCAGTACATTAGGATGAATTCAAGATATTATGGTACTGTCATCAATCCTTGACATGTGTGCAAATTTTCAACTCAATCAAACGAATCTAAGCTTGTGAAAATTATGTTAACATTGATAAAATATAAAATATATAAGCGCGTAATAGTGTAAAATACGGTTTTTATGGCAATAAAATGCGTTGTTACAAGATCTGGATGCCAGGGAATAAGTAATTAGTGATACATTAAGCAGAACAGAATGAAGTTGTAGATTACTTCAGCGGAAACAACCTTTGCATCTAGCAAGATTGCCATGTCATTTATTTCCAACCACTATACAATGTTGCCATATCCCCATCAACTAAACTCAATTTCTAGCAGTGTGCTTTCATCCGATTCCCCATTCCTGATAAAAAGCTTAATGCTTTGACATGTCCATCTTCCTCTTGTCCTTTTCCCATCTAAAGGTCTTCCTTCTTTGGCTTTTTTTTACTAGATGGTCCAAGGCTTGACCCAGGAGACTGCGAGCAATGTGAAACTACACCTTGAAGTGGGTTGCTAGCCCATTTCCATGGTGGGCTTTTGTTCAGGGTTTCCTCCCTAAGCTGAATGCCCTCGCTCAGCTTCAGAGCTCAGCCTGCCCCCATTTCATTTCGGAGTGTTTTCTCCTAGATGAGTTGTCTTCCTGCACTTTTGAGCCCCATCTGCCCAGTGTTTTCTTTCAGGGTTCTCTCCCTTAGCCCTTGAAGGTTTACCTTCTCCATAAGGCAGTAGTTGTTTCTTTAGAATCATTTATTAGCCTTAAGAAACTAGGTCATAAAGTAGGTTTAATGTTGGACACAACTAACCTAAGACACTCTTGCTAATGCATTTGTTACACAGCATATAGGGTCTTTAAAACATATGGCAACCCATTCCACAGGCTCTGTCCACTGCATGAGAGAACTTTACGAAAAATGTAGATCTCGTTAAAACACACAAATTATGGTTTTGTTTTTTTTTAGAGTAAGCCATTTCGGAGATATTCCTTGCTATATTTATGAATTTTGCAATACTTAAACTTTTCGCAAATGAAAGGTCGTTGTTATTCACCTTTTTTATCCCCTGGCCGTGCAAGGAGAACAGAATTTCAAAGCCTTCATATAGCGACCAGCTTTAAAAGCTTTGACTATCCTTAAATCCTACTGTACTCCCATATTCCCGTTGCATCTACAAGACAAGAAAATTAGCAATAAGATCATTTCTGCAAATGTTTATCCTAACATAAAGAAGATAGAGGAATAAAGGTTTGTAAGAATAGTCAATTCAAGAGTAGAGAAAGTCATGTGAGTGCAACACATCAGATGTTTTGTTGAAAAGGTGTCTTACTCTCACGTTGAAATCTCCACCAACAAGGAACCATTAAGAATTACCCATTAATGAGTTATCGCAGTTTAATTAAAATCAAAATGAGTAAAAGTCTATAATTAAACCATTAAATTTGCCCTTTGAAAATTGTACATATGATTTAAGTTTAGCCACTACTGAGTAATAAACAAAGCCATAGTTATGTATTGCCTCCTGCAAGATTTGCATCAGGAAAACAAACTAGCTCATCGTTAATACCTTAATCAAGTTCAAACGCATGGGTGTGGAAAATCATATGGTTTCTTTTATTCTACAGACACTTCCCCAAAACATACGACCAGCAGCGCGTTACCCAAGAAATATTGCTAGGAGTGGTTAAGTTCTGAGAATTTGAGTTAGCACCAATAAACATTCTCCCAAGGTTAGCAGAAAGGAAAGCAGCCAATAGGAAAATAAAGAAAACTTGATACAGTGTAGAAGATTACGAAGGCTATCAATGTTTCTTTTTCTTCGTCTTTTTTTGTATAAAATATTCTGCTGTATAAAATATTCTGACGATAATCCGACAAATGTCACTCCTGACAACAGTGTGAAAAATGACGAAAGTCCAGTCCAGCTATTTTTTTTTTCCTCACTTTACTTTCTTGTAACTAAATGCACAACTACACAGTTCTCTTTCGCTGGCGTTAAGACAGTCCTCTGTGCTTCCTGATATTACAACACATAGCTGTTTCCTTCTCATAACCTTGTCTCACTTCTTTCTGTTTTTCTTCACTTTCTCTGTCTCTCAAGCAAGCTGACTCTGACGATACATTCGCTCAACACACATTAACTACTTCGTTATCGTCCTTTACGACGCGCCGGTTTTCGCACAGCTCACACACATACACGCGCGCACGCGCTCAAAATTGACTCAAAACTCTCATTGCCTAATATAGCGAGGAGTGAGTGAGTGAGTGAGTGAATGAGTGAGTGAGTGAGTGAGTGAGTGAGTGAGTGAGTGAGTGAGTGAGTGGGGTTTAAGGGCCCGTCGACTATAGCGAGGATGACGTAACACGGACCTTTCTCTAAATTCACCTTTTCTGGAATCTCTACAATACGCCGGCCACCGGACTCTTCTAGAATAATCTCAAAAACCCTTTGTTCTGCCGCTTTGATTGGGACGTGTTCGCAAACAGTGGCACGAGGCAGCCTAAGCTTGAGCGTGTTAGATGCACGTACTGCTGGTGGTGTGGGCAGCCGGACCCAAGCTTCTTTTGATGTCTGCTCCCGCGCTCGGCAGGCATCACAATACATTATAGTTTTTCTAACAACTACAAAGTAGTTCACGTGATACTTCTATTCAGTAATTATTCATTTATAAGACTGGGAGGTAATGGTCAAGTAAATGTCTTTAGGTGTCGATGCATAGGTTTATGTGCCTTTTCCCATCTAAGTCTACTTAGATGGTAGTCAGATAGTTTATGAGGTATTCTCTGTAGTAGAGAATTTATATCCTGGAGTAAGCGTCGCTAGAGCTGGTGTTGCTGATGCGTTGAGATAGGCTATGAACGGAGGGGATTCCATACTGAGCCCAAGCTGGCTATTGTATATCTGACCCCTGGAAGGAAGGGATGGAATGAGAGTGCTCTAAGGCGTGAGCGAACCCCGGCGAGCAGCAAGCCGACGTAGGAGTCCCCAACGTGAGCTGGAGATTCATCTCGACATCAGGGTCCATCAAGCAGCCACCAGCTGCATGAATTTTGAAAGCGGTCTCCCCCGCAGGCCTAGCAACTACAAGACCACCCATCCGTCGAGAACTGCAGTCACAGTGCACAAATTCCCCACACGGCAGCGCTAACTCGTCTAGGGCCAACATTTCCCGCCCTGAAAGACTGGTTTGAAAGGGAGGTTGTAATTATCCTTCCAGCATTCACCTGGTGACCCGGGAAAACCCATGGGTCAGGAATGTCTGCCGCGGTAATAGAACCCACGACCTCCCGCGGAGCCATCTCACTCGTTGTTTCAAGTGCAAATTGATAATAATTTGGAAACAGCCATTATGGGATAACTTGAGACGAAGTTTGTACTAAAGCTTGTAGGAGAGACAGAAGAGGATCAATGCGGTAAGCAATTTGTGAATAGTTGACGAAGGACTAAGCATAGGAGGTCTCTATCTGTTGTTTGTTTTGTGTAATATGCAAAGGAGATTGATAATTGTTTCTTGTTGGTGTTATGAGCTGTAGCACTGTTTTTCTCGTGGTTTTCGTACCGTGTCTTGCTGATCATATTGTAGTCGCAAGATGACTCGTAGTCCTTGTGTCACCAGGAGAACCTTTATAACTTGCTGTGCGTTCATCTTTACAATTAACAAAGATTGGGAACGAGCGAGGTGGCGCCACGCAACATGTGCGACTCGCATTCGGGAAGTCCTGGGTTCGATCCCCATTCACTGGCGACCACTCTGACTTGGGTTTTTCCGTGGTATTCTCTTCTCCACGGATTCCTTCCCCTTTATTTCCCTCCCTTGTCATATTCCACGTTTGGTTGGTAGCGCGGTATTTATGGCGAATGTGGACAGATAGCACAGATGTTTACACTCTGGAGCTCCTTCCCTGGCCCTCCTGGAAATTGCTACCCGGGCCGCAAGTGTCGCCTCGTCGCCCTCTCCCGGAGTAGAGGGAACATTCGGTTGCGCGCCAGGTGTCAATGTGTGTAACTGTTAGAGACTAGTCCGCTCTCTGACAAACCTACGGTCTCACTTGCCTTATCCCTTCCCCTGGGGGGTGCAGTCCACAAAAGATCGATGCCATGGTCACGGTGGGTCGAGGTGTCCTCCCTCCTTTACCACACACACATAAATATTGGAGGTGCGTCAGTGAGTTTTGTACAATTGTCTGACGCATTAAAACTCTTTCTGTTTCTTTTGTTTAGCTCTTGAAGTAGGTTATAGCTATCTTTATAGTGCTTATAATCCTTTCCATTGCGTTAGGTGCATCGTAATAGTTTTACTAGTTTCTTACTTTATGTAGAAACGTTAAGTTAAGTCACGTTAAGTAAAGTCCATCGTAATCTCGGAATAATACTGTGAATTGTTTTCATCTACATAAGCCACGGCTTTACGATAACCATCATTAGTGTCAAATAGAGAATAATTTTCTTGTCAATGGCGACAAGTCTGAAGGAACTATACCTTCACCGGCCTTACTTCAAACTGCAATGTAAACAAAGTGCAAAATTGCATCCCTCCGCGAGCCCCTGTTATTGGTAGCAATATGGCGCGATTTAATATGTGCGTCATGCAAATACGTTTAAAGCAATTCGCTTTTCACCACTTCATAATGGTTTTTCTTGGCGATGCTTTACGTACCTACTCCAGGCAGAAGCCATTTTGAACAAATATGTTCTGCTCCTTCTCTACCTTACATAGCTGCGTGCGCATGTATTACGCAGTTAATAGTACTGAATTTGCGTATTAATGTATTCTATTTATTCTTTCTATAAGATTTTCAAACTGTTTTTGCAAATAATTCTTGTAATTTTAAACGTCATGCTATATTTTCATTCACGCCTGCTGACATGGAAGTTTTGCGGTGCGATCAACCAATGAAGTGTTACTCAAACACGTGCTGTTGTTTATATTGCAGTTTAAAGTAAAGCCGGCGAAGGTATATTATGTAGCGCAGTGAGGTTATGTAAACTTGTATTTATATTGCTTACATTACGTGACTCCGAGGCGTAACAGCCCATCCGGGCAAAGGCCTACCTCCTAACCGCTGCGTCCACCACCTCTGCCCTCTACAGGCGTCATGAGTGGGACGCAGTACCAGAGATAGGACGTGGTCAGAGCCTCTGTCCCTCCCTGCAGGTAATGCGGTCTTCTCGACTAGGGACTGCTACTTTTCAACCAAGTAGCTCCTCAATTGGCCCCTCAGGAGCCTAATGGGGCTGAGTGCACCCCTAACGAGGTCTCCCAGCGGGAGAAAATCTCCACGCCGGTACCGGGAATTGAACGCGGGTCCCCCTTGGTAAGCAGCAGTGTTACGATCGCCCTAACTTTACTCGCGCAATTGGAGATGATTTGGGCATTTCTCAAGATGCGCTGATGGTTCCATTATCTTGGTGATCGGCTAATAGGTTTGCCAGAGAAGCAAATGAATTTTCAGATGCAAACGCAGATGGAATTTCGTCAGCATTACCAGCAACTTCATTCACTTTTACACATTATTTACAACTTCCATGATGGCTAATGCAAAAACCCAGATTTAAGTGGAGCAAAAGCTCAAGCTAGCACTCACACACGACTCTTCGCAGTGAAGCAAAAAAAAATTAACGTTCACCAAATTCAATATTCTTAAGCGACCACCATACAGCTTGCTTTTGTTTAAATAAAGCCACTAAGAAGAAACAGAATCTAATGTATTGTATTTAAAATTGCTATATTTGTCCATCATACTGTAATATTAGTTTTATATACCTAAATATACAAAACCATAAAATAAATATCCAATTTGCAGAAAATAGAATTCTTTTTTCTTAGGCTAAACCCATACATAACATTAAATTTTCTGAATTCCCAGAAAAACATAATAAAGAGATTTTACTGTATATGGAAACTGATAAGTAATAATGCATTAGTTTTATATAAAGAAGCACACTTAAAGGGAATGTGGGACCTGTTACTAGATGGGGAACAGCGTGAAATAGGAAGTAATCCCCCACATAAATGGGCCAAGGTCATAGAAAAGCTTTAAACAATAATGCAATAATTAATTAAACTGATTGAAGGTGAAAAAAAGTTGTGAGTAACTTTGAGTCAAAATCATTTTTTTTTTCTTTTTTTTCTTTTTTTTTCCCCCCCAGTGATAGGTAGCCGATGATGCAGATAAGATCTGCAAATTTTCTTCAAAATCTTTGTATAGCATTCTTAAAAGGTATTAAGCTTAAACCAACTTTGGTTTTCAACAAACTTTTCGTTTTTGAGTTATGCTGTGCAGAGACTGATACCCACAGAGACACAGACACACACACATACACACACATGGACCTTTTTCCAAAAATGCTTTCTGTTGTTTTTTTTGGATTTAGGGGGCCTCAAAACATACATTTCTGGTGAAATCTTGACATAGAATTTTTGTGTGGAATACAATACTTCCTCTACTTTACTATATGTAGTAGAGAAAGTAAAAATGAAAAATGCTCAGCTCCATTTTTCAGTATACCTCAAGAGATAGTATTATATTATTGCTCAACATAATTCAGTGAGTAAATTTCTTGAAATTTTTGAGCTAAGTGTTTCAATATGAATGTGTGTTATGTATTACATGAATTATGCTCTGAAACTACTATTTTAATGTTTTGTTCATTAACTTTAATACTGTATAAAACCATTGTTTGTACTAATAAATGAATAAATGATATGATAATAATCGGGTAAAACTGAGTTTGTAATGCATATTAGTGACCTTTGTAAATATTTTCTATTTAATAGTTATTAAAATGGCTGCATTATTGTTTTACTGTAAACTATATATTTATTCAGAAAATTACAGGCATATAACTCTCCCCTAAATGCAGCCCAGGCCGATGGTTTTTAAGTGTGCTTAAAAACGACAGCTCCATGTCAGTAGATTTACTGGCATGTAAAAGAACTCCTGCGGGACGGAATTCCGGCACACCGGCGACGCTGATGTGAAGCTGGTAATTGACAGCGTCGTTAAACAACAAAATAATTTAATTTAATTTCATATAACTCTCCCAAAATTGTTTCACTTGTTTTCCATGTTTCAAATCTAGTTTTGTCCCTACACATCCCCTGATTAGTGTAATGCTGTTTTTGCTAACACATGTCATGTCAATTGCTACAGTTTTTACCTGAGAAGCTGTAACATTAATATTACTTGAAGCTGAAGCCTGAGATTCAAACTGGAATACATCACTGTCATTACTTTCTTTAACTTTTTGCTTTCCTGTCACAAATTTATCCATGCTGACCAACAATGGAACAGTGAATTGCAAGAAACTGAACTGAATACTGCAAGCTGCAATTGTCATTGCTGGCACAGAATTGCTGGAATTGTGACCATGAATGCCAACCCAACTAATGAACCTGAGAATTGCTTAGTAAAATTCACAATATGATATTTTTGCTTATCACAGCTGGCACTCATACCATACATCAAAAGTGATCCATGTCTTGTTGTATTTTCAAACAGCAGTAATAGTAAATACTTACAGTAAGTAGAAAAAATAGGGAAGGAATTCTTCTTTGATGAGCTGGGGAAATTATTTAATGAGAGGGTGAAATCCCCCATTTCCCCATTAATTTGAACCCTGCACAAGCTGACAATGTGTTCTTAAAAAAACTCATAAAGCAGGAAAAGACATAAGACCATCATAAGTAACATCCTGCCAGTTTGCCACTTAGTTATTTGAGCATTTAGAAGCATTGCTCTGAGTTTAAGGTATTCAAGATAAAAGAATGTCAAATTTGCCCCATAGATTTGCTAGTTTCATTTGAAAGTTAAGAATTTGTTCTCAAGCATCATCAAAAGTGTCAATCATATACCATTATGGCCATGTACCTACTTTGTGTATGTATGGTTCACTGGCACTGTGGTGTATGGAGCATCCATGCAGTCTGTTGATGCTCATATAGAAAACAAGAATACATAAATCTCATACAAATGTTTATGTTCCATCTTTGAAAGAAAATATTTGCAGGAAATAGATCTGCCTGTGGGAAGTCTGCAAACCCCAGTTCTTGCTAACCTCTTCATGAACCAGCTAAATGGATCAACAAGATCTTGTTTAAAGTCTGGCACAACATTTAAGCTTTTTATTTTAAGTTTTCATATAAAACACATAATGACGCTTTCAAGGTTCTTAGAACAGGAATTCCTAAATACAGTTTACAGCCAAAATAGAAAATAATTACTACCTTTTGTGGACCATGGGTTTCATGAAGAGGGGCAAGAAAGGGCATGACCCCCCTTGGAAATAAATGAATTTAATGTGCAATCAATTAATGACTATTACACATTGTTTTAATTTTGATGTAAAGAAAACATTTTATATAGAAGTTATTCACCATAAATACTATAACTTTTAACAACAGAATAACGAATTAATATTATTTCATTGCAAACTTGCAACATGCAGCTCCACGCAGAAGAAAAGTCTGCTGAAATCTGTGTTCTAGGCTACAAAAATAATGAAAAAAAGAAGACAAGATTAAAGTCAGCATTCATAGGAAACACACCATACATGGATAATTACATAAAACCGCACAGTTTCTACTCTAAGGTACAAAGAAGCAACATTCAACAGTTGCAGCATTTTCACTGTCCACCCCTACCTCTAGTCAACCTGATGGCTCGACGTCCTTCATCTCGTTATTCAGCTGAGCAGGCACCAACTTCACAGGGTCTCAGCCTAGGCAAGAGATGTTGGTCTTCTGGAAAGGAGCAGTATGTTGGACGGTGATGAGAGGGAATGGGCTTTGCACTGGATTCCTCGGAAGAAAACATGAAATACACTTTTCCTATTGGCACTTTGGGTTACACAAAACTCTGCAAGTCCTATCTTCAATCCCTTTAGTGTAATATGCTCACCTCTACACTGAATGAATTCCAATTCCTTTATAAGCAATTTACAATCACTAGACATGTCACGACTCAGTGGCATTTGACAAGACACTTCTTAATAACATAGTGTCCATTCCGGACTCCACGACACATCATCACCACACCCCTAATAGCAACAAACTGTTGAGTTTCTCACAAATGTTTGTCTTATGGCAGAGGGGGGAAAATTTCGAATTTTTCACCATAAACAACATTTTTCTCCCCGATTGGCTATTCTTATTGGGCTTTTATGTTCATTGGTTCTCTCTTTGTACCTTTGAATTTAGCAATGGCTTAAGAGTGTTTTTAGAGATGCCTGGTACTTTAGGAAGGCAACAACAACAATAAAACTCCAAGGTTTTATTGCACCATGCCAAAACTTTACCAACGGCCTGCATAAATTATCTTGTTTACTTGGTAGGAAACTTGTAGATTTCCCTGCATATCTATGCCTGTGTTTGTTTATCAACCTTTATGAAACTTAGAACATAAATATAATTCTTCAAGGGCTTTTGTTTAATATAATTTTCAAGGCAATTACTACAAAAACAATGGATAATTAATAAACTATTGCCTAAGTTATGACAGATTCAGGTTCCATTTCTGGACAACCATTGTTTAGGAAACAATTTGGAAGAAATCAGATTAAAAGAGGAGGAAAGGAAGGCTGCAGAGAAAGAAAATACTGCTATTTTATAAAAGGAAAGGAAATCCATACTTCAACATGAAGAGAAACTGAAAAATCTGTGGTAAGAAGAAGAGGATAAAAGGAAGACTGCCGAGAATTAAGCAATGCTTTTTACTTTGTTCTTTTTGTTTGTTTGTTTGTTTGCAGTATTTATTTTCATTATTACTCTCCATTACTAAGATGTTTTAATTTTAGATTGTTCACAGAGGCTAATAAAAGACTTAAAGTGGCACTTCAGAAAACTGACCTGTCAAGTTTAAAGTAGGAAGCAAGCTTAGCACAGGCAATGACTGAAAGGATACTGAATGTGCAGAAACAGGTGTCTTACCAAAAAAAGCAGGCAGACAGTGTACAGAAGGAATTAGACCAGAAAAAAACCAAGCTGTTAATGACAGACTTTTTTCAAAAGAAGAATTGAGTTTGTATTGGAATCTGAAATTGTAATCTATACTATAATTACCTTACGTTTATTCTAATCTAACACCTTTTGTATCTTTTGTATCCTAAAGACAAGGCTACTCTGAAAATTTTGTAAAAATATTGGCATTGTGGAATTCTCTTTTTTGCCATTTTTTGGCCATTTAGGTTGTGCAGTAATAGAAGATATTAAGATATGAAAAGATTACCATTTTCACAATTTTTTTATGGTAACATAAAGAAAATATTTTAGAACAAAATATGTTATTGGGATATTCCAAGAAATAAGAATGTGGGTCCTTTAATGCTTTATACTAGTCAGAAACAAAAATTCACTTTAAAGGCTGAAATGATTTGACACGTGGAGCATTTTATATCTTGTCATTATTTTCACTCAAAATAATAACTAATTCAGAGTTTGCAGTAGCAACATGAAAATTAGCATGCAAGTTCACAATGATGTTTTAATTATGTGGTTAAATGTTCAAAGTAATTAGTGAAGAAGTTTGAAATTTCAGTGTAGCCTTGCCTTAAAAGTAATACCTCTTGAAACATTATATTGTAGGTTAATTAAATGATGGAAAAAAAAAAACACTAAAATTAAATGGTGGAAAGGGGAATAGTATGAGCAAAAATATAACTATACTGCAGCGTTATCATATATTTTTTAATATCAGTAGTTTTCCAACTTAATTTTTACATCAACAAGTAAAAATGCTTACCTAAGTAAAGGGCAAAAAAGGAAATGCACAAATATCCTGCACAATCTGTACTGTGTAATTGGTGTACAGTATGTAGTTTAATTTCTCTAAAGGTATGTGCTTTATAATTATTATATTTATGCTCCCTGGGGGGAAGCGTGACTATTCCTAAACACATTCTTTTTGTCTTGATTACACATAATAGTAGTGAAATATGCTAATAACAATAGCACATACATTTATTTAGTAAGTCAAATCATAAGAAAATGTGTAAGTCAACCCGCCAAAATGAGTAAATAAAGAAGTGTCTCTATTTAATTTTATTTTAATAGTTTCTATATATTAATATTCTGATCCCTAAAAAGTTCCTAAAATCGTAATGGATGTCCCTAAAACACCCTAATTTTGAAAGCCCTGTTTGCTGGCAGCCCTGCTTCTGTAATATTCCTGTTCTGTCACCTCCTCTGGTTTCCTTTGATGTATTCCCAGATAAGTGAAATTTTCTAGCCGGGAGAGATAATCTATCTTTTGACACCCCTGTGATTCCTTGGAAACCTGTAGCGCATATTGACAACACTCAGCCATCGTTAGTTCTCACACTTTATTTAATGCTAATAGTCTGTTTTCTATTTGCAGCTTCTTTCTTCATCACTCTGCGATTAGGAGATGTAATACTCATATATTTCATAAGGAATTTATCTTGATCTATGTTGTTAAGCACGGAAAGGTGTTGGTGAAATCCACTCATATCATTATTAGTCAAATCAGCTGCATCACAGTGCGTCTGCCCTTTACTTTTAGGATTTCATGGAGTGCACTTGAGACCATGTGAACATGCAATTGCTGTAGTATGAGCTTTCCTTGACTTGCATTTTGATTTCCATTCCTTGTTTTTGCAATTCCTAACTCCTGTGCATTCTACGACTGGTACAGTTTCACAATTGGAGCTCCTATCCATTGTGCATAGTACAGTGCATAAAAATACCATCTAAGTATAACAAAGTTTGCAGAAGTGAATGTGGAATACAAGCGCACAACCTGAGTTCACAGTTATTACCAACGTTGCAGCAGTGTACAAAGCTTGCAGAAATGATTGAGAATTCCAAGAATAGCAACAGTGAGATGGCAGTCAATGCCAACATGCATTTCATAGAATTGAGGTTGCTACAAGCTGGATTATAAAATAATAAAATTGCATCTATCGACTTTTGCTTTAACAGAGCAAGTGCATCTATCAAGTTTTGAAAAAACTGCTAATACCTTCTACACAGGACATGAATCAGATTTTGAAAAATCTGATTTCACAGAACAACGCAGAAGGTGAAAATTATGCTGATACTATATATAACTCAATTTCGTAAAATTTTTGCATCTATCGAGTTTTGAAATAATGATCCTCAATTTGAGAGGTAGAACTGGAACTTAAAAATTGAATGCCATAACTGGGATTTGAACCACAGACCTTCCGCTTACCAGGTGGCTGCTCTAACCACTGAGCTATTGTGACAAACTGCCAGAATGGCATTAAATTCTCAAACCAGTTCGTATTTCTCTTGGTGAAGCACAAAGGCAGTCTCACATCAGAGACAAATTACCCCAATGGTGACTTACTATTGTAAGTACTTTATATCCCAGGATTAAATAACCTTCAGATGGTAAATATTATTTGCCCACACATGGCTTGTGTGTTTAAAAACACCAACAGTAAGTTTGTTGGCATAAACAAATAATGCTCCTCAATTGTTTGGTAATTTGAAGAGCTTTAATCCCATGAAAGGCAATAACCTACTTGGACTTCCGCATATCAGCAGCACTTATATAGAATTTAGTTACGTTTATTATAAAAGAGAGAAATTAAAATAATTAGGGTTAACTGAGCATTAAATACAAATATGTACAGGATATCTATTGACCTCCATATTACTTCTTTTGCATTTTAAAATGGATGTCATAGATGTCCATAGTTAATACCAAAAGAATTAAATGATGTCCTCCTTCAAGTGATGTTCATGCAATTGTTTTTTCCCAGACATCCCAGAGGAAGAAGAAATAACAGGTATGTTTTTGTAAAGATTATACTATTGGCATATTTTGAGCATATTTCTCAGGAGACTGATAGTAAAATGCGTTTTCTTATTTTCAGAAACAAGAACAAAGCAGTGATGCTAGCAGCCCTGAAGATGAATCTTGAATGTGACCCAGATTCCAATATTCATGAATCAGAGAGTGAGGAAGTATTTTAAAGAAGTCTTCTATGTTCCTACAGGAAAATATTTGTTATTGTTAGATACAAACAAGAATGTTGGCCTGATATAGTCATTATGTTTCTGGTTCTGGAGTTAAACTAAGTTGCATGGCAAAAAGTAGTAATTTATGGAACTGGTCCTTTTTAACTGTGAACATTGCAGCATAGTTTGTAAAATTGATCCTCATGAAGGTTTTCAGGACAGAGGATTTGTATTCTGTCAGTGATTTAAGTGCTAGATAGGGCAATTAAAAGTGTTTAAATGCTAGTGTATGCATTTATATTTTTAATTTTATTTTAACAGTTTCTATATATTAATATTCTGGTCCCTAAAATAGTGTAGCATTTGTATTTCATAATAAAGCTTATACGAAACATATTTTAAAACTAAATGCATCACAACTAAATCTACAGTAAAGAATGTGAGTTGGATCATAGTTGGGCACTGTGCCAAATAGTTCTGTTCCAAACTTAAAGTAATTTTCTTCACAGTCATTAAATATAAATGAAAAGTAAAATATTTATCACCTCTGAGTATTTGTGCTAGCTACTTAAAACATGCTATACCAGACCCGGCCTTAGAGTATGTAGGGATGTTAACATTACACTGCAGCACATCTTTTGGAGCGAGGAAAATAGTTTGTTACTGCTTGCATATGTTATTGCTTATTTAATACATTCAAATAATGAATGGCATGAATATATACTATAATTCAACTTCCAAAACATTTAAATGTGAGCTTAAATATTTTGTTTCCATTTATTATCACGTGCTAGTCTGCACTTTCCCAAATGCATTGTTTACTGTAGTGAAGAGATGCTCTGGCACTCATGCTCTTAGTAATGTGTGTACATGCATGCAGTCATTATGGTAAAGTGTTCAGTTCTAAGAGTAGTATACAGAAACATAAAAGCAGAAAGTCTCTAAAAAGTGACAAGTATTAAAAGCCTAACTTTTTCTTTCAATATAGGACTTTCTGTCTGTAAAAGACGAGCAAATTGACATCTGAAGCTAATGGTGTATCTGTGAACACTGTCTTAACCTCTTGAGCGACAGCCATTTAAAAGCTCTGCAGGCCGAGAACGGATACCCAATATCCAGCGCAGGGCATTTAAATTGTTAAATGCGCTAAAAGTGCTTCCTAAATACACAGCTGTATTTTGCGTAAATTTTAAGTTATTTTAATGAAACAAAAACTGGTATAAAACTCATTATATGCAGTATACATGTACATCATCAGCAATGTTGAGTTGCATTTACAAATCGTTGAAATGGCACTATTTGTTTCACTGTGGTAAAAAGTTAACTTTGCTTTGTCGAAGGCGCCTAATATAATTTCTCGGAAAGAAACAGTAGTGGACCCATTGTATGTGTGAGCTACACGTCAGTAAGTCACAGCACAATGTGAAATAGAACACTACTGTATGCGTGGTTTATGAGTCATCAGAATAAAGCAGGTTTGCAATTTTTCCTTACACGTGTTTCGTAACTTGGATATAGCTTACAGGCTCCATTTGTTTCTTTCTTGAAATGCATATGTATACTTTCCTGCTTGTAGCTGAAGTGAGAAGCTTTTGAGTGTTACATCTCAGAGCTAAAACATGGCATGAACAAGCAGTGTTGCACAAAGGTTAGCGAGTGGTGGAAGTGTAAGGGCTTCTGAAATTACACACGATAATGTGGAGGACTTCTTGCTGTGTGACAGCGATTTGGATATTGATGGCGAATTTTCCGAATTTGAGGGGGGTGTGGAGGATATAGGTACGAGTAGCAGTGAGGAAGAATGTGACCAACTTCCTTCAGGTGTTCGTGAAGAGTCAGCATTGTGGAGTGCTGAAAACAATTGCAATACAAACAGGCACATCTTCACCAGCACAGGGTCTGGTGTTCAATCCCAGGCTCAGCTGACTTCTGACAGCCAACCAATTGACATTTTTACAAAATTTTTTACTACCGACTTAGTGTCTCTCATTGTTTCGGAAACAAATGTATATGCGTGTAAGGTGAAGGAAGACCTGCTCTCTAAAAGTAAATTAGGGCCTAAGAGCAGAAATCAAAGGTGGACAGAAGTAACACTCAATGAGATTTACAGGCTAATTGGTCTAATTATACTTATGGGTGTTATTCGTAAACCTGCATTATACATGTATTGGTCCACAGAGGACATGCTAGCTACTACTTTTTTTGGAAAATGCATGTCAAATAACAAGTTTACATCAATTTTGCGGTTCCTTCATTTCACCTGCACAGAGAATGTAAATGACAAACTCCACAAAATTAGGCCTGTTTTCGACTATATAATTTCAAAATTTAAAGAAAATTATGTGCCTGGTGAAAAGGTCACTGTTGATGAAAGCCTAATGCTTTGGAAGGGCCACTTAGGTTGGAAGCAATACATCAAAACAAAAAGGGCTAGATTTGGCATAAAGAGTTTTGATGTTTGTGAAAGTAAAACGGGATATCTTTACAATAGCTGCATTTACACTGGTCAAGGGACTGACAATACTGGAGACAAAGATTTGGGCTTATCTGGCTCCATAGTAATGCACCTAATGGAACCTGTGCTTGATCAGGGTAGGACTGTGTACTTAGATAACTGGTACAGCTCTCCTAAATTATTCATGGCCTTACACAAAAGAAAGACTAATGCAATTGGAACAGTAAGTTCAAATCGTATTGGTTTGCCAAAAGATGTGAATACAAAGGCTCTAAGGAGAGGGGAAATCGAGGTGCGCCAGATCCCACCTTTGACCAACCTTGCCTGGCAGGACAGGAGGGTAGTTACGGCATTATCCAATTGCAGCTCTAAGATTTTGATGATTGACACTGGAAAAACAGATGCCCATACCAAAATGTGCATGTTCAAGCCTGACGTTGTCCAGGAATACAATATGCACATGGGCGGTGTCGATCTAGTAGATCAGGTATTGTAAGCATATCCCTCTTTATGAAAAACAGTGAAATAGTATAAAAAGGTATTTTTGCACCAGCTGGATATAACCACATACAGTTGTTTGGTAATTTGGAGAGCTCTAAACCCACACAAGACAATGACCTACCTGGACTTTCGACTATCAATAGCTCGCAGCCTAATTGACCAATACCAGCTTGAGAGGCCTCTTCATACTGGGGGTAGAAAATCCAAAACCCCTGCACCCCTCAGACTTCAAGGAAAACATTATACTAAAAGGATACCGTCAACAGCAAAGAAGACACCATCTCGAAGGTGTTTCGTGTGCCGCAAGAAGGGAATCCGTAAGGAAACTGGGATGATCTGTGGCGAATGTGGAGATGTGCCCTTGTGTGTTTATCCCTGTTTTGAGGCATATCACTGCAGAAGGAACATATAAAGGTAAGCCAGTAAAGCATATAGAATTTAATTAAATGTTTCATAACGGGGGAAAATTAAAATAAGTTGAGTTAGATAGAGGATAAATAAGGGTTAAATGCACAAACGCACAGGACGTGTATACACGTCAATATCACTCGTCCGTCATTTTAAATGGACGTGATTTCACGTCCATATCCCTGAAGAGGTTAAATATAAGAACAAAAATGAAACAAACAGGAACTGTAAAAAGCCCTAAAAAGTAAAGGGAAAGACCATTAGCGTTTTGGGGCAAGTGGATGATTTTGTTAAAAGTACTATTTGCTTTAAGGGGAGGCATTGGTGAAATTCGGAAAAAAGTGATGAAAAATATGATTTTTTGCTTTATGCCTTAAAATGAAGTCTGTACCTTGTACTTTCCATCACTTGCGCTGATGATTTAAATGTCATGTGAGTGGTCATGACTACTGAAATGCATTTATTATCCTGATCCACAGAGGGCCAGAAGACAGTCAAAATAGGACAAAGGTCCAAGAATGAAATGCTAAAAATTAGGAATTTGAAGCTTGGAGGTGAAAGTAGAGATGTTAAAGCATAGAAAATCATCAGTAAATTGTTTCTTGGCCTGTTTTTGGCACCTCTAAAGAGTGGCTTTGTATAGGTTAGATAAGAAGTCCATTACTCAGCCAAAGTTAATGCAGTTGCAGTGTGTCATTTCCTTGTTTATAGTGCATTGATTGTTTATAGTGCTGTGACAAAACTCAGGAACGAATACTGCAAATGGTGCATTTTAAGTGGTTAATAAATGTTTAACATTTTATCAAACTTGATAATGGATATGTTGAGTTAAATGCGGCACAAATACTTGAGATTATGTAATAGATTTTTTATTTTGTAATAGATGTGACTAATATTTTTAGATGGTTTGTTCATAAAACTTGGTATTTCAAATGCTTTAGATAGAGTAGTTTAATTGTTATTAAATATTGATTTTGAAAATTAGTAATAATTTTGAAAAAAATGGGCATCAATGTATTCATTAATTTTTCATCCAAAACTGTCTGACATAGCTAAATAAAGATTCTAGGTTTGGAGGCAGTATTTCTGTGGAAGCCCTCTACAATGATACGAAATGTGAACACAGAAAGCAGAAAGGAAAGGCCCCTTGACATTATCAAGTTAAGATATAGACAGCATAGGCTGACTTCTTTTGTCTTGTGCTATGAAGAAGAAAGTGAGATGAATTAAAATTTAACATTTTGATGTGAAGTAAAAGAGAATACAACAAAAATAAGTATCAATATGAAGTCTCTCAGTACCTGTACTATAATCAACGACGCAAGGTGGTTAGGAATATCATGAAAAATCAAAATGGTATCCAGTGTAACATTCCAACATCTTCTATTTACCAACATTTTCAAAATATTTTTGAACAGAAGAATGAACTAACTCCCTTGGCAGAGATAGCAGCGGTATGTACAGAGAATGATATAGAAATAAAGGAAGCAGAAATTAATGCTGCTCTTAGCCAGATTAAAGTGGATACGTCTCCGGGTCCTGATTGAATCATTGTAAAAGTTTTAAAAGAATTTAAAACCACTAAATTGTTGTGTCTTCTAGCTAATGCGATGCTGAAATTTGGAAAATGTCCTGAAGTATTTAAGGCTGCAAGAACAGTTCTAATATTCAAAAAAGGAAACCCTGATGAACTAACTAACTGGCGCCCAATATCAATTTTTTCTGTAATCAGACGTGTTATTGAAAAAGCAATTGACAGAAAACTGAGATCATTTATCGATTTTTGCGCTTATCAACGTGGCTTTGTTGCGCTCCCTGGCTGTCATATAAATACATCAATCATCAATGGATGTCTGACAAACTGTAAAACTAACAAGAAGGACTGCTGCATTGTTTTCCTTGACATCTCCAAGGCTTATGATAGCATAGGTCATGAACATATCAAGAGATGCCTGATGTGCACCAATATGCCAAACAACTTGAGAGCATTAGTTCTGAATCTCATTCAGGGTAATAGCATTGCAGTAGAATGTGGCATAAGCAAAACATCGCCTATTTTTCTACAAAAAGGAGTTGCCCATGGTTCACCCATCTCTCCTACATTATTTAATTTAGCGATTGATGACACAATTAAAGATGTAACAGACCGTGAGATTGCAAAATTGCATGGATTTCAACTTAGCTCTGAAGTAAAAAATGTATCGGCCATGGCTTTTGCTGATGATATTGTTTTAGTAGCAAAGGACGAAACATCTGCTCAGTCACTTTTAGACTTAACTACCAGCAACTTGGCTACAATTGGTTTGCATATCAATCCATTAAAATGCAATGTCATAAATATCAAACATGGTAAACTTAGTGAAACTTCTAAAATAAAATTTGGCTCAAATGTTTTAGAGCCAATCAAAGAAAATGAAAACATAAAATATTTGGGTGTAAATTTCACGAATGAAATCCAGTTGGATAAGAATAAGATAATCAAACGTGTGGAAAAAGATTTGAATTCACTTTCTTATTCCAACTTGCTCAAAGCAGATCAAAAATTAAATATCATTAATCAATAGTTAAATGGATTAGTTTATTCTCTTCAAAGTACACCACTGAATAAGATTCCATCCTCCTTTTTAGAAGATATTGATAAATTAATAAGAACATCCATGAAAGAAATAGTTGGGCTACCACATGATTGCCCCAATGATATGATATACGCTCCACGTAATCTTCGAGGAATAGGACTAATTAGAGCTGGTTGGGAGGCTTATGTACAACATTTCAATATAGCTCAGAAGCTTTCATAGATACAAGATGATCATCTACGCTTGTATCGAGATACTCAGAAAGAGAAGAAAGAAGCCCTTTCCAATTTAAACATTGACATTAACGATGAAATCATGTCAAAATCAGGACGATGGCTTCGAAAACAATTACAACTTAAATCGTTTGATGCATGGTGTCAGCTACCTCACAAGGGAAAGGGGATTGAGACATATAAAGAGAATCCCAGAGCCAATTCGTGGATGAGCAACAGAAAAATCCTGTCATGTTCTGAATGGACTAATGCCATAAAAATGTCATGTAACACGTCAGCAGTAAGATCTGTGCCTGGAAGAAATCAGCGAACAACACTATGTCGGCACTCAAATTGTAAAGAAGTGGAAACCCTTGGGCACGTACTAGGATATTGCCCAAAGGAAGAATTACTTCGCAACACTCGTCACCACCATGTACGTTCATCAATTTCTACAGCCCTTCGTAGAGCCAATTGGGAGGTCTATGAAGAGGTCCATTGCCTGTCTGAGGATGGTAGCCATCGAAGAGCAGATATCGTAGCTATCAAGAGGGATGCAGGAAAGGGTCTCATTCTTGATCCAACAGTAAGAATGAAGCAACATTTACAGCAGGCGACACAGGTGAACGAGGAAAAGGAAGCCATCTACCAACCACGCATTCCTCACCTTAGTGAGAGATATAATGCACCTGAAAATGCATGGGAGGTAAAAGGACTACTCTTTGGTGCCTGCGGAACATGTTTTAAATTCACAAGTACCTGCCTCAAAGCACTGGGTGTGCAATGGTCCGAAATTGTAAATATATGTTCACATGTCCTAAAAGACTCTTTATATATTTTAAATAATCACTTGTATTCAATGTGTTAACTGTTATCTTCTTGTTATAATCTTTTAATGTTTTAGATATTTTGAATATTAATTTTAATCACTTTTTTTTTCTTCTTCTTAAAATTGACTTTGTCATATATCTCTGTATTCTGGATCTATATGGTCACCTGCAATGTCAGGCAGATGTCACAATTTTTGTTTGTGAAATATATATAAAGCATAAACTGAAAAAGAATGTTGAATTTTTTGTGATTCTTCAAGAGTGAACTATAATGCAAGTAATAATTATTGAGATCGAACTATCGCATGAGTTTTATCGGAAAAATTGACATTAAAATAATTGCTGGCTGTGCCGTAATACTCCATTAGAGATGGAACCCACCACTGTTTAGCGGATTTTCCTTGTGAGTGATTTGTTGAAAAATAATGATTTAGGAATGTCAAAAAAACATTCGAAAATTCTTAAAAGTGGAATAGATTATTTAATCTATCTAATGTATCCATACCCACCCTGAGATTAGTGATTATTAAAAGAATCTTCAGGCTTGCTGGCAGAAACTAGGACGTGGATAGCAGAGACACGCTAAGACTTCCACCCTTCCATCTATCCAATCATTAATAGTAACAAGTGGAACATATAAACATGCATATAAATAAAATAAAATAAACATGTCCCAAATGTCGCAACAGCGTGTGGCTAGTGGACATAGTAAGAATTAAAATGTTCCAGTTTGTTCAAAAGAAATTTATAGCCAAAGTTTATTTTATTGATAAGAAATAATATTTTTATGGACTATTTCTTACACTGCACTAAATTGTGAAAAAAATCCAATAATGTGCTGAATGTGAAGTGTTTCACTTCTCTTGTTATGCTAGTGAGTCCAGTGCACATGCAGCTTCTAGTTTATATGTGTTCTAGCATTTCAATTCTGCTCCCTGCCAAGATGCACATTTACACTCTCTTTGCTTTTATGACCTTGATTACATGCTGAGTATGTGTGCTGTTCCATTAGATGCCTAGTGAAGCTAAGCTGCATGCATATTACATGCCTAAAGTGCATGCAAAGTAAATGCTTGTGTGTGCCCAGGGTTATTCTCTCTCTAATTGAGCAAAGTATCAGCACTCATTATATATAGTCACTGTTGTGTGAAGTTAACTTTAAAGTGTATTCTGTTTGTAAAAGAGAGGCAAAATTCTTTTTTGTTTGTTGCTAAACATTGTAATAAATATTTGTTATTAGAAGCCGAGAATTATTTTGTGTTCATAAATTATAAGTTTTGGCCATAATTAAGTAGGATTGCACTTCATTTAGTTTGTTAACGTGTGATATGTAACATCTGGTGACCGTGACAGGACTGGTTGTACAGTTATTTTGGTTGGTCAAAAGAAAACACAAATAATAAAATGACTGAAGTGACCTCGTTAAAAAGAGAAAGAACACAATTATGCTGTTCATTTTCTCGAGCTTATAATGCATTTCAGAGCAAGATCAAGGAAGACAATATAGTGCAAGAAGATATTTTGGCATGTTTTAAGATCCTTGAAGACAAAGCTGATAGATTATTTGCACTTGACGAACGAATCCGTGACGCTTGCAGTGTCTGCAAAGTTGAAAGTGAAGATGAAGCTACAGAGTTTGAAGAATTATAAACATACTGGGACAAGTGGGTAGTAGCTAAATGTGAGTATGAAAAGTCTATAAGAGCTGAAGTGCAGTGTGATGCTTCTTCTTTGTACGTCCCAATCCAGCAGTTGCTCACAAAATTACAGAAGTTGTCACTTGTCAAATTCTCGGGAGATATTATTAATGGCTACCATTCTGGGCACAGTTTAAGACAATTAATGAAAGTAATGAATTACAGGACATAGAAAAAATTCTGTATTTAAGAGAATCTATGACCCCAGCCACGAGAGCCTACGAGCTAGTAAATGGATTTCCCCTGACTGCCGAGAATTATTTTAAAGTTGTACAACTATTAGAAGAGCAGTATGGACACAGAGACTTGCTAATAGAAATTTATGTGAGGGATATAATTAATCTAGTGACAGAAAAACTGCCACTTTCAGTTTTGTATGACAAGACTGAGGTTAATATCAGATCATTAAAAGCAATGGGATTAACGACATTATTGTTCCCTTTAGCAGAGTCATGTTTAAGCGCCGAACTTATTATCCACATTTGGCAAAGAAAAGAAGAAAATATGCAAGAAAATGGGTCACAGGAGAAGCTAAAAAATATTTTAAAGTTTTTGAAATCTGAAGTGGAAAATGACAAGTACCTGCAACTTACAAGGAAGATTAGTAATGATAGTGTAATTGATACAATAAAGAATGTAAAATCTTTGAAGAAATGTTCAATTCCTACCGCTCAGGGCTTAGTGGCAACTGCAGGAGTATTAAGTGCCTGTGTTTTCTGTGGTGAAGAGCCCCATTTGTCGTTGAGGCGTTCACAGGCTAAAAGGACGACATCTGAGAAAAGAAGACAAAGTTGTCAAAGAAAAGTGCCTGTTTCAAATGTCTCAAGATTGGACACACTGCAAGGAGATGTCACATGCATCTCTCATGTAATGTCTGTAAACAACAGCACTATCCAATCATGTGTGATTTCTCCAAAAAGAAATTACAGGAAGAAAGGCAGGCAGATTCACAATCAAAGTCAGTTACTAATTTTTGTATTAATTATTCTTGTGTGTACCTACAGACAATCATAGTTAAAATTGTCTTTGGATATGAGGTGGAAGTTGTACGTGCTCTTCTTGATTCGGCATCTCAACATGCATATATCTATGCTAATGGCTTCATTGCCAGATGCAAGGCACTAGAAAACAACATTCATATATCTCAGAAGATTTAGCGGAGAGAATAGGACTTAAAGCAACTCAGAAAATCACTTTGAATCATTCTGGTTTTGGAGGTCGAACTGAATTGTCAGTAGAACACAAAGTATTTAAGGCTGTCCTTCAGAATCTAGATAATTCTAATCAGTTAGAATTATCTGCCCTTGGCCAGCTTATTATTTGTACTCCTTTACCTTGTCTTACAGCAGAGCAAGTGAAGGAACTACATCTGGATGTAGGAGAGGATAAAGATATCAAAATTCTTATTGGTGAAGGTTTCCTGGAATCGGTACTCTCTGAGTGCAAAAGAGTTGGAGGGTTGACTGCAATGAAGACTGCTTTAGGGTGGGCTGTATTCAGTTAAGACGTGTGCATACCAAGAAAGCAGAGTGAGACGACACCTATTCTATTCAACCTAGAGAAGATGTGCTACCTATGAGAATTGGACGTGCTAAGAATTAATAAGGTCCAATAATAGAAAGGAAGAAACACAGTTGGAGGAACAAGCAAGGAGGGACTTCATTGAAACAGTAAAGATAAACAAAGACGGAAGATATGAAATTCAACTTCCCTGGTTGAATGATCATCTACCTTTGGACCCTGCATAAGACTTAGCAGCAAAACGTCTGGAAGTTACTAGAAGATAACTGGAAGTGAATGGGTACTTAGAAGAATATGATAAAGTTTTCAAATATTGGCTAGATGAAGGAATAAGAAAAGAAATTCCAGCCACAGAGACAGATATTTGTGGTCACTACTTGCCTCATTGACCTGTTATCAAGAATTCAACAACAACGCCTGTTCGACCAGTCTTTGATGTCTTGGCAAGAAAGGGCAATAATCCTTCTCTCAATGACTGTTTAGAAAAGCGTCCAAGTCTTATTCAGCTTATTCCTTCTCTCCTCATGAAGTTCTGGAAGAAGAAAATTGATGTTATTGCTGACATTCTTAAAGCATTTCTTCAGATTTCTGTGGCACCTGAATATCATGACTTTCTGAGATTCCTATGGGGAAAAGATAAAATCAGAACATGCCGACACAAATGAGTAGTTTTCAGAGTGACATCGAACCCTTTTCTGCTTAGAGCTGTAATTGAACATCTCTTGCAGGATGCCTGGAAAGATGCATGGGAAAAGGAAGATATTGTAACCACTGACATTATTGAACAGCTGAAAGAGAGCTTTAATGTCGACAACTGTGTGATAAGCGTTTCAAATTAAGGTAAACTAGAACTGTTTATTAAAGTTGTCCAAGATGTTCTTGCTCATCACCAATTTGAACTTAGGGGGTGGGAGAGCTCATATACTGGGTGTCCTTAAAATTCAGTAACACTTTCCTTGATTTGTTACGCAAAAACAACACATGATACAGGTTTCATTTAGATGTCACATGAAGGAGGATCTCAAATGGTTTTGCTTTGATGTTACAGGTAATGCTCATAGTTTCCACATTTGCCGCAGTGCATATATATGATATTTTTCTATATAGTTAAAGAAGATTCTGATGATATCTTGTTCCAGTAAGATGGGGCCCCAACCTATTATCATAATGACGTTCGTAATTTCCAACAATGAGTTACCTCAATGTTGGATAGGACGAGCAGGGAAAAATAACTGTTTTGACAAGTGGTCTCCCAGATCCCCAGATCTAACTCCATGTGACTTCTTCCTATGGGAATACATAGAAGATAGTATGCCCTTACCAAAAAATGTTAAAGAACTCAAGTGCAGGATTACAGAAGTTGCTGGCACTGTATCGTAGACATATGCCGAGTTACATGTGGTTCCCATATCGAGAAATTGTGAGCGCAGACATTGCAAACAAACCATTTGAGATCCTCTTTGATATGACATCTAAACGAAAGCTGTATCTTGTGTTGTTTTTGTGTAATAAATCAAGAAAAGTGTTACTGGACTTTAGGGGCACCCTGTATTGTGCATGAAGGAGATGATAAGATGTCGTCTGTTCTGGGAATACAATGGAATCGTGCAGACGATCTAAAGGAACTGTCACCAGAGATGATAACAACAAGAGTGACACTGTCAGTTGTACACAAGGTTTACGATCCAATTGGATTTGCAGTTTCAGTTGTATTATTGCCTAAGCTACTGCTCCAAGAACTGCATAAATATTCCTGAGATACTGAGGTATCTAATAAAATCCTAAATAAGTTTGAAAGGTGGCTCACCGCACTGGCAAAAATCAGTAGATTACAGATTCCTAGGAGGCTTCCAGAGACACATCTAAATTGCAACTTCATGCCTTTTCTGATGCCAGTCAAGATGCCTACGCAACAGTGATATTTCTGCAGGCATGCACTGAGAAAGGAGTTCATGTTCAACTCCTCCAAGCCAAATCGAGGGTAGCTCCACTGTCTCGACCTACTATTCCGCACCTTGAATTAATGGCAGCTACAATTAATACATGTTTGTTATCACCTATAAAAATTAGGTTCATGTTGAAGATGTTTATTTGCGGATCGATTCAATAACAGTATTGGCATGGATAAAACGAGAAGTTCTTGGTCAGTATTTGTTGAGAGCAGAGTTAGATCAGACAACTGACATGAAAGGAATCTTGGAGACATATACCAGATGTGCTGAATCCTGCTAACCTGCCTACCCGGGGATGTATAACAGCAGAACTGCTGGTGTCAAAATGGTGGGAGGGACCATCCTGGCTATACCGTCCCATGAGTGAGTGGCCTACAGACTGTTGTAGCGTAAATGAAGAAGAAATCCTGCTTGAGAGGCGAAAATCCGCTACAGTTCTCTTGGTATCGGAAAATTCACAGGACTCAGACTGGTACTACAAGTGTTGTGTGTTAGATTGTATTCTCTTTGCAAAAGAAAAGCAACGTTTTGTTGTTTGTTGCTAAGGACTGAAAATAAAGATTTGTTGATCAGAAGCCGAGAATTATTTTGTGCTTAATATTATAAGTTTTCATCCTAACGAAGTAAAACTGTACTTCATTTAGTTTTTTAACGTGTAATACGTAACATCTGGCGACAGTGACAGGACTGGTTGTGCAGTTATTTTAATTGATGAAAAGAAAACACGAAATATAGACAGGCGTAATAAAATGGTGGAAGTGATCTCGTTAAAAAGAGAAAGAACTACAATTACGCCGTTCGTTTTCTTGAGCTTATAATGTATTTCAGAGCAAGATCAAGGAAGTCAATATAGTACATGAAGATATTTTGACATGTTTTAAGATCCTTGAAGACAAAGCTGATAGATTATTTGCACTTGACGAACGAATCCGTGACGCTTGCAGTGTCCGCGAAGTTGAAAGTGAAGATGAAGCTACGGAGTTAGAAGAAATAGAAGCATACCGTGACAAGTGGGTAATAGCTAAATGTCAGTATGAAAAGTCTGTAAGAGCTGAAGTGCAGTGTGATGCTTCTTCTGTGAGGTCAGATACGTCCCAATCCAGCAGATTGCTCACGAAATTACCGAAGTTGTCACTTGTCAAATTCTCGGGAGATATTAAGCAATGTCTACCATTCTGGGCACAGTTTAAGAGAATTCATGAAAGTAATGAATTACAGGACATAGAAAAAATTCTGTGTTTAAGAGAATCTATGACCCCAGGCACGAGAGCCTACGAGCTAGTAAATGGATTTCCCCTGACTGCCGAGAATTATTTTAAAGCTGTACAACTATTAGAAGAGCGCTATGGACATAGAGACTTGCTAATAGAAATTTATGTGAGGGATATAATTAATCTAGTGACAGATGTGCTTTCAGTTTTGTATGACAAGATTGAGGTTAATGTCAGGTCCTTAGAAACAATGGGATTAACAACAGACAACTACGCTGCATTATTGTTCCCTCTGTGTGTTGGTGTTGTAGTGTTTAATGCCCGCTTTTACTACTACGGCACCGCAGGCGGTGACAAGGATGATACATGGAATGAAGATGGAGCACCGGTGGAATGAGATGGCGGGGGAAACCGGAGCACCCGGAGAAAACCCGCCCTGACGCCGCTTCGTCCACCACGAATACCACATGCGGGTCCCTGGGATCGAACCCGGGCCGATTGTTCCCTCTAGTGGAGTCATGTTTAAGTGATGAACTTATCTGCGTTTGGCAAAGAAAAGAAGAAAATATGCGAGAATATGGGTCACAGGACAAACTGAAAAATATTTTAAAGTTTTTGAAATCTGAAGTGGAAAATGACAAGTACCTGCAATTTACGAGGAAGATTAGTAACGCTAGTACAACTGATACAATGAAGAATGTAAAATATTTGAAGAAATGTCCAACTCCTACTGCACAGGGCTTAGTGGCAACTCTAGGAGTATTAAGTGTCTTTGTTTTCTGTGGTGAAGAGAACCATTTGTCGTCGGGGTGTCCACAGGCTAGAAGGATGACATCTGAAGAAAAGAAGACAAAGTTGTCAAAGAAAGGTGCCTGTTTTAAATGTCTCAAGATTGGACATACTGCTAGGAGATGTCGCATGCGTCTCTCGTGTAATGTCTGTAAACGACAGCACTATCCAATCATGTATGATATCTCCGAAAATAAAGTACAGGAAGAAAGACAGGCAGAATTAAAATCAAAGTCAGTTACTAATTTTTGTATTAATTATTCTTGTGTGTACCTCCAGACAATCATAGTTATCAATCATTTTGGATATATGGTGGAAGTTGTGCGTGCTCTTCTGGATTCAGCATCTCAACATTCATATATCTCAGAAGATTTAGTGTCGAGAATAGGACTTAAAGCAACTCAGAAGATCACTTTGAATCATTCTGTTTTTGGAGGTCGGACCGAATCGGCAGTAGAACACAAAGTATTTAAGGTTGTCCTTCAGAATCTAGATAATTCTAATCAGTTAGAATTAACTGCCCTTGGTCAGCATATTATTTGTACTCATGTACCTCATCTTACAGCAGAGCAAGTGAAGGAGCTAAGACTTATTCATCTGGATGTAGGAGAGAATAAAGATATCGAGATTCTTAATGGTGCAGACTTCTTGGGATCGGTACTCTCCGACGAGTGCAAAAGAGTAGGTGGGTTGATTGCTATGAAGACTGCTTTAAGGTGGACTGTATTCGGTCAAGACGTGTTCATACCAAGTAAGCAGAGTGAGACAACACCTATTCTACTCAACCTAGAAAAGATCTACAACCTATGGGAATTGGACGTGCTAGGAATACAGGATCCAATAATAGAAAGGAAGAAACACCAGTTGGAGGCACAAGCAAGGAGGAACTTCATCGAAACAGTAAAGATAAACGAAGATGGAAGGTATGAAGTTCAGCTTCCTTGGTTGAATGATCATCTACCTTTGGATTCTGTATACAACTTAGCAGCAAAACGACTGGAAGTTACTAGGAGAAAACTGGAAGCGAGTGGATACTTAGAAGAATATGATAAAGTTTTTAAATGTTGGCTAGATGAAGGAATAATAGAAGAAATTCGAGCCATTGAGACAGACATTTGTTGTCACTACTCTGCCTCATCGACCTGTTATCAAGAATTCATCAACAACACCTGTTCGACCAGTCTTTGATGCCTTGGCAAGAAAGGGTAATAGTCCTTCTCTAAATGACTGTTTAGAAAAGGGCCCAAATCTGATTCAGCTTATTCCTTCTCTCCTCATCAAGTTCCGGAAGAAAAAAATTGGTGTTATTGCTGATATTCGTAAAGCCTTTCTTCAGATTTCTGTGGCACCTGAAGATCGTGACTTTCTGAGATTCCTATGGGGAAAAGATAAAATCAGAACTACCGACACAAACGAGTAGTTTTCGGAGTGACATCGAGCCCTTTTCTGCTGGGAGCTGTAATTGAACATCTCTTGCAAAATGCCTGGAAAGATGCACGGGAAAATGAAGATATTTTAACCAGTGGCATTATTGAACAACTGAAAGAGAGCTTTTATGTCGACAACTGTGTAAAAAGTGTTTCAAATGAAGGTGAACTAGAACTGTTCATTAGAGTTGCCCAAGATGTTCTTGCTCGTCACCAATTTGAGCTTAGAGGGTGGGAGAGCTCGTATATTGTGTAAGAAGGTGATGATAAGATGTCGTCTGTTCTGGGAATACGATGGAATCGTGCGGACGATACTCTTAGTTTAAACTGTGATCACCTAAAGGAACTGTCACCAGAGAAGATAACGAAAAGAGTGATACTGTCAGTTGTACACAAGGTTTACGATCCAATTGTATTTGCAGTTCCGGTTATATTATTGCCTAGGCTACTGCTCCAAGAACTGTATAAATATTCCTGAGATACTGAGGTATCTAATAAAATCCTAAATAAGTTTGAAAGGTGGCTCACCGCACTGGCAAAAATCAGTAGATTACAGATTCCTAGGAGGCTTCCAGAGACACATCTAAATTGCAACTTCATGCCTTTTCTGATGCCAGTCAAGATGCCTACGCAACAGTGATATTTCTGCAGGCATGCACTGAGACAGGAGTTCATGTTCAACTCCTCCAAGCCAAATCGAGGGTAGCTCCACTGTCTTGACCTACTATTCCGCACCTTGAATTAATGGCAGCTACAATTAATACATGTTTGTTATCACCTATAAAAATTAGGTTCATGTTGAAGATGTTTATTTGCGGATCGATTCAATAACAGTATTGGCATGGATAAAACGAGAAGTTCTTGGTCAGTATTTGTTGAGAGCAGAGTTAGATCAGACAACTGACATGAAAGGAATCTTGGAGACATATACCAGATGTGCTGAATCCTGCTAACCTGCCTACCCGGGGATGTATAACAGCAGAACTGCTGGTGTCAAAATGGTGGGAGGGACCATCCTGGCTATACCGTCCCATGAGTGAGTGGCCTACAGACTGTTGTAGCGTAAATGAAGAAGAAATCCTGCTTGAGAGGCGAAAATCCGCTACAGTTCTCTTGGTATCGGAAAATTCACAGGACTCAGACTGGTACTACAAATATTTTTCTCAATTTGAGAAAATAGTCAGGTTCATTGGATGGATTAAAAGATTCGTCTCAAACTGTAAGTCTATAAGTCCACAGTGAGGAGAACTTACATGTTCAGAGATGGAAGAGGGTGAAAAAGCAGTGATTAAGTTGATTCAGAGACAGCATTTCCATGGAATTGAGGATCAGAAACTTACATCAGTGGTGCCATTCCTGGATGAACATGGCATTCTGCGAGTGAAGACAAGAATAATTGAGAGAGATGACATCCCAGAATTCCGACAACCTGCTGTCTTACCTGCAGACAGTCCTGTAGTTCAGCGACTGATTTATGATGTTCATGTTCGACATGGACATACTGGACCACAGACTCTGTTGGGTATTCTCAGAGAGAAATTTTGGATCCTAAATGGAAGAAGGATTGTGAGGTCAACCATACGAAGATGTGTCATCTGTAGGAGGTACAAGAGAGAACGACTGAAGGTCACTACGCCACCTCTACCAAAAGATCGTGTGAGAGATGCAAAGGTTTTTGAAATTGTTTGTGTTGACTTAACTGGCCCATTATTTGTGAAGGATGGTCAGAAGGTATGGATTTGCCTGATCACATGCGCAGTTTATCGTGCTATACATTTGGAACTGCTTATGTCACTATCCACAGATTCATTTGTTCAAGATTTAGGAAGATTTGTTTCACGCCGAGGAAGGCCTTCCACAATCTTCTGTGATAATGGAACGAATTTTAGAGGTGCCCATAATATGATGATTAAACTTGATTGGCATAAAATAGAAGCGTATAGCAGCATCCAACATATCAGATGGAAGTTTAATCCACTCACAGCATCCTGGTAGGGTGGGTGGTGGGAGAGATTGATTGGACTTGTGAAAGATGCCCTGCGTAAGGTCCTTGGGAAATCGTGTCTAACTGTTGAAGAATTACTGACTATGCTATGCGAGTATGAAGCCCTTGTTAACAGCTGGCCCCTGACTGCAGAAACTGAAGATCCTCATGACTAAGGCCTATCATACCCGCCCTATTTCTACAGGAGGCTCAAGAAATAGGTGTAGCAGATCTTGATCAGATAGACAAAGATCAACTTAAAAGAAGGGCAGCATATTTCTGCAGTTAAGAAATGCACTGCATCAGCAATTCCATAGAGATTACCTTGGACAGTTACTGCTTAAGCGGAACCAGCATGATCACAAGAAGAAAGGAGATGTTGTATTAGTCGAATCAGACAACCTGAAGAGACTTAAGTGGCTGCTCGGAGTAATTAAGGAACTCCTCCCTGGAAAGGATGGGCAAACTCATGTTGTAAGGGTTCGAATAATGCATTATGGAATCATGGAATTATAATGCATTGTGCTCACTGTTTGGTTCCCTTGGAGTGTTCTACACAATTATCTGAGGAGAGTACACAGAAGACTGATTCTTCAGAACAGGGAGAAGATCCCAATGAGCACCCACAGTGCAGAGGCATATTGTCTACTCATAGTGGGAGATTGGTGAAGCGCCCTGCAAGATTTTACGAATGAGCCTCTCATGTTGCAATTTTTTGAAGTTCCAATATTGCAAGGTGGGAGAATGTTGTGTGAAGTTAACTTTAAATTATATTCTCTTTGTAAAAGAGAGGTGAAATTCTTTTTTGTTTGTTGCTAAGAATTGCAATAAATGTTTGTTATTAGCAGTCAAGAATTATTTTGTGTTTAGAACTTATATGTTTTCGCCATAATTAAGCAGAATTGTACTTCATTTAGTTTGTTAATGTGTGATATGTAACAGTCACAACTATCATGACAATCTCTTTTGTACAACACAATAAGTAACCACAACTTCAGTCACATGAAGAACACCTGGATGACTCATTAGCAAGCTCATTTGTATATTGCAACTGGTACTGAGCCAGCAACGAGACAGTGCATACTATGCTAAGATTGCTCCCGAAAGAGGAAGAATGAGTGAGTAAGTGAGTGAGTAAGTGAGTGAGTGAGTGAGTGAGTGAGTGAGTGAATGAGTGAATGAGTGAATGAGTGAGTGAGTGAGTGTGTGAGTGAGTGGGTGGATGAGTGAGTGAGTGAGTGAGTGAGTGAGTGAGTGAGTGAATGAGTGAGTGAGTGAGTGAGTGAGTGAGTGAGTGAGTGAGTGAGTGAGTGAGTGAGTGAGTGAGTGAGTGAGTGAGTGAGTGAGTGAGTGAGTGAGTGAGTGAGTGAGTGAGTGAGTATGTAGGGTTTAACAACCTATCGATAACGGTCATTTGGGCCAAGAGGAAGAAGGATGCAAAGGACATGACAGGCAAAGGTACTATAGAAGAATTGATGGCAGAGCTGGGAGAAATAGGAAAAATACTAGCAATGGAGAAGAGTACAGAAAGGACAAAAAAAGAGAACTAGTAGACAAAGAAGAAGAAATACTTAAAAACATAGAAACTATGAAGGAAGAATTACAAAACATCAAAGGAAAAATGGAAAAATGGGAGGATAAAAGTAGGAAAGATAACTTGGTGTTCATCGGAATAGAAGAAAGGACAGGCTTTGAGACGGAAATGTCCCACCATTTGCTTCAAAATAAGGCTAACTTAGGATGTAGATATGTTGTTGTTGTTGTTAGCTAATGCTGGATTTCTGATAATGAAGTCATTAATCCTCTTGCTCTCCAATATTTTTCATTAATGGATGGGGCACTAGAAGTGGCCGGGCATATTTGAAGGTGGTTTCTAGTGCCCCATCCATCAGTGAAAAATATTGGAGAGCAAGAGGATTAATGACTTCATTGTCAGAAATCCAGCATCAGCTAACAACAACAACATATTTGAAGGTGGTCTTGGTCCATTTCCTCTTGCAGGTCACATAGAGGACAGAGTGGTGAAGAATGCATCCCAATTCTGTTTAAATGTTTTGCCAGACAATCATGTCCTGTAATCAACCTGAAGGTGCAACTGCTGTTTTTCGAGGATACTCAGGAATTACTGTTTGAATGTTTGGTAGTTCCCAGCTTTTATACTTTGATTTTTCATAGTAATATTTTGCAATAATTTTTTTGAATTCAGAGTTGACTAATCTTTTAGCTACATAAAATGGTAGATTAACTATAGATTTTTGTACCCTGCTGGTACCAGGATGTAAATATAAACACCTTAATGTATATATAATTAGTGGCATGAACACAGGTAATGTGTGCATATAAATAGTAATAGGACAATGTAGATTAGTTAGGTATTTTTAATTTGTAAGTACTTAGTTAGGGATTAGAATAAGAATTAATATACGTAAAATATTCTGTATTACAATATTTAACATTGAAAGCTGCCCCGAAGGAGATGTTTCAGAAGCTTAAAAGTGTGTAGTTTGGGACGAGCAGTGAGTTTTTATTATACTTTGTGGTCACATCGGCCATTGTAATAAGTACGAGGGGAAACTTCTATTCATCATTAGTGAAATAATTTGAGATGATGAAAAAAGAGGGAGACAGAATCTCTGTGATATATTTTGGGGAAGTCCCAATTTTGCGCTGAAAATTGGAAGTGGGGATATGGCTCACCCAATAAGGACAAATCTATGAGCTTCAAAATTCAAAATGTTGTTCGCGGCATGTGCTAGGCAACCAATAATATCACATCAGGTCTGGGAGGCATAAACCCTTATATAGAGGAGTGGGAAAGAAATTCAGGAAGTTCCTCAAAAACCTGAGATTGTGTGCACACTAAAATCACTGCATAAGTATGTGCCAAAATTAGATAGCTAGCTGAAAGCAGTTCCAGTGACAAATGCATATACTCACGTTAGGAACAAGTAACCAGTGATGTTTTAGCTATTCAACATTGACAATTTTGAGTAAGAGTGGAGCTAAGAACATATATTCATGGGCAGCATTCCAGCGCTCATGTGTTTCTGTAACTGAAGGAAGTGTATTAAAGTGTCTCAAATAAATACATGTGCAATCTCTTGAAATCAAGGTGAAGGATACTATTTCCATCTCCCACATCCACTCCCTAGATCAGTGATTCCCTTTACCGGGTAATGAGTATTCAGCTCACAAGAACATCTAGAAAGACACAGCCAGCGGGAGCGGGGAAAAAGAAGAACAGCTACCACATCGAACCCAGAACTTCAAAAATGACATCCAGGTAAAAACAGTCCTGCTGACAGGTTATTGTATCAAGATTATGCCCAATAACATGGGGCACTACAACTGAACATAGGTTTCTATCAGCTTCGATCCAAAGCAAGGCGTAAAGCAAGTTCTGGAGCAGAGGCTATAGATAAACACTAGTAACTATGAAATATGAAAAGCATTTATATTCAGGCAAAGAAATAGAAGAAGAAACATTCTAGAAAAATTTACAAGTACATATATGACTTACAAGCCACTGAAACATGCAAAATTACTGGAAGGAACAAACATCTTTATCAACAAAGACTTATCGTATGACCAAAGGCAGCAAATGAAGAAATTAATAGAACAGAGAAGGTGAGCTAAAAGTCAGGGGAAGCAGGCATATATCTAAGATTTTAAATTATGGGCAGATGGACAAATTACAGAGGACAAGAACTAACAGACAGTAGTGGAAATTCATGAAGAGGTGAGACAAGAAACACAGAAATCCAAGTGTCATATCGTATATTCATATATTCAAAGAATTGCAAGGACAGATGCTAGAGGAGAAAAAGAAGGGAAGGGGGAAAATTAGCAAGTGATGAGGTGACAGAGAAGAAGGAGAAGAAAGAATATATGATTGGTTATAGCAATTGTCAGAGACAAAAGATGGTGGCAAGAAACTAGCAAGCAACAAAAGGACAATTTCAAAGTTAAGTGAAAATAAACCAAGTGAACAACAAGATGTAGGGTTTAACCAGATAGAATGGGAGGACAGAGAAATAGGTTTACATATGTGGGTAGATTGGAATGGGAAAAGTGTGATCAGAAAGGGCCAGCACGAATTTGCAAAGATACTAACTTAGATGAGTGGATACCAGATAACGAACATGTGTTAATATATAGGAAGCCAAAAAAGAAAGAGGAAACTGGTGATCAGTGTCGTGTGACATGGAAGAGAAAATGATTAAATTAAATGTGTTCAGGACGGGTGGGAGGGAGGGTAGGAAAAGGTTTAGGGATAAAGCCAAGTAGGTATTATAAGTGAAAGTTAAGTGAGGCAAAGAATTGGAAGTGAAAGAGATCAGAAAAAGTGAACCTGTGATGTGTAGGAAATTATTAGTAAATGATCATGAGGCATAAGAAAGAGAGAGGGAAAATTAAATGTTAGATTGGACTGGATTGTTTAAAATAGTATTGAGCTTAGGGAAAGGGAAAGTATAAGAGAATTTGGTGAAAATAAGTGAATTGAGAGATGAAGGACAAAAGACAGGTTTGAGTAAAGCTAATTAATTGTAGCTGAATAATAAATAGCACACACCAATTCTAGAGAACCTCAGAGGGCCATCCAATGATAGAAGGGCCACGGAGCTCAAGTTCATGGGTAACCCAAGATGTATATGCTCTAATATTCAATAAATTCAATATTGCAACCGGAGAGTTTGAGAAATATTGGATCTCTTGATGGTGCTTCTTGTGTTTACTTAGATGAGAGCAGAAATTGATTGATTGTCACAACACCACAACCTTACAATGACTGCACGAATGTTGAAGCTGACCTTGGGTCAATGTTAACTCTTTCTACCCAAATCCCCCATTATTTTTGTCACTTACTGTCATGAGTATTTTCTTCTCGGATGTTAGCAATTTCTTCTAGTTTAAAGTTGCTTACCATGTAACTTAATTGATGAATAGCCTCAAGCTTATTTTTAATATTTTCTCACATTTAATTGTTTTCAAAGCTTTCTTGATAATGAAAAGCTTCAGTAGTATTCTCTCATTCTGAACACCAAATCTGTCATATGATATATTCGCAATGGTTTTCCCTGACTCCCCATAAGACAACATTAAATAGAAACTCCAACATCAAAACATCAAGTTTCTGCATATTCGGTGTCTTTGAAAAGCTAGTGTGAATCCAATAACAAAGTTAAAATGATTTGTCTCAGCAGTAATCTGAATACTTCTTATGAAGTATGACAACAATATAAAAATCAAATCTCTTAAATATCAAGTTCACTTGGACGTCAATATTCAAGATTATATCCACCCTGGAGGCCCCATGCAGTATTATTAGTTTCAATGTTTAGTCACATGCCAAAAATTGCACTCCTCAACCTGCTGCATCAAGTTGTCAGTCACTATACATTGAATATTAGCAAAGATCCTAATCTTCGTGGTCCTTGAGTAAACTTCCAGGGTCCCAATACTGCTAACTATAAAGTGGTAGTAACTTCTCTATTAGGCTAAAGTAGTCATACTACTTAAAGGTATTTGCTCTAAATTTAGCACATAATTTGAACGTTGATTGGTTGAGTTGCTTGGATGGAACATTCTCCCCTGCATCCATAACAAACATTGTCCAGTGACACTCATGCTGCATTCACAGTGGAGCGAGACTAAGGACAGGACAAGAGTGATAAGCAGGGAAAGGAATTATAGTGTCGCCCATCACATTATTGTCGGCACTACCGCAAAGGAGCCAAAGGGAAGAGACAGAGAATGGCCGCATTGTTGGGCGCTTGCCGAAAGAGAGAAAGGGATAGAGACTTCTGGAATTTCCTGCTTTGTATTTGACCGCAATAATAACTGAACTTTCCTGAAGTTTCCAGAATAGTGCCTGGGAGATATAAGTAGCGGTAAAGTGTAAGAAGGGACAGTTCTTGTGTTACGAATTCGGAGCCGTGCTGTTGGTGAATCGGTAAAGACTTTCTTGCTGTTGCAACGAGTGTACAAAGTTACTGTTTACGGAAATAAAAGTGTTTCTTTATCTCGACTACATCTGTCTTCTTTACTTTACACCCACCAAAGTCACACTGGTGTCAGAAGCGGGACACGACGATGGAGGCTACATTGGTGAGCTTTTTACAAGAGCTGAAAGCAGAGATGAAGACGGCAAACGACAACCTCGCTGCCGAGCTGAAAGAGATGAAGACGGAGCCATCGGCGAAAATTGACGAGCAACTGGCTGGCGTAAGGAAGGATGTGAAAGAGCTCGGTGGAAAGGTGAAGGAGCTCGGTGGAAAGGTGGAAGAGCTCGGTGGAAAGATGGAGGACCTCGGCCAACGCGTTGACGCCCTGGAGAATGTCGGGGAACGGCTTAGCGTTCTCGAAGACAGGGTCGATGGTAGCGCCAAGGAGCTAAATGCAATGGTGGAAGGGATGCTTAGTGAAAAGCTCAAGAACTACAAGGCCGAGGCTCCAGCACGCGACACAACATCGACGCGCGTCAAACCACCGAAGTACGATGGCACGTCAACGTTTGAGGTCTTTCGCCATCAATTTGACAGAGTGGCCAAGCACAACAAATGGTCGCCAGAAGAAGAGGCCGCGCAGCTGATAGCCAGCCTCCAGGGACGAGCCGCAGAGGTGCTGAACGCAGTCCAGACAGCGGCGGCGCCCAAGGAGATCTGGGAGGCCCTGGAGAACCGGTTCGGAAACCACCGCTTAGCCGCAGCCTACCGCAGCCAACTGAAATCTAGGATGCAACTGCCAGTGGAGACGCTGCAGGAGTACGACTTCACCTCCGAACATCGCAGAGGGAAGAGCCACGGCAACGCAGACGCCATGTCCCGAAGACCCTGCACAGAAGAGTGCGGCCAATGCGCAAGAGTGGAAGAGAAGGAGCGTACCGCAGCTGTCAGAGTGGTCACGGCAGTGCCTGATGGATGGGACAGCGCGGGCTTGAGGAGGGAGCAGCTGGCGGACGCCGACTTGGGGCCACTCTTGAGAGAAGTGCAGGCAGGGACGTGACCAACCTGGGAGGACATCGCACCCAGAAGTGCTACATACAAGTCGTACTGGGCCCAATGGGACTCGTTGAAGACCAAAGAGGGCGTGCTGTTCCGGGTATGGGAATCACCTGATGGGAAGACCCAGAAAGAGCAGTTGGTACTTCCCCGAAGTAAGGTCCCGGAAGTCTTAGAGGAAGTGCACGCCGGTACCTCGGGTGGACACCTAGGAGCAAACCGGACGATCGACAAACTCCGACAGCGCTACTACTGGCTGAGGCTCCGAGCAGACGCTGAGAACTGGTGCCGTCAATGTCACGTGTGCGCGGCGAGTCGCGGCCCCCAGAGTAGGAGCCGGGGTCGCATGCAGGAGTACAACGTCGGAGCGCCCTTCGAACGCATCGCTGTCGACATAGCTGGACCATTCCCAGTGTCCGATCGAGGCAACAAGTACCTGATGGTAGCTGTGGACTACTTCACCAAGTGGCCGGAGGTGTATGCCATCCCGAACCAAGAGGTGAAGACGATTACAGACTGCCTCGTGGAACAGCTGTTCTGCCGTTTTGGGGTCCCGTTAGAGCTCCACAGCGACCAGGGCACCAATTTTGAGTCGCACCTAATGAAGGAGGCATTGGAAAGATTTGGGGTGAACAAGACCCGCACAACACCCCCACATCCACAGTCGGACGGCATGGTCGAGAGATACATCAAGACCCTAGAGGACCACCGCAATCAGCGAGACTGGGATCTCAAGGTACCACTGTTCTTGCTGGCCTACCGTTCGTCGACACACGACACCACCGGGATGACACCAGCAAGCCTAATGTTCGGCCGAGAGCTACGCCTCCCTTGTGACCTGGCTTTTGGGAGCCCCCCGGAAGCAAAACAGCCGGCAACCGAGTATGTGGAGAATCTAGTAGCCCATCTCCACGACATGCACGAGATGGCTCGTCAGAACATCCAGATGGCGAGCGACCGCATGAAGACCCGGTACGACAGGCAAGCCAACTGCCGAGGATTCCAGCAAGGTGACATGGTCTGGTTGTACCGCCCTACCCGGACAAAGGGACGCTGCCCAAAACTTCAACAACCGTGGCAAGGACCGTACCGAGTGGTAAAGAGGATTAACGACGTAGTCTACCGCATCCAGAAGGTGCCCCGAGGAAAGATGTTAGTGGTACATCTGGATCGTCTGGCCCGTTACGATGGTGCTGTTCGGGACGACCAGCCTTGAGGAGGGAGCAGTGTCGGCCATCGCATTATTGTCGGCACTACCACAAAGGAGCCGAAGGGAAGAGACAGAGAATGGCCGCATTGTTGGGCCGAAAGAGAGAAAGGGATAGAGACTTCTGGAATTTCCTGCTTTGTATTTGACCGCAATAATAACTGAACTTTCCTGAAGTTTCCAGAATATTGCCTGGGAGATATAAATAGCGGTAAAGTGTGAGAAGGGACAGTTCTTGTGTTACGAATTCGGAGCCGTGCTGTTGGTGAATCGGTAAAGACTTTCTTGCTGTTGCAACGAGTGTACAAAGTTACTATTTACGGAAATAAAAGTGTTTCTTTATCTCGACTACATCTGTGTTCTTTACTTTACACCCACCAAAGTCACAATATGGACTAAAAATGTATGAAATATGTAAATATATATGCAGTTATTTTTACCAAAATATGGAATTAAATATGGACTTATAATTATAAAACAAATGACTATCTATGCTACATATTGATATATTTTAATAAAACTAACCAAAGAATGTAATAGTGGACATACCTTGTCTTTAAATTATTATGTCAACTTCAAACAAATCGCAATTTCTATTCTCTGTTATAATAGCAATGGGTTACAAACATTTCTTTCAAGTTCTGAAAAATGAATCTTTTTCTATTGTCTCTGAGGACAGATTTATACTGACTGAAACTGCGTTCAACATCAGCAGAAGTAACTGGTGCATTCTTCAATTTCACGATGTCTGCTGGGGATAAGCCCAAGTATACCTTCACTGTTGAATCACCACTCATCACAACCACCTTTCGTAGCTCTTCATATCCAGGGTTTTTTGAAAGTACAGTGTCCATCTTAGCTCTTACTGCATCTGCAACTTCACCTCTACCACAATTCAATTGTTTCACAGTGCTATTTATAAGTTTCAAAGCTTTCAGGAAGTGAAAGGTGCCTATTTTGGAGATTTTTGAGTGTTTTTATGATACATGAAAATGTGTTCTTATGTAAATTAAGTCATTCCTCACACTTGTGTCACAGACAACTGCTTTTGCAGTATCAATTGAGACTGCATCTTCAGAATCCAATGCAAGTAGAACATTCTTAATAGAGTCTATATGTTCGGCATAATATTCAACCGTTTCCAGCCAAGTACCCCATATAGCTAAAATTGGTTTTGGTGGCAATGGAATATCAGGGTACATTTCTTTCAATGCATTAACTCTACTGGGAGCTTTGAGGAACACTTTTTTAACTGATGAAATCAACAAATCTAGTTTAGGGTAATTGCCCTCTATCACTTCTGTGACACAATGAAATGCATGTGCCATACACGTTAAGTGAATCATTTTAGGATAAACTACAGATAATGATTGTCCAGCTTTGAGCATATAAGGAACAGCATCGCTAATAAAGAGTAACACATTATCGTACATAATACCCTGTTGTCATAGGTACCCATAACTTTGTTGAACAGTTTAACTACAGTTTTGTTATTGCACTTTTCTAGAACATCACAATGTAAGAGAATCCGTTGAGAATATTGTTCACTTAATAAACCAATAACTACATTGCCAACAAGCGTACCTTCTTTGTTGGTAGTCTCATCGATAGAAACCCATCTTTAATTTCATCTCTTATCTTCTGTACTGTCTCATGGTAGGTGGTTGGAGCATATGTCTTCCTAAGTGTTGACTCATCCTGGATTGTATGTTGAGTATATTCCTGAAGGCCTTCCCTGAAGATCTCATTTTTCAGTTTGTAGAGAGGAATGTCAGCAGAGACGAGAGCACAGCACAGCTTGATGTTGAACTCGGACCTTGCATTCGATGTTGTTGGTTCTGTTAAAAACAATTGTCTCTGCTTGGAGTTTCGTTGGTTGTTAGACTGATGTTTACTAGTTTGAATATGTTGTTGCACCAGGAACTTTTGAGTAGGAGATACTGCACACTGATAGAAATTAGAAAATAATATTTTATTGTCTGTGATAAACCATCATCTTTAAATTCTGAAATGTAACTCTTTAATTTTAAAGTGATTGGATGTGATACTTTTGGCAGGTTTACCGTCTTTATAGAATGAACTCCACCAATGTGTATTGTGACTTTGTGGGTTCGTAGAATTAAGTTCAATTTGCAGCCCTTGGCAGCAAGATGATGTAACATAACAGCTGCAGGCACACAAATCAGTTCCGATTCAACTCTCCCTCACTGGCGATTCGTGGCTTCTTTTATAGCTCTGCTCACTGTTTGAGAAATTACTGGTATTTTCGTGTAACAAACAAGACGGCACTAGAACCTTCCAGTTATCTATCTTTATCTGTTTCTGCAAGCTTTTTATCTCTGCGCTGCGCCTTCCAGTTATCTATCTTTCTCTGTTTCGGCAAGCCTTTTATCTCCGCACTGCACTATCTGTCTCTTTGTGCACTTTGGCAGCCAGTCGCAACAATGGGTTTGCGACAGTATTCTGACACATAATACAGTGTCTGACTTTCTTTCCTATTGTTGAGGACCGTTGAGGTTGTTGAGGACCGTTAATTTTCAAATAGCTCTGATTTGAAAGGAATGTTTAAAACTTCATTGTTGAAATGTATTTTAATGGAATTTTGTTTTATTTTATTGTTAAGATAGGCTGTTTTATATGAAATATGTAAAATATATGGAAATTAATTAAAATATGTACTAAATTGTAAAATATGGAGAAATTTGGAAAATAAAAATAGCATTTTTCAACTCTACACATTGTGAAACATAATGGCAATACAAAATATAAATGATATTAGCTTTATAAGTAAATATGTATTTACATATAAATCCTTTCCCTGATGATAAGACAGTTACCAATAGGAATTCAGCATAAAGTTCACAAAAACCATGCAGTGGAAGTTCAGCTGGACTTAACAGATCATGCGGCAGCACCCTCAGGGTTGGTTTGTGTGTTGTTAAGATAGCATCAGTGTCCAGTATAAAGTAGATCCTATAAGGAGAAATGTTAAATTGTCCCGAGTTGTATGAACTGAGTTCAAATGCATGCAGAAATACAACAAAAAGGTGCATTCTTTTGCTCAAGCTTCATGCAGTCATATGCTGCTCATTGTGAACATCAGATTCTGAGTAGCAATATCGTATATCATGTCTACTATGTTGCATTACCAATGTCACTCCATTTATCGTCAGCTCTATGGTACCATGTATTATTTCACCCATTTTATTCATGACTTCAATAGACCTGGCTTACTATAACAGTAAGGGACATTATAATCTCACCTGAAAAACAATACTGAATGTTGATTACCTCTGCAGTAGGGTCATTGTACAGCCTTTTAAGTGGTCCCAGGCTGGGACAGGAATTTTTATTTAACCTGGTTCATTTCCTATCATCTTTGGGCCATAAACCAAATATGAATGCCAGAGTTAGCACATGTATGTGTGCTTCACTGCAAAGCATGACTAATTGACTTACTGCACTTGTGTTTTACATGACCTGCATACTTAAGTTAAAATGCACTTGAACATTTTATTGGGTAACAGGTTATTGTTAAAAATTTGTTGCATTAAGAAGTTATATGTAAATAATTTTTATGCAATTTCATTCGCATATTATGTAATAGTACTACTGTGTAATTCTTGAGCCATTCTAGATCTGAACAAGCCAAGATACAAACAAAACTGGTTTTGTATATTGTTGTTGTTGTTGTTGTTTTCTAGTGCCTTGCATCTGGCAATGAAGCCATTAGCATTCGTGCTTTCCAATACTTTTGAACTGTAGTTTCTTCTGATCTTAATGCTTCACAGGTCTTCAAGTGTTCTTCATTCATTTCTGCTGGATCGTTACACAGGACACATATTGGTGAGGCTGAGATACCTATTCTGTAGAGATGACTTGCCAAGCAGTCATGATTTGTCAATAGTCGGAAGGCTGCAACAGCTGTTTTCCTTGGTCTCTGGGGGATTATATCTGGATTAGAAAGTAGTGTAATCCATTTTTTATCTTTGGCATTTGTTTCTATTTCTTGTAGGTATGAATGACAAAAATTTTTTATGATCAAGCGTTTTATTGAGGAATATGAGAAATTGAATTTAGACTTCTGTTTTATTGTTGTGCCTTTCTTTGCAAGTGAGTCTGCAGCTTCGTTCCCCATGACTCCACAGTGTGCTGGAATCCATTGGAGATGAACAGTCTTATGAACTTTTTGGAGTTATGTTAACATTTTGTAGCATTCTCTAATTTTTGTTGACTTCTTTGTAGTATTTGAACATATTCCCTGAATTGCAGCTTTAGAATCTGAAAGAATTACTGCCTTGTTAAATTTATTTAAGGGAAGATTTAATAATTGTCGGAGAGCAATGTATATAGCCTCTATTTCTCCATCATAATTTGTTGTGTCTCTGCCAACAGAATGATAAAAGGAAAAATGTGAACACGTAACTCCAGCTCCAGTAAGGTTTTCCTTCGAGGATCCATCAGTATATATGTGCAGCCATTCTTCTGTGGGATACCTAGTATTGATTGTTTCCAGAGCTAGAAGTTTTTGTATTTCTTTTGGTGTGTCTGATTTACTTATTTCCTCTATTAATTCCAAATTGAAGATAGGTTGCAATAATTCCAATGGATTTTCTCTTATAAGTAGATTTTCTCTGGTGTTAGGAATGTTCAATTTAGATTTAATCTGCGTTACCTTTTCTAGGAAAGTACTATGAGTTTTAAGGATTGAATGGGGGAGGTTCTCTTCTTTCCATTTAGAGTTTGGCAGTCGTAACATTTTCTCGTGTTGGAGCAATGCTTGTTCTTCTATTTTTGTTGTTATTGATGGGGTCCGTGTTAAGGCAAGCATGGCATCAATAGGTGTGGATTTAACTGCTCCAGTGATTAGGCGAAGAGCCTGATTTTGTATTTGTTCAAGTTTATTGATGTTAGCATTTGCTGCTGTTATTAAAACTTCAGAACAGTACAAGAGGTTTGGTTTAATACACATTTTGTATGTTGTGTTAAGGACTCTCCTTGAGCAGCCCCATTTAGCACCAGCTAACCTTTTCAGGATTTGCAATTTCTTTTCAACCTTTTCTGAGATGTTTGTTATATGTTTTTTCCAACTTAGCTTTCTGTCGAAAGTGATGCCTAAGTATTTGGCATCATCAACTGCTTTGAGTGGTTTACCATTATAATTTATGCTAACATTAACTGGTTTGTATTTTAGTGTAAATAATTCATAATTTGTTTTTTCCACATTGATAGTCATGAGGTTTTTGGAGCTCCATTCATGTACTTTGTTTAGGGCTGTTTCTATTCTGTCTTTAATTAATTCAGGTTTTTTTGAAGAACCTGAAGTCCAAATGACTACATCGTCAGCAAATAAAGCAATTTTGGTTTCTAAAGATTTTATTATTGATGGAAGGTCATTTATATATATGTTAAAGAGTGTTGTGCTCAGAACAGCACCTTGTGGAAGTCCTCGGTGTGTTTGTTTATATTTGGAAATGTATGTATTATATTTTGTGGCACAAAATCTTTGTGAAATAAACTGAGTTATCCACTTAAGCATGTTACTTTTCACACCAATTGATTGCAACTTCTCAACTAATTTATTTCTCCAGACTGAGTCATATGCTGATTTAAAATCAATGAATACTGCCAAGGTATCCTCTTTTCTATTGAAAGCTTCCTTGATGTCTTGGCTTAGTAGGAGTACATTTTCACTTGTACTATGATTCTGTCTGAAGCCGGTCTGTGAACTATTAATTAAGTTGTAATATTCTAGAAACCAGTTAAGTCTAGATGCCACCATTCTTTCCATCACTTTTGCAATAACACTGGTCAAAGATATTGGTCTGAAACTATTAATATTGTTTGAGGGTTTGTTTTTCTTTAAAATCGGGATGATAATGGCTTTTTTCCAGTCGGAAGGTACAGTCATTCTCCAACACGTGTTATACAGTTTGAGTAGGATTTCTTTTCCTTTCCTGCCAAGGTGTTTAATAAACTCTGGGTGGATCTTGTCAGGTCCAGGAGATTTTTTGTTCTGTAATTGTTCTATTGCTAAATCCAGTTCTGTTTCATTAAAATCCTGAATGATTGTGTGAGATTTATCATATGCATAGTAGAATCATCTGTATGCAATGGTGATTATTCTATACAGGGTGGAAAGTACTGCTTTGGCCATATGTTAACCAGGGATTTTACATGATGAGTGTAACAAATATGTCTAGTACAATTACTGTCAATAAAGAACCATTTTGCTAAAAAAAAAAAAATTGTGTCAGATGTTCGGAACCATCTGGCTTCTTGACAAATAGAGATAAATGGTTGATTATTTCACTAACCATTGTACAAAGATTGTGCAAACAATGTTGTGATGCATTTCTACGTTAATTCGAATGAATTTAGTCACAATGTAATGTTAAAATGTCATTGCAAAGTTTAATTTCTAAGAGCAATCTGCCAATGATAGTTAATTAAAACTGGACCATATTTATTTTACAAACTGCAGAAACAAATAGTAAAATGTGTACTGTGTATAATAACAACAACACATACCAAGTAAACTAACAATGCATAGTAAAAAGTTGCAAAAGACCTCACTATCACACTCGCATCCGTGTGGATGTATATTTCCTAGAGTTCACACCTACTGCTACCATTTAAGTTTGCCTGACCAGGTGTTAGAATTGTCAAAACCATCTGGCTATTAAGGAAACATCTTCTAATAGTCACCTAAGGAACATGTATAAAATTCAGCTTTTATACTATAATGTAAGCATAGTTACTATTATTAAAGTTTAAGGGTGTGTGGCAAGTGGTTGCCACTATACTAAGTGTCTGGCAATGGATGACGTGATTGCTAATATTATCCTGAAGAAAATATAAGAAAATTAGGATTTATACTTTGACGATTTTAAGTTACTCTTTTATACACCACTGCTACCTTTACGTACCACAGCCATGATGATCCAAAATTCATAGTAGCCCCATTGTTCCTACCTGTGTTGAGGGCATGAGGGGAGAAACTTTCAGCTTTTTTTAAAATAAGGAAGGTTTGGCAGTCATGGGCTCTTGAACTAAGATTTAAGATACATTGCGTAGGCTTTGGCGGCCGGTGTCCATCGTATGAGTCTTCTGGAGAAGGCTGTGTCGTTTTATAATGAATGTCGACGGTTTGCCCCCCTATGTTCTTCAGGTTTCACTCCGCCATGGAAGACTCAGATACAAAGATTTAAGATACACAATAAAGATAATGGTCAGTGATCCCAGAAACAAACGATAGTGCATCAAAAATAACTGATGAATTGTTTGTACTAGATATGAATGCTAATTTGCCATCAGTAAGCAAAATAGTTGATAAGGATATTATTGTGGTATTTGATGAGACAGGGAGGGCCAATTTGATCAAAGAGCAAAACAGCTACACAGTGTGGCATAATAGGTTAGGTCATCTTCACCCAGCAGTCTTAAAATTAGCTAGCGATGGTATCTGTAAGAGAATAGATTTCTCTAACAACGATATGTCTATAGAGTATGTTTCATATATCAAAACTAAATTTGCAAAGAAACAATTTAAATCTGGCAGAATAAAAGGCAATTTGAGCTTAATATTGAATGTGTTATTTCTGATAATGGGAGAGAGTATGTATTCAAGAGTCTTTGATTTTGGAACCGAGTATGTCACTGATCAAAGAGGAATAGACTTTGGAATGAGAGAATCAGGGAAGAGCTGAAGCAGAAATTGATGGGCGAGGAATTGAGGAAAATACAGTTAAAATGGAGGAGGAAAGAAGCCAAAAACAGGTGATGGAAGCAAAAGCAGAAGGGAGGAGAGGAAGAGGAAGGTCTAGAATGACATATTTGGGTAATATTGAGGCATTAGCAAGAAGAAGGGGGAAAGGAATGGGAGAACTGAGAAAAATGGTGAGAGACAGAGTTAAATTGAGGAAGAGGATTGAGGCAGATCCGACTCTGTAAGGCACAAGGGGGGGGGGGAGACGAAGAAGAAGAGGAGGAGGAGGAGGAGGAGGAGGAAGAAGAAGAAGAAGAAGAAGAAGAAGAAGAAGAAGAAGAAGAAGAAGAAGAAGAAGAAGAAGAAGAAGAAGAAGAAGAAGAAGAAGAAGAAGAAGAGCAAGAACAAGAGAAATGTGTAATTTAATATCGCTGAACTGTTGCATATAATCTGCAGATCAAAGGTCTTTTGAAAGAAATAATAGATCATTGGCAGTAATGGCTAAAAGCACAACACAGGAAGCAAGGTATGATAAAAGGCTGTTTGCTGCTGCATATAAGAATAGAGCTTCTCCACAGAGCAATAGTAGGATCAAGTCCAGAGTAGTTATGGACAAAAGAGAAAGTTAGTTTGGAAAACCTTAAAACTTTTTGCTCTTCTTGCCTATGAACCTTCTTCATAGAAATCGTACAATAAGGGCAAATGAATGATGTTTGTAAGCTATGTTGAGAATATATTTCAATAAATCAGCTTTTGATTTAGAGAAACCAAAGGAAATCATGAGAGCTAAGATTTCATATTCTTTGAAACAGACCCTGGGTTCGATCCCAGGGACCTACATGTGGTATTTGTGGTGGACGAAGCGGCGTCAGGGCGGGTTTTCTCTGGGTGCTCCAGTTTCCCCCACCATCTCATTCCACCGGTGCTCCATCTTCATATCATGTGTCATCAGTGTAACCGCCTGTGGTGCCATAGTAGTAAAAGCGGGCGTTAAACACTACAACAACAACAACTTTGAAACAGGTATGTTTTGTAAAAATTAAGCTTCTCAGAATTTTATACCTAGAGTTTATTAGGAGAAACAATTGCCAGTATTGAATGTACCTGGTCATGTAATTGAAAAAATATGAATGTGCCTTATCATATACCCAATGTTCTGTTAAATAATAGCATTGACGAAATGGTTGAAAATTCAGATAATGCTATAAGCCATAGTGATTCTTTGCTATTAATGATTCAGACACTGTCAGTATTGTTGATAATACTGCGAGTGAAAGTTTGAAGTTTGTCAAATCACAGCTCTAGTGGTAGAGAAATTCAAATGCCTAACAAGTATAAAGATTTTGGATTAAATTTCCTTACTTTTGCTGCAGATTATGAATAAAATTCTGAATTGATACTCAAGTCATGCAGAGTATAAGTGAATGCAAATAGGAAAAATCCATGAAAGAAGAGCATAATGCTTAAATCAAAAATGAAACCTGGAAATTAGCTGATTTACCTCCAGTAAGAAGCCAGTAACCTATAAGAGGCTTTGCAAAACAAAAAGGAACCAAGATGGCCAAGAGAATTCCAAGGATAGATTAGTTGTAAGAGGATTTACTCAAAGCTCAGGGGTTGAGTATAAGGATTTAGTTTTGGTAGACCTATTATCAGATATAAATATGCATCAGTATAAGGAATATACATCAGGGAACAGATGTTTAAGAGACCACAAAGGATTATCCTGTACAGAATGGAAAGAAACTATCAAGATGACCGCAAACGTTTGTGTAGTCCGTTCTCTGCATGCTAGGTCCCAGGATGACAGTCACTATCGGCGTTTCCACTTGGCCATGTCCTGGGTGTCTGTCCACACTATAAAATACCAACTCAGCAACATCTCTGTACACAGAATAATGATTGGCACTCGAGGCACAGTTCTAAAACACCTAGTCAAACTGTGGACTTCCCTAGGGCTGGACAAGAGCTGGCTACAGGATATTGCCATCATGGCAATTCAGGGCTCCATAGGCATTTTAAGAAATCAGTTATATAAGTTGTAGGATGTTTCCCACCTTTCTTGTAACTACCTTATATGTATATAAATTCATTGTGACTTTCTTTGAATTATGTATTATGGTTAGTGATTCTGTTATTTTCTTTGACTTATTAGTTATATTTTATGCCACTTTTGTACGTGTTTATCCCACATATTTTTGTTTTTGTGTACTTTGTCCTTGAGGCAGTCTGCTCATGGGGGAAGTAGTTAAATAAATAAAAAATTATGATGTTCATTCCAAAATTTATGTTTGTATGTATGCTTGTTGCTCAACTTAGAATTTAGAAGAAGTGTTGGAATTGATGTAATACAAAGTTGCAGCCAAGATAGATGTGTATAGAAGGTGCTTTGACTGTCTCTTGTTAGTATAGCAGACCATGCTATGGTGACAGCAGTGTGTATTTACCAAACTCTTCTCAGTAAGGGTCATTTTATCAGATATGTACAGATTTTTTTCAAGTCATAAAAACCTGCAAAGGAGAACCACTCCTGCCACTTGGTAATAACCATTAGCAAACAAAAGGCAATCCTCATAAGCAGGGCAAGAGGATGTAGCCATCTTCTGGTTCCTTTGTATTCCTAAACCATAAACCTGTAAAACCTCTTGTAATGTCACCTTTGGCAGAGGAGTGTGGTAGGGTCTTCATGGTTTGAAAAATACAGTATTGTGTTCTATGTTACTCCACTATAAATAAATAATATGTCTGCACTAGTGCAGTCCAGTGTGTTTACAACTGGCTTATTATCAGTTGAAACCTACTAAGTAATGTAAAAATTACGAAATAATTCCTATATATTTCTTTCATATTTCTATTTCTGACTTCTGTGAATAAGCTGACAATCGCATTGCTAGCCAAAACTTCACCAATTCTCCATAACATCCTCCACATTTGTGTCAGTCTCAAATGGATGGCTCAATTATTAGGTGCTGTCCTACTGATCCCAAGATCGTGGGTCAAACCTGGCTCAGACCAATGGTTTTTAAATGTGCTTAAAAACATAGGTCCATATCAGTAGATTCACCAGCATGTAAAAGAATACTTGTAAGAATTCGGGTACACCGGAACTCGACAAAAAAGTTGATAAACAATTCTTTATTATTTATTTATGCCAACAAACTTACTGTTGGTGTTTTTAAACACACAAGCCGTGTGGGCAAAGTTTTTAAGAGGTAGAACCGGAACTTAAAAATTCAATGCCACAACTGGGATTTGAACCACAGACCTTCCGCTTGCCGGGCGGACGCTCTACCACTGAGCTATTGTGACAAACTGCCAGAATGGCATTAAATTCTCAAGCCAGTTCGTATTTTTCCTGGTAAACCACAAAGGCAGTCTCACATCAGAGACAATTACCCCAATGGTGACTTACTATTGCAAGTACTTTATATCCCAGGATTAAATAACCTTCACATGGTAATTATTATTTATTTATGCCAACAAACTTACTGTTGGTGTTTTTAAACACACAAGCCGTGTGTGGGCAAAGTTTTTAAGAGGTCACAATAGCTCAGTGGTAGAGCGTCCGCCCGGCAAGCGGAAGGTCTGTGGTTCAAATCCCAGTTGTGGCATTGAATTTTTAAGTTCCGGTTCTACCTCTTAAAAACTTTGCCCACACACGGCTTGTGTGTTTAAAAACACCAACAGTAAGTTTGTTGGCATAAATAAATAATAATTACCATGTGAAGGTTATTTACTCCTGGGATATAAAGTACTTGCAATAGTAAGTCACCATTGGGGTAATTGTCTCTGATGTGAGACTGCCTTTGTGGTTTACCAGGAAAAATACGAACTGGCTTGAGAATTTAATGCCATTCTGGCAGTTTGTCACAATAGCTCAGTGGTAGAGCGTCCGCCCGGCAAGCGGAAGGTCTGTGGTTCAAATCCCAGTTGTGGCATTGAATTTTTAAGTTCCGGTTCTACCTCTTAAAAACAATTCTTTTTCCCATCATTTGTGCATAAATAGCTGAATATGCATTTATGTGTACCATAAAACATCTCCAGTCAGTTCATCATATCATGAAACATATTTATCTCCTCCATGCATAGGTTTAACTTTTGAGAAAGAAATATGCAAACATGTAGGAAACCTGCAGCCCCTATTGGAAATTAATAAATTTAATGTGCAGTCAATGACTATTAGATTTTGTTTGAATTTTCATGTAAAGAATACTTTTTATTCAGCACAAATTAATACAGTTATCTGCAACAAATACTATAACTTTTGACAACAGAATAATGAATATGTGTTGTTTGACTACAAACTTCTATTTGTTGGAAGTTTGAAATCAACCTGACAAAAAGTCAGCCAATGCCCAAGTTTCAAGGAATATACAAAGTCAAAATTTATTTTAAAAACAGCACAAAGTTTGTATACTCTACAAGATTCATATGCTCTTAAGCCGTGAATTTTAATCCTTGAAAGCCCAGCAGTACATGTTGTACTCCACTACCTATTTCTCAATGAGATGCTCAACAGCAAATTTAGTATTGTTGCTTATTGATTGAAATAATGTATGTATTTGTGTGGCACAAAAAGGCAACAGAAAAAAATTGCACCATATAACAGGGTTTGGAAACTTAGTGCATGGTCAACTAACAAAGTTGCTTGTTGTTCAATGCAAGTAACGTTTTATTTTGTTGCTATGGGTTTATTCTGTGTCAAACATAATTATATTTGAATATTACAAAGTAAGACCAGGAAAGATACAAGATTGAAATTTTATTAAACAATGGCAGTATCAGTATTGATGTATGGTAGTGAGTCCTGGATTATGAGTGAGAAAGATAAAAGTAAATTATAAGCTGCAGAAATGAGCTTTTTGAGAAGGGTAAAACATTTTACTAGAAGAGATCTTTTTCACAACAAGGAAGTCTGAGAAGAAGTAGGTATATATAAAATAAATAATAAAATTGAAGAGGCCAAGGAGAACTGGAAACAACATCTGACTAGAATGTGCAATGAAATAACACCACTGAAAATATACGAGTACAAAACAACAAGAAAGAAGACATATAGGACATCCAAGGAAGAGATGGAACTGAACAAAGGAGGACAAAAGAAGCAATCTTCCTAATCCATGGAATATAGAAGAAGACAGTTATATTATATCCAGTAAGAAGATGAAAGGTATATTGTTTATTCAAAAATGTTTGAGGTATGAAGTATCTATTGGAGTGAAGGGGGACACTCCCTACTATAATTTTGTATGAATCTGTTTCAGGCTACCATGGTGAAGGTAGTGCCACATAGATGTGTGGAAGTCCCTAACAGTTGACAGAGGGTCACCAGCCACACCACCTCAGTAACCAGAGAAGGTATTGAAGCAACCTTCATGACCTGGGCAGTGGTATGCAGTTGTTACAAGTGGCATCTGGGGAGAAGGTTTTAGAGAGTATAAGTCCGCAACTGTCCAAACCATTGCGCTGACACTAGATCTGAAAATGAAATAAGGAATGGAAGGAAAGAAAACCATGGACTGAAGTTAACATCACAGCATTCACCTAAGTGAATGAGGGGACACCACAGAAAAATCCAAGTTAGAGTGCGCAGTCACTGGGGATTGTACCCAGTTATTGACTCACTTGGTAAAATGTTTCATATTTTAATTTTGGGAATTACAGCTATGAAAACGTTAGTGCATGGCACCACCAGCAAGTATAGGAAGTAGGTATTGTATTCTACAAAACATTTTCTATAGGCTTTCAATAGAAATAATTGCTTTAAGGTGCCCTGGATAGTAATAACAAGAACTAGCAAACGGAAAGTTCTGGATGCTTGGTGCACAAGATATAAAAGGAAAAACAATGAGATCAACATCTGGAATACTAGAGGCCACCACAACTTCCTACAAACAACTATATGGCAGTAAATCTACAATTAATGGTCAAAATTTACAAAGACAAAAAGGATGAAAAGGAAACACCGCCTATTCTAAAAATGGAAGTTGAATACCAAATAACAAATCTAAAGAGTAACAAAACCCCTAGTGATGATGGTGTTATTATTGAATGCTTGAAATGGGCAAAAGAGGAGCTGACTTCAATGTAACAATGCTCTTTAATAATTGTTAAATACTTGTAATTCTCATAAAAAAAAGGCAATTGAGAAGATTTAAATAACTACAGACCAATAAGCCTTCTGTCCAATTTGGGTAAAATATTTATGAAAATGCTTACAAATAGACTTGTCAGAGTGATGGATGAGAACCAACCAGCAGCACAAGCAGGCTTTCATATGCAATAGGTACAGCACAATAGACCATCTTCAAGTAATCAATCTGGTAATAGAGGCGACACAGGAATTTAATCTCAACATATGTATAGCATTCATGGGCTACATGAAGGTGTTCAACACAATCAAACATGTTAGTGTACTGAAATACTTAAAAGAAATTAGCATACACCCAAAATACATAATACTGATTGGGAAGATATATGCCAACAATAATTCCAAAGTGAGAACAGAAATAGAAGGACAAATCTTCAGAAAGGTGTTAGGCAAAGCGACCCAATATCCCCTAAGCTATTTACATGTATCCTCAAAACTGTATTCAGGAGACTAACTGGGACTAGCAAAAGATGGGGAATTAATATAAACAGAAGTAGACTGTCAAACTTCAGACTTGCAGATGACATTGTATCATTTGCCAAATTGGCAAGAGAACTACAACACATGACATCACAGTTGAATGCAAGGAGCAAAGAAGTGGGGCTACAGATGAACCCAGCAAAAACCAGAGGCATGATCAACATTCAGGAGAGATACCAATTCTAATTGAGGGTACGTCGATCCAGCATTGCAGTGCAAAGATCAATCTGGAATAAACAACATGGCAGAGAAAAGGAAAAATGAGTTCCAAAGAAGTATAAGACTTGCCTGGGGAAAATTTTGGAGTTTAAGATTTATTCTGATGGAAAAAAGGATTAGCCTCACAACAAAATTTGAAGCTCTGCAAATTTGTGTTATCCCAGTGCTTCTCTGTGACTGACAGACTTGGACATTTACAAGACTGAGATAATACAGGTTTGTCAGCAGAAAATGGAAAAGAAAATATTGGAAATCGCACTCAGGGACAAAGTACGAAATGAGGAGCTAAGAAGAAAGAGTGGAATGGAGGATGCAGCCTCTAGAGCAAGGAACCTTAGATGGCAATGGGGAGGACACATGGCCAAGATGTCTCAAAGCAGATGGGCCTGTGCCACAATGATATGGGATCCCAGGATTGGAAAAAGAAGTAGAGGAGGTCCATGATGGAGATGCTCCCAAGAATTAGATGTTAGACAAGAGTAGCAAGAGACAGAATGAGGTAGAAACAAATTGTATTAAATGTAGGTAAAATTTGAACTAATTTCTAGCCCCTAAGCAAGTTTTCAAAAATTTAGAATTTAGTGAAGTTTAAGAATTGAATTGTAAACAAAACTATTGAACATTTTAAATATTTTCTAAGCATATGTAAGCATATAGAATTTAACCTACAGGAAAATGAACTTACAGAAACTAGCTCAGCCTGTGAGTACCACTGAGCTGGCCCTACCTTGGTAGGAGGCCTTTGCCCCAAGGGATATTATGGACTATCTTTATATTTATGTTCCAAGGATGGGACAAAGTTTTTCAAGAAAATCCCTTTACTTGTTTGGAAAATGTTTTATTTTTTTATTTTCTCAAAAATGACTAATGACTTTGATTCAAATGTCACCACCACCGACACCACCACCGCCACGGCCACCGCCACCACCACCGTCGTCGTCATCGTCATCAACATCATCATGATCATCATTATCATCAACATCAGCATCATCACCATTATTATTATTATTATTATTATTATTATTATTATTATTATTATTATTATTATTATTATTATTATTATTATTATTATTATTATTATTATTATTATTATTATTATTATTATTATTATTATTATTATTATTATTATTATTATTATTATTATTATTATTATTATTATTATTGTTATTGTTGTTGTTATTATTATCATCATTATTATTGTTATTGTTGTAGAATGGTGAGTACATTTTGACAATTGCTTTATACACAAGGGCCAATTGTGTATGCAGAATCCGTTATAAGCTGTGTTCTATCGTTTAATACAGTATCAATGTTTCACTGTAAAAGGAAAAAAAATCAAAACATCACTAATACGACGAATTTCGCTTCTCTTTTGGGTTAGAAGTTATTGTGTATGCTCTGTAGGGGAAGATTACCATGTATGCTGTAGTTACGTGATTATATCACTGTGTAATAAAACGTAGGTACTAAAAGGGTGGTTGAATGAGTGGGTATGTTCCAGGCTGTACCTATAATGCACAAAATTACAAAACTCCTAAGTAATTACTTCATTCCCTTCGTAGAAGTTGCCTTTGCGTATGCTCTGTAGGGGGAAAGATGGCCATGTTTTTCTTCATTACGTGATTATTACAGCTAGGAATTTTAGATGCAAAATTTTTATTAAAAAAGTGCTTTAATTTAGGTAAAGAAGGTGCAAGAAATGTACAAATCTTCCACTTCAATTTTTACTCAACAACACAAAAAACATTTAGGCAATTACATAAAATTACTAAGAACAAGTACACAAAATTCACTGTCACAAGTTCAGAAAAGTCTTGAAGCGAATGCTGTTTAACAGCTCCATGTTTTTTTTTCCCCCTCCCACTTCAATGAGGCTGCACCTTCGGTAAGTATTTGTATGTTGAAAAGGAACGTTCAGCGTCAACAGACACAAGTGGTACACTTGAGGAATCTATACTTTGCTCTTTTCAATAGCTTACTAAAATGGTAACTGTGATAAAGAAAATATAATTTTTAAAATTAAAAAACGAGTAATCAGAATAATAATGGGAAAGAAACAAAGGGATTCTTGCATCAATTTATTCAAAACACTACATATATTGCCACTTCCTTGTCTATATATACTAGAAGTCGTGATGTTCGTTAGAAAGCACTTGGTTTATTTTCGTACAAACTCAGAAAAACATAATTATCTCACTAGAAATAGGCATAAACTGAGCACGGTTACACATAATACTTCACTATTCAGCAAAAGTGTAAGACACTCTGGAATTACCTTATATAACAAGTTACCCGATATCAAACTTACCACCTCAGAAACTGCATTTAAGCGCAAGGTGAAACATCTGCTATTGCAACATTGTTTTCACTCAGTTGAAGAGTTTGTAAATACTTTTCCGTGAACTCCTTCTGGGTGTGTAATTTACTATACTTGTTAAAATACTTAAGAAATGATGTTAATATTTTGTATATTTTGATATATCCAATATCATGTACTTGATCTAAGGATGAATATTTTGCTAGCAGTCTGTAATTAAAATCATTGTTCGTTGCAACATCCTCAATATCAGGGTTTTTGGCTAAGTTCTGTTCTAGCTTCTGTTTTCCAACCCACTCCAATTCTTTCTTTACGTCCATCAAAATTGCCCATTGTGAATCTTTCTCAGGACACTGCTCCTCCAATCTTGAAATCGCCCTCATCAAAAAAAGAGTACCCATGCACAGAAAGAAGTTCATCTTGCAGTCCCTGTTTACTTGCTAGTTCTCTAGCTTTTTTTACAGCAGAAGAATAATTTCACCTAACCTTCCGACAGGCGCGCCTTATTTTGTCACATGAGCAGCCGCGCGTTGTAAAATTTACATGGACATTTTAAATGATGGCAAGCGTATGATAAACAAACTGGTTAATATTTTGAATAAAACAGTTTAATACAACTATTATCACATCTTATAACAAAAACTTAGCTCTTTTAATTATCTATGACACCATTTTATCCAGCTATTCTGTAACACATTCACTTTCATAACACCTTTCACATATAACTTGTTTCTTAGTATGACTTTTACAAGCAAAGTTTCCGCATCTATCACATTTAATGGAAGTTGAGGAATTTTTTTGACGTCCACAAAGGATACATGTCCCATGTTTCTTTGCCGGAGGTTCAAGGACCTTATCTTCAGAAGACGATGCTTCTCCATGGAACTGCATAAGAAATACGGTGAGATTGGCTGGCAGCGATTTGAGTTGGGTTCTAGACGCGAGTTGTTCTTTCATATGACTTTCTGCTAGCTTCTTGAGGTAAATACGTCTTCGTGAAGTTGTCTCTGGCTTTGTAAAGGAGAACAATACTTGCGAATTTATACCAGCAACGTTCAAAAGGGTGAAGAATGTAGCCAATGGCCATCTTCTAGTAATTCTTGAAACGGAGTAAGAGGCACACATTTTATCTACAATGTCAACTCCACCTTTTGTCATATTGTAGTCTGTGATTATTTCTGGTTTGTGAGTTTGTTCATCAAGTACTTCTGTGTCATGTATAGTCGACAGAAGTACGACAGCACGGTTTTTACGAGGAACATATGAAAATAAAGTATTGTCCTTCTGAAATCCAAACAATGCTTTTCCAATTTCTCTTGTTTTGTTTGGGAGAAATTTGATGTCTGTTCTTCCTCATTGTTCCAATACATGTCATTTTCTTTTGCAGTAAATATTCAGCAAGTGGATAGCTTGTGTACCAATTGTCAGTAGTTAGATTCCTGTTGGAGTTTTCTATTGGCACCACAAGTCTCTTCAGTATATCCTCAGGAGCATTAGATACGCGGCAATGCCCTTCTGGTTTCATGCCGCAATAAACCTCCAGATTACTGCAGTAAAATATTTTTTGCATCGCATAATGCAAACATTTTTATTCCATATTTAGCTGGTTTGATGGGAATGTACTGTATCCATTCACATCGACCTCTAAAGGGATGAAGCATTTCATCTACTGTTGTTGTAGTGTTTAACGCCCGCTTTTACTACTACGGCACCGCAGGCGGTGACACTGATGATGCATGGAATGAAGATGGAGCACCGGTGGAATGAGATGGCGGGGGAAACCGGAGCACCCGGAGAAAACCCGTCCTGACGCCGCTTCGTCCACCACAAATATCACATGCGGGTCCCTGGGATCGAACCCGGGCCGCCTAGGTGGTAGGCGAGCGCGCTAACCGCTCAGCCACGGCGCCACCTCTTTCATCTACTGTAGTGAATTCACCTAGGGTATAAGAATTTTGACAATTAGCAACAAAAGCTTCTAACATTGTACGAATTGCAGCCAACTTATCAGTTTTTCTCCTATCATTCCTCGTTTCCATGTCATCAAACCGCATACAACGTAGAAGAAACACAAATCTTTAGTAACTCATTGCAGCTCTATGCAGTTGCATTCCTGTTCCATCTGCCACCCAAAGTTCCTTTACATTAGCATGATGATCCTTTCTTGTACCAATCAAGAAAAGAATCCCCAACACTGCCATTATTTCGTGCCTTGATGTCACTTTATTATCCCTTTCACGCGAGAATTTATGAGTGCCTCGCTGTCTAGTTATATACATATTTGTATAGTTTACGATTTCATCAATAATGTCAAGGTCAATTATTTTCAGAAAAGCATCGACTTCATCAGTTGTGTCAATCACATTTCTCTTGGGGCCTGGCAGGATGTTCACAATGTTTTTTTCTTTTGGTTTTTGAAAGTTTAGCACACTTACTTTTACACCAACGCGTAACTTGGTCTTTTCCAATAAAGAATTCCAGATCTTCCATGGGCTCTACGAAATCCTCACCATCCGCAGCTTCCAGTTCAGATTCGCTGTCATGGTCCTCAGGTTCAATGTTTTCATCACTCAAATCCACGTCACTTTTCTCCAGTTCTGAAAAGTCTGAATATATGTACTTCATCATTGCTCTCTAATAGTAACTTGCGAATTTCCTCTTGTTTGTGATAAACCTTTCGAACTGAAATAGAATAACAAAAGAAACGTGCCAATATAACAAACTCAACATTTAATATGCAGCTATTGAAAATAAAAAATCTGTGAATAAGTACATTTCACTTTTTATTATAATAACCTCTGCATATTGACTGCTAGAAACAAAGCTTGCAACTGTTACAAGAGCAGGCGCGCGTTGTACTTCTTACAACATTCAACACCTCATTGCTTACAATGCAGAAAACAAACTGACAAAGCTGAACAAGGAAACTGAAACCATAGTTACATTGTCAAGTAAACAACAGTAGAGGAATACATTGTAGCGGCGGCAATTTAGCTCAAGATTAAGACATTGATAAAGCATAAAGACAGCTGCTGTTGTACTTTTTGCAACAGCGTGCCCGCCGGTGGGTTAAGAAATTTCATATAACTTTAAATTGTTACAAACAAACACTGCAGTTTCAGCCAAGAATCCCACCTAGTGAGAATCGGAGAAATTGGAAGAGGAAGTCCTGTAACTTCTACCTACTTCTGTATCCTAGCTGGAGCCTTTTTCAACAATTTCTTGATGCAAGACAGAAATTCATTTGCATATGAATATTCTTCTTTTATTGCCTCACAAACTCAGTGCAATGCAGGTAACGCGTTTTAGAGTAGAGTACATAGGCTTGAGGTTATAAATGGTCAATATAATGTAAGATGCTTGGTCTTTAAGTACTAGCCACACTCGATCATATTGAATGTCATCAGGCCACAGCACACAGCATGCATAGTTGAAACTACGCATTACATTAGCATTGTCTGTTTAGTTCAGAAAGTAGGTTTTCAACAACATGCGTTTCTCTTGCTTTCCATTTAGGGGTGCTACTAAAATGTTAAGAATATATTTCATCTATCAGTGGTTTCATCTAATATAAAATATATTGGATTTTCACCTATTACTTGCCCGATCTTTTCTAATTTTTCTTCATGCAGATATGAAGATATGATTTTCATAAGATACTCTCATCTGGGACAGATTTCCCAGTATATTTTTCCAAATATGCTTTCATAATAGGGTTGATGAGCTTGGAAAGAGAAATACCACATACCGCAAATGTCTTTGCTGTATCACTGAAAAATTCATTTTTATTTAATGAACTTGAAGAAGCCAGCGCCTCGCCAATAAACTGTTGACGCCCTCCACTTTACTGCACTTTAGTTCCTTATTTTTCGTTTCTTCCTGCACTCAAGAATCACCCTTCCTTAAACAATAGCATCGCATAACTGTTATGCATTGAGGCGCAAACTAGCAACACTGCACTGAAGTATAAGTAATTGTTGTCACGGGACTGATACCGGCCATCGTTACCAACCCTTGAAAGATAAAAATATATACTTCTGGGAATAAAATGCGGTATAGGAGAAAAAAAATTTTTGGAAAAAGTGCAAAAAGGTGATGATATTAAGAAAAGGTACAAAATGGTGCTGGGATTGGAAACAGGTGCATAAAGGAAAACCAAAACTCAAGGGGGTGTGTTCAATTAACGTTTTCCTTCCAACGTACTCATATTTGTGCATTATAAGAACAAAAAGAATTTAAGGTGCAACATCTAAAAGTCCTTGTATTAGTGATTATATTACTGTGTAATAAAACGTACTAAAAGGGTGGTTGAATGAGTATGTTCCAGGCTGTACTTACAATGCACAAAATCACAAAACTCCTAAGTAATTACTTCATTCCCTTCGTAGAAGTCTTTGCGTATGCTCCGTAGGGGAAAGATGACCATGTTTGTTGTAGTTACGTGATTATATTACGTATAATAAAACGTACTAAAAGGGTGGATGAATAGTTGGATGTGTTCCAGCCCAGGACTTACATTCCTAAATAAAATAAGCCTTTCTTCAGCTTTTCTGTCAACATTTATATGAGTGGTACAGAGTTGTTCTTCATTATTAATGTCAGGAGTTTCATCTAAAATGAACACAGAATGCATCAGAAATTTCTTTCATAATTCCACGTGTCAAGGTAGTACTCACACTTGAAGTTAAGTCATTTTGGATGACCGGTTAAGTTGCACGAAAAAGTCAGTTTTTCCAGTGTTCTTTCAGGGAGGCATCATATATTGATAATTCATTTAAATATTTAATATAATTGCCTCTGTTTGAAGATCATTCATTCTCATTTTGAGCTTAATAGCAAGTGTAGTCACTTTTCTTTTGAGAAAAGATCAACAAATATTTGTTTAAAGTATTACTAGAGCGAGTAGAAGAAGAAGTATGATCACTCCACTGCTCTTCCATATGATTATACCAGGACCTCCCTAGAGGGTCCTGATTATACAAGAGCTACCTGGCGCCTCCGTCAGGTGGCAGCAAAATCGTTAGTGTAGTTATTTACAGCACGTTTCGCTGGCCATTGCATTGGAGTATTGTTGTATAAGGTGTTTGTTACAGTGCGATGAATTGTTAATTTTTATGAAACTGTGAATTTATAGAAATAATCAACATGCCTATGTGTTTCGTGCCTGGTTGTAGATCTCGATATGACAAATATAAGGGTAAACATTTCTTTATACCTCCAAAAGATAAACTACTGTTTTCTAAATGGAAGAGGGCCATACCAAGAAAGGACAAGTACCTTTCATCTAATAGTTACGTGTGTGATTTACATTTTTCAGAAGAGCTTTTGATAAAGGTAGACAAGTTTGTAGTTAATGGAGAAAATGTAGAGATTGCAAGGCAAAGATGGAAGCTAATGCCTCATGCAGTTCCACATCTCTTTCCTAATCTTCCTAATTCCTTATCACGGCCAATGCACTCCCGTAAACCTCCTTCACAGCGACCATCAAAAAGGGTTGAAAGAGATACCAATTTAGAAGACAGTAGGAATTATGCAGAAGGCATTCAAAATACGACTGCTAATATTCCCCTCACAGGGGAGACCATTAGGCATTTTAATAACAAAGGAGGCCTATTAATGAAAAAGTTAAAGCAACAACAGCGTAATATAATTAGACTAAAAAGCCAGTTGGAAGTAGCCAATGCCAAGATTCAAGTACTTGAAAGGAAAGTAAATGGGAGTAGTAGCAATATCGATGGATCTGATGGAACAAAATGCCTAAGTAAAAAAACAAAAAATTGTTGTTGATAGAATTTTGAAAAGATCAAAAGCAACTAAAAAGAAAGGCATGAGATATAATGAAGAATTTCTTTTAGATAGCCTGCTTTTAAAAATCGAGTCACCCAAAGGATACAGACATTGTTTAAATCACAATCTACTTCCCCTTCCATCAGAATCACATATAAGAAAGTTAATCAAAGGTCTTAAATGTCCTTATGGCATTAATGTCCATGCTGTAAATGCAGTATTTGAAGTTTTAAAGCATAAGAATGAAAACGAAAGGTGTGGGATTTTAATTTTTGACGAAGTTAAGTTAACAGAAGTTCGATTTGATTGTAATTCTTTGAAAGTGGATGTGTTTGTGGATTTGGGGGATTTAACCCCCGATAAAAGTAAAATGAATTGGCCAATCACGTCCTGGTATTTATGTATGCCCCTTTATTGTATAATTGGGGCAACCTGTAGCTATCTACGCAAGTAGAAAAAGTAGAAACGCAACTCCAGGGGACATTTTGGCACAAATTTTAATGCAGGTTATCATTCAACTGGAAGGTTCAAGAGCTACAATACTTGATTTTACATCAGATGGGAGCCAGTCTAACAAGAAACTGTGGAACTGTTTGGGAGTATGTGGCAAACGTAATAATGTTAAATGTTCAGTACTCCATCCTACCGATACAAGTAGGCGGCTTTGGACTTTTTCAGACGTTGTGCACATAATTAAGTGCATAGGAAATAATATGCACAAAATGTACGAAGTTTCTTACAGCAATGAAAACGTTATTTTTCTGTACTATCGACGGCTTTATGAAGCTGATACTTGTTGTCAGTTTTCGGGAATGAGAGTCTGCCTCAAGCTTACGAAAGCTCATCAACCCAAATACATTTCAGAAAATGAATGTGAGTCTTGCTTTCCAGCTGTTTAGCCGATCTGTGGCTGATGGTATTAAATTCTTCCGGGAAACACACTTTGCTGGATTCCAAGGAAGTGAAAAAACCAGTTCACCAGAGAGCTAAATTGCGTCGTAGATATATTAAATGCATCACTGCCTATAAATGGGCTGTACAAAGGTTCAAACAAAGTCGATATACTTACGAGATGGAAATCACTTCTTAATGAAAAACAGAATACTTTCGCTTCTGAAAGGACATTACATTCTTTAATAGTAACCATACAGAGTACACTGTAAGTAGCAGAATATTTGTGGAGAAGTGGACTGAAATACCTACTGACAGCCAAGTTAAATCAAGGCCCAATAGAAAGACACTTTGGAATTTTACGGTCTTTTAAGTTGCTACGATCATCCATCTACAGTCGATTTTCTCCAGCTGCGTATGTTGCAGTCAATTTACGTTCCAACCAAATTAGCAATATCGTCTGGAGGCAATTGTGAGTATAGGCAAGAGCTGCGTTCAACATCATTCGTTAACCAAGTGAGGTTATTAGCAAAGGAAAGAGTGAGCAAAAATAGGGGAATTACAGTAAATATAGAGAGCAAAATTAAGGACAAAATTGTGATTGAGGAACCTGATATACCAGAATGGGAAAACAATGTATCTGAAATTACTCAGAAAGATATAGCTAAAGAATGTCTGGTATATCACTTGAGTGGATATATACATAGTACACAACTGTTCAAAGCTAACAGATTGGAAAGCATGTGTTAATTTACTCCATGGCAAGTGTGCAGATTTCCCCTTCGTATCACTTTTAACTGCAATTAAAGACCACAAAACTGGTACAGACAATTTATGTCTTACTTACCCCTCTAATTCTGTATATAGCGTTCTTTCGCAAATAGAGAGGGTTTTAGCAGATAGACTTTCAAATGAAAGTAACTTGTGGGGCGATATATTTTTCGATTGTTGTGACAGTGTTAACCAAATTAGTGTTGCTTCTGGAATTGGGTGTTGTGAGAAACATTTACTGGATCTTGTCCCCAAACTAATTCTGTATTACATGAAGTGTCGCTTCTTTTTCCGCACCATGGAAATAAGAAAGGAATTACAATCATCAAAGGCTGCCAAATCATCTCGGAAATTGTCAAAACTTACTAGCAGCTGATTTCAACATTGGTGAGTACATTCTTATCTGTAGAACAAAATACAAGTAGCTTGTACTATTCTTGCAGCAAAGTTAACTTTTCATTTACAGAAAATTATATTTTACTCCATTCCTTTAATACCATTTTGCATTCTAGTGGTAACATTATTGACTTGCATTTCTGTGAATGGCTGCCAGAATGTGCATGTGTGAGTTTGTCATTGTTGAACGACAATATTCTTCTCCATTGCTACTTTTCCAGTGAATCTCCTACGAAACGCTAGTGTTTGTATTAGCATTGTACCGCACTAGCAATTGCGCTGCCATCTGTGCGGCGGAACACGTGAACTACAGCAGTGATCACACTTCTTCTACTCGCTCTGGTATTACGATACAGCCAGGACTCACTTTCATCAAGTTTGATGTTGAAATACCTTATACATTTTTTAATGTTTGCCGTAATATAAAATCCGGGCTTTGGGGGAGCCGCTTTAATTACATATTGCTTTTTAGAGAAGTGTTAATATTTGGGAGCTTCTTACGTTGAGTTTGTCGATCACATGACAGTTTATTTTGAATTTCTTTGCAATAACGGCACGGAAACAAGGTTTTGTTTACGCTCTAGCTTTGATTCATGTTGTGACGTTATGTATGTAATTGCATGTCTTGCATACCATCGTCCGGAATCCGCGCACATCTTAACCTATATGTTGCTTTAATAGTAAGTAGCCAAGTGTCCAAATCTTGCTCAGATGTTCACAATTGAAGAGCACAAATACAAGAAGCAAAGCAAATCGCGAATTACTTTCTAATCACGGCTATAAATGCAAATGTTAGCACGAATCCTAACACGAGATGTGCTCTACGTCGTTACATACTTGGATCAGGCGAACAACACCAGTTTCTTGTAGCTGATGGCAGTTGCCGTTGACACAAACTTTGTTTCGGAATATACTGCTGCAGAGTAGCACGAATTCAAATGGTAATGTTTAGGAAAGCCCAGTTTTTAATAATATTAAAACGACTATATGCCCCACCAATGACGCCTGTAGAGGGCCGAGACGGGGGGTGCAGCGGCTGGGCGATAAGGGCTGTAGTGCCGGGGGCTTGAAACGACTATTTACACAAAACTGTAACGAACACCAATTTAGCAATCAGTTCGAGGAAAAGTACAGGGTATGTAATACATCTCTCGCATCTATTGACACTACACCCATGGCCTGTAGGTATTAGCAAAGTCTTCATTCAAGGATGCAAGTTCTCGTTTCTCTAGGTAACACACCACTTGTATTAACCTTCAATGAATCATTTACTCCGACTTAATGATTCATTGTGCTGCTTCTGATAAGACATGATCGATTCTACATTTTCTAAGAAGATGAAAACGCTCGATATATTCTTTTGGAGACTTCATGTTTACGCGCCCTTCTATGAAAAAATGTTACGCAATTTATGTCAATCTCACTTTCTCCTCCAAATAATATGCAAAGATAACAATATAATTTACAATTCGTTATACTTGCTGTGAGCCTAAGATGTTTCCTGTGCCATTGGGACTGGAAAGTTTTTATTTTTGGTTTCCATACTTCTGTACGATATTCAGGTGTAGTGTCTGACTCTTATTCTTTAGAGCACATTTTTCTACAAAGAACGGGACGATGATGGTATTTTAATAAAATGGATAACCAAATCATTAATCTCATTAGTTGTAAAGAATGAGAGAAAGGCACAGAACGGAGGAAGCACTGCAAATACATTGAATTCGCAACACAATAGAGCACCAAAGGAACAGACAGTTCCACGCTGCAAAAAGGCGAGTCTAGACTGAGAATATACACAAGCATTAGAATAACGTGGCTTGGAGAGGGCGGTTGCTTAGCAACGCTTAGTAAGCCCCTCCCTCGTAAGAGAAAGTGGGAGTCTCGCGTTTTCTAGACTCCTAAATTTTACGCTGTTATAAATCGCTTTAGGAACGTACAAGCAACCTATTGACGCTTTCAGACACTGCTTTCTTGCTTTTTACATGCAACATATATCATAGTATCTTTATTTAATTTGGGTAACCTGAGACTCTCAGACACCCCTTCAGCTACACTGGTGAAACCATAACAGGTGTAAGACAGGGCTGTGGCCTCTCTTTTCCATATATGAACATCATCAGCAACTGGAGAGCAACAGGACATGGATTCATCCAAGTAAACATAAATTTACAGTTAATGTACTCTTATTTACGGATGATTTGGCCCACTGAAACTGATCTTCTATACTCAGTTCATAATTTTAAATGCTAAATGGAAATAAATATAGATAAATAAAAAATAATGGCATTTTGTAGTAAAAATGCTGTCTAATTATTCTAGTGTTTCCCAGGTCATTAAATTTATTTGGGTCGTTAAATAATGATTGGCACTCCCCCTATAACTCCTACAAAGTAGAGTTTGAAATGTTTGTCGTTGTATACGTCAAGATCGACTATAATACTGTCAACTGTCACTAGTCGATGATACTTCTTCCCATAGGACATAGGTGAATCAATGGAGCGGCAATTGTTCTGGCTTGTTGATATACTTATACCATCATAGACATCGATGATACAACATGGAATCAGACAAGTATAGGCAAAGGTGGACATTGTGGTTTTTCTGGACGGAAGGAGTGATTGCTTCAGATATCCATACGAGTTTAGTAGCCATGTGTGGGGAGACAGCATCAAGTTGCAGATCTGTGTTTCGTTGGATGTCCGAATTCAAAGACGGCAGGGACTGTGCTGAAAAACGCAAAAGCACTAGGCGTCCAGCAACTGCACGCAAACCAAACAATACTCAGCTTGTCAATTACCTGATAATGCAGAACAGACGAAATATGTTTGATGAATTAGTGCAGGCAACAGCTCTGTCACGGTGAACCCTCCACATCATCCATGAAGATTTCAAGATGAAGAGTGTGTGTGTGTGTGTGTGTGTGTGTGTGTGTGTGTGTGTGTGTGTGTGTGTGTGTGTGTGTGTAATGCCAATCATTTTTGAACGTCCTAAATAACAGCTGCTGTAATGTGTTTTCTGGATTACTTGTGTTTATTTGTTTTTGGAGCAATATTTTTCAAACTCTCTTCTCGGGTTCCTAATTCGCATCATTCTGAGCTGTCTTTTCCAAAAAGTGAACAATAGAAGCAATAACCTTTATTGTGTTTTGAGTCACCGCTTAACCAAGGTTCTCTTATGTACTATTGCGTTAATCGCCTTATATATTTTTCATTGTTTTTATATTTTGTTGCATAATTAAATTAGGTGTTGGTCTTTCACCTTTAAGCTTGTGTAATTATATTCAAGCTTACTCTGGAAAAAGAAGTTGAAATACTTATGAGGAGATCCACTTCTATGTGCACAAAAAACACAAGCACACTTGATTCTTTTCCAACTGCTGGAGCCGCGCAGAATGCTACTGTTAATGCTTTCAGGCGCATGCGTAATCAAGGCAAACCGCATTTTGCTTTAGCTTGCCTTGTCAAACTACTCGTAGTCAACAACGCTTTAGTATGAATTATAAAAAACTCAGTAATGAATCAGAAATTACAGTTGGAAAAAAAAAGGCGATATTTAGAGCACATTAAAATAAAAGCAAATATGTAAAATGCACATACTCAAATAAATAAAAGTGGATTTGATACTTTAGGATAGGCTCAGCCTTACACCTTAATGCACGTTTCGCCTTTGACTATTCTAATGGACTTTCAGCATTGAAAATTTGCAGCCAATGATAACATATCCTAGGAATTGTTGATGCATGTGTCTTCTGTATTTGCAGGGTAGGTATACAATATATTATTGTAGTACAACGAAACATACAATTTATGTACCCAATAAAGTTAGCAATACATTTTTAGAAACAGCATTATTATTATTATTATTATTATTATTATTATTATTATTATTATTATTATTATTATTATTATTATTATTATTATTATTATTATTATTATTATTATTATTATTATTATTATTATTATTATTATTATTATTATTATTATTATTATTATTATTATTATTATTATTATTATTATTATTACTATCATTTTTTTTTTCAAACGTGTAAGTCAAATGCATAGAAAAGAACTGTATCTGTTTTGTAACTTGATCTTTCAGGGTTTTTGTCGCATCAGAATTGAAATCGTCACACTTGCGGTTATGCCGTATATGTTCCTACATGTGGTAAGCGCGTTGTAACAGAATCAAAGAAAATGAATGAGCCCTTTTTTTATAAATGTATGAGGTATATAAACGAAAACAAATAAAAGTAATGCAATGTTGATAACAAAGGGGATACTTTTCACAGGAAAAACAGTGTATCAGAAAATGCAGTTCCATGTTGCTGCCAAGTTGAAATCTAGTGTATTCTACCACTGATCTGAAATTCTGTAACTACAGGGGCGCTAGAATTTCAAACAAATTCTTCACACGTTCCTTTCGTGCTCAAGGAAGAAGGAGGGAGAGTCCCAAGAGCAGTGAAAATCTTAAGAAACCTTGCAGCAGTCGAGTCTAGCATACTTAGTATTTTCCTTCTCCATTACTCTGGGGAGTCACTGCTAATTTTGCAAAACTGTTGATTCACGATAGCTCAGTTGAGAAAATGACCTGACTGGCTTACTTCCATCCACCAAGCGGGTTGGTCCTGATAATGATTTCAATTAAACAGTTACCTATCTTATTTTTTAATTGTATTTGTGCAACTTTTACTTCGTGTGAAAGTTTTCTAAATAACACAAGCCAACAAAATTTTACTTTTGTCTGTAAGTGGCATGAATTCAGCTAATCTTTGTTTTCAGGTGTGTTGATAACTGATAAATATTAGTTAAAATACAAGGTCGTTCTCGATTTGAAGTTATCATAACTATATGTTATTGCCCATATAAGAGGATTTTCGAACATTTTAATTTTAATTTTCTCAAAAATAGTTAATCATGTTAATAGTTAATAATGTATATTTTAAATTTTTCATGCAGTGTAGTTTACTCTGGATGAATTTTGCCTAAATGCTAAACCGTAAGAGATAGACTAAGTTTTACTCTACAAAAACTGTAGACCTCGCTAAAACCACAAATTATGTCCAAATGCGTTTTTTGTGCAGTAAACCGTTTCGAAAATATTGCTTGTTATCTGTGTGAGTTTTGCAATACTTGAACCTCTCTCGAATGGAAGGTCGCTATTCACTTTTTTCTGTTAGCCGTGCAAAGGGCACGGAATTTCAAAGCCTTCATATAGTGACCAACTATTAATGATTTGACTATCGCTCAAAGTCCCATGTTCCCCTTGCACCTACAAGAAAATAAGCAATGGGATAATTTCTGCAAATGTATAACTGGACTAACTTGAAGGAAGAGGAATAAGAGTCTGTAAGAATACTTAGTACAAGAGTAGAGATAGTCATGTAATGCAATACATAAGATCGTTTTTTCTTCTTCCGTAACGTAGATTCACAATCCTAATACTAACATTTAAACATCAGTTACCTATCAATCGCCATTTCAGGGCCGTACTTCCGGCACACAACTATTGACATGGAGATCACGCCAAGACATTTGAATGCCACTTCACGTTCCAGCGATAAATGACGTCGTAAGGTCCAAGTAGATAAAATCGCACATCGCAGAGTGCCAAGCCAAGACATGGAGATGAGTATGCGGGTGATCCTAAGGGCTCTGGCGGGGCTTATCATTGTAGTGATCTGTGTAACTGATGCCAAGGATCAGGGGACATACACTACGCGATATGATCACATCGACCTGGATAGGATCCTCAGCAGTCGCCGGCTCGTCAACAATTACGTGGACTGCCTTATGGGCAGAAAACGCTGCACTCCAGAAGGTTCTGAACTGAAAAGTGAGTTTTGTCTTGCTTTGAAGCTGGACTTAAAAGTTACTTTAGAAACAAAGTGCTTTACGGTGAAATAGAATAAATATTTGAAGTATGTTGGTTAATGTCTACTTTTAGACAAATATTTCAATTTATACAATACCTTCCATTCTGAAGATGCGTGCTGTCCCCGATGCGTTTAAAATACCCCCCTCCCCATCTGATGTGTAACAGTCAAACAAACTTTCGCGTACTTAATCACCTACGTTATAGTTATTGAACAAATTGTTCATCTAAAAGTTTATTAAGTAGGGCAAGTATTGTATTCGATCCAAAAATTTGATGTCGGTATTTCACTGGAAATATATGCTTTAAGGCCCCCTGAGTTTAAAAAATATATATATATTCTTAGAAAAAGGTCTGTCTGTGTGTTTGTGTGTGTGTGTGTGCGCGCGCGCGTGTCTGTGAACAGCATAACTCAAAAACGAAAAATCGGTTAAAATCCAAAGGTGGTGTTTAAGTTTAATATCCTTAAGGATGCGACACGACGACTTTGAAGACAATTTATTCACCCTAAACTACTCTTACATGAAAAATTTTTGAAAATGTTTGCTTTCTTGGAAATAACTAACGATTTTGATTAAAATGCCATTTGTTTAAAATATTTTTATGACAAATGAAATTATATTTTGAATTTTTGACTATAGTCCATGTTGTCCTATTTACTCTTGATAGCCATTGCATAACTGTCAAGCCTTAAGTGAGTGACCAAATCTTACTATACAAAAGTTTAGATCTCGTTAAGACACACAAGTTATGTCTAAATGCATTTTTGTGGAGTAAATCATTTCAGAGATATTCCTTGTTATTTGTGTGAGTTTCCCAATATCTAAATCTTTCTCAAATGGAAGGTCGTTATTCACTTTTTTATCTCTTGGCCGCATAAAGGGAACGCTCCATTTAGCGACCAGCTTTAAAATATCTATCACCCCAAGCCTACTGTATTCCCATATTCCCCTTGCACCTACAAGAAAATAGCTAGTAAGGACATTTCTTCAAACGTTCACCTCGATTAACATGAAGTAGAGGCGTGTGTAAGAATAGTTTATGCAAGAGCAGAGAGTGCATCACATTAGATTTTTGTATTCCCTTGGCGATAGAAATAGAACGAAATTTCAAAGCCATCACAGAGCGACCAGCTTTAAGGATATGCATCTGTGAAAATAGCCCAAAATCTGTCAAAAATCACAAAAACTGATTTTGGTGTTATTAAATACTATGATTCTTCTAGTTTTGTTTTCTGTGCTTTTTATACCCCTACGGCCCTTTAAACCATGTCACGTGGTCATTTAAATGGCTCGCTGCAGGTGGGCGTACCCACTAAAATCGAAGATTTTGAGCGTGACTTAGTGCTTTTCATTTTTCTTATTTGAATTTCGCGGAATAATGTAAGGCAGGGTAGTTTGTTTATCATAACGTGTGTTGGCTGCACTTCAAAACATATGACGGTAGGTTTGCGCTCTGTTTCCCTCCTAAATGTTTGTTTTGATGTTATAGATGAAGGAAACAAAAGTGTTTAGAGGCGAAGTTCTTGTTGTATTTCTGTGAAGAGCAATGTCTAATACTTCTCGTGTGTAATACCTGCATTATAGTTATACTTTAGGCGTATCAGTGTACTTTGTTTCATTTTAAATTCATTCGTAGTGCTTATAATGCTCGTAGGTTAGCTTATACCAAGTTTAGGTTACTGTTTTGTGTTAGTGAATCTTCAGTCATCATGAATAGGCTGAAAGATCATTGAAATACAGGAAAGAAGCGTGGAAACAGGAATAATATTGTTATAGGTACCAGGTGGAGTAAAGGTAATTCCACAAACTTACATACAATTGGAGACACAAATTTAGTAATTACAAGCCAAAGCACAACAATTTCACTACCTTCATGTTCATTTCAAGAACCCCCACTTCTCTCTGCTTCTCAAGACTCAAGCTCACAGACCCATTTTTCAACAAGTCACACTAAACTCTCAATGTTTACAAGAGATGAAACACATATTTCAGAATCCTCCCATGACTTCACCTTGGTACACTCAAGCTTATGGCAGAATATTTTCAGGGGCACCAAATGTGGTGAATGTGACAGTGCTAGTCTAGATGTAAAAGTTACAAGTTTTTTGGGATTTGCATCTAAAATAGTTGTTAAATGCAATGATTGTGACACAGTTTTAAGTCAAAACTATACAAGTCCTAAGGTACACACAGCTGAGTCTACCAGGCCACCTTTTTAAACAGCTAAAAAGTCAGAAACCTGCTATTTTTTGTGATGCAATTTTAAAACCTCTTTTTATCGTATTTCAGTTTTTTAGCATTTCTTCAGATGTAATTTGCTCTGCACGATGCAGTTTTTCTTATAAATGTATGAAATTTTGTGTACCTCCTCATAATTAACTAAAAAAGATAATGCTAAGATGATTTTTTGATAAACTTAATATTTTGTATGTAATGAAATTAATAAGGTTTGTGTAATGACAAATTTTAAGAAAAATATTTATTTCTCATGTTCAACAATTTTTTACACTCAAACTAGCAGTAAAAATAAAAATTCATCTTAGCAATTTATTAATACACTATTAATGTACTTAATTATAAAATTACAAATTTTTAAAAAAATAAGTGCATCGTATGGAATGATTTTTCAAAACAGTTTAAAAGTTGAAAAAAAAAATTAATATCTAAGGAACTAAGATAGATATATGCATGAAACTTAGTATAAATACTATGCAATATGCTCTGATCATTGCATAAAATTTTCAAATAAATTGAACCAAAACTCTGGATTTTCAAAATTTCACAGATGCATATCCTTAAAACATTTGACTATCCCTTAAAGCCTATTTTCCGAGTGACATGATGCAAGCACTTCAAAGAGTATAATTTGTATAGGAGCTGAGAAATTCATGCAAGTGCAACACATCAGATACATTTTTTTTAATTGTAGAAGGAAATGTGTTGGTTCTTAAATTGATACAATCGTCACTTGGCACTACAGAAAGTTATCAAACAACACCAACAACCTTTCAAAGCTGCCGCCAAATAAGCAACAGCTTACAGCAAAATAACATAATGGTGTAGCCAGAAACATTTTTTGGGTAATAAACCATTTCTGTTCAATATTACTGTTTTAATTATTATTGCTATTATTGTTGATATAAGGATGGTGATGTAGTGGTTCTTGATAGGCTACCAAATACTATTTTTCTTTTGTTAGATTGCTAATTATGAACTCCACGTACTACATATGCTGGGATCTTTTAACAAATACAGCTCCAAAATTAAAGTGCTGTGTAGTAAAATTAATCTTAAACGGGAATCAAATGGTGCAATGATCTACAAAGCAGCAAAAATTCGTATAGGGAAAGCCAGAAGCAACATTAAAAAGAAATACCCGTGACGTAAATACTAGAAACATTCTATTCTCTTCTGAGTGTGAAACAACTTGATACGTTGTGCTTGCTGGACAAGGAAACTTAGAAGGCGGCTTCAAATCCGGCGAAACCTTGGTATCGAAAATGTTATGAAATACAATACTTCCACATCACTTAGTGTGCATAAAAAGTAAAAGCACGTTCAAATATAACATGCACTGCTTTTTAACGATCAAACCGAAATGAAGCGGGCAAAATTACATAGGGTAATTATTATACAGATGCGCCTAAAAGTCACTGAACATTTTAATGAAAATTCCAGTACAATGGAAAATTAACCTAAGCTGCACGATCATTACTTATAGAAGTGTTTTTCAAATTGTTTCCATCTCTGCCGGTACATTTTTGCTGACGATCTGGGATGCTTAGGCATATTTGTAGGCATAATAGTCTATTTCAATCGAGCTTCATAAAAATATCTCAATATCCTCTTATCTTTAATGTGATCCCAAAATCTCCATTACTGCAAGCTATGGAGATCTAGGTGGAATTTCTACAGACGCACGCCTTCCAGTGGGTTGGTTATGGGAAGTCTCATCAACGTAGTTATTGCTCAGGCAATGCATTCCTAATGTAGTGGAGCGCCATCAAGTTGAAAGTACAGGAAGCTGAACTTTGTAGCTAACATTCCAGATATTTCACTGCAGGGACTACAGCAGACCTGGGCGACTAGCAGGAAAACATTTTTACTTTCTCCACCAACTCTAGTAAGTAGGGGAAGTATTGTATTCGACCCAAAATTTCGATGACGAGATTTCACCGGAAATATGTGTTTTGAGGTCCCCTGAATAAAAAAAGCATTTTTAGAAACGCGCGCGTGTGTGTGTGTTAGCTTGTGAACAGTATAACTAAAAAATCTGATGTGTTGCACTCACATGACTTTCTCTACTCTTATACTAATCATTCTTACAAGCTCTTATTTCTATATAATCTTCGCATTAGTTGAGATAAACATCTGCAGAAATTATCTTATTGCTTATTTCCTTGTAGGTGCAAGGGGAATATTGCAATACAGAAGGTTTTGAGCAATAGTCAAATCTTTTAAAGCTTTGAGATTCCGTTCTCTTTCCACGGTTAACATAACAAAATGAATAACGATGTTCCATGTGACAGAAGTATAATTTCTCCCAAACTTACACAAGTAACAAGGCGTATCTCCGAAATGGTTCACTGTACAAAAAAATGTATTTAGACATAAATAGGTGATTTTCTAAAGTATTGAAGTTAGGGGCTTAATGTTGTTGTTTTCTAGTGCCTTGCATCTGGCAATGAAGCCATTAGCATTCGTGCTTTCCAATACTTTTGAACTGTAGTTTCTTCTGATCTTAATGCTTCACAGGTCTTCAAGTGTTCTTCATTCATTTCTGCTGGATCGTTACACAGGACACATATTGGTGAGGCTGAGATACCTATTCTGTAGAGATGACTTGCTAAGCAGTCGTGATTTGTCAGTAGTCGGAAGGCTGCAACCGCTGTTTTCCTTGGTCTCTGGGGGATTATATCCGGGTTGGAAAGTACTGTAATCCATTTTTTATCTTTGGCATTTGTTTCTATTTCTTGTAGGTATGAATGAGAAAATTTTTTAATGATCAAGCGTTTTATTGAGGAATATGAGAAATTGAATTTAGACTTTTGTTTTATTGTTGTGCCTTTCTTTGCAAGTGAGTCTGCAGCTTCGTTCCCCATGACTCCACAGTGTGCTGGAATCCATTGGAGATGAACAGTCTTATTAACTTTTTGGAGTTGTGTTAACATTTTGTAGCATTCTCTAATTTTTGTTGACTTCTTTGTAGTATTTGAACACATTCCCTGAATAGCAGCTTTAGAATCTGAAAGAATTACTGCCTTGTTAAATTTATTTAAGGGAAGATTTAATAATTTTCGGAGAGCAATGTATATAGGTTCTATTTCTCCATCATAATTTGTTGCATCTCTGCCAACAGAATGATAAAAGGAAAAATGTGAACACGTAACTCCAGCTACAGTAAGATTTTCCGTGGAGGATCCATCAGTATATATGTGCAGCCATTCTTCTGTGGGATATCTAGTAATGATTGTTTCCAGAGCTAGAAGTTTTTGTATTTCTTTTGTTGTGTCTGATTTACTTATTTCCTCTATTAATTCCAAACTGAAGGTAGGTTGCAATAATTCCAATGGGTTTTCTCTTATAAGTAGATTTTCTCTGGTGTTAGGAATGTTCAATTTGGATTTAATCTGTGTTACCTTTTCTAGGAAACTACTATGAGTTTTAAGGATTGGAGGGGGAGGTTCTCTTCTGTCCATTTAGAGTTTGGCAGTCGTAACATTTTCTCGTGTTGGAGCAATGCTTGTTCTTCTATTTTTGTTGTTATTGATGCGGTCCGTGTTGAGGCAAGCATGGCATCGATAGGTGTGGATTTAACTGCTCCAGTGATTAGGCGAAGAGCCTGATTTTGTATTTGTTCAAGTTTATTGATGTTAGCATTTGCTGCTGTTATTAAAGCTTCAGAACAGTACAAGAGGTTTGGTTTAACGTACATTTTGTATATTGTGTTACGGACTCTCCTTGAGCAGCCCTATTTAGCACCAGCTAACCTTTTCAGGATTTGCAGTTTCTTTTCAACCTTCTCTGAGATGTTTGTTATATGTTTTTTCCAACTTAGCTTTCTGTCGAAAGTGATGCCTAAGTATTTGGCATCATCAACTGCTTTGAGTGGTTTACCATTATAATTTATGTTAATATTAACTGGTTTGTATTTTAGTGTAAATAATTCATAATTTGCTTTTTCCACATTGATAGTCATGAGGGTTTTGGAGCTCCATTCATGTACTTTGTTTAGGGCTGTTTCTATTCTGTCTTTAATTAATTCAGGTTTTTTTGGAGAGCCTGAAGTCCAAATGACTACATCGTCAGCAAATAAAGAAATTATTTTATTATTGATGGAAGGTCATTTATATATATATATATTCTGAGCACAACACTCTTTAACATATATGTATATGTTAAAGAGTGTTGTGCTCAGAACAGCACCTTGTGGAAGTCCTCGGTGTGTTTGTTTATATTTGGAAATGTATGTATTATATTTTGTGGCACAAAATCTTTGTGAAATAAACAGAGTTATCCATTTAAGCATATTACTTTTCATACCTATTGATTGCAACTTCTCAAATAATTTGTTTGTCCAGACTGAGTCATATGCTGATTTAAAATCAATGAATACTGCTAAGGTATCCTCCTTTCTATTGAAAGCTTCTTTGATGTCTTGGCTTAGTAGGAGTACATTTTCACTTGTACTATGATTCTGTCTGACGCCGGTCTGTGAACTATTAATTAAGTTGTAATATTCTAGGAACCAGTTAAGTCTAGATGCCACCATTCTTTCCATCACTTTTGCAATAACACTGGTCAAAGATGTTGGCCTGAAACTATTAATATTGTTTGAGGGTTGGTTTTTCTTTAAAATCGGGATGATAATGGCTTTTTTCCAGTCGGAAGGTACAGTCATTCTCCAACACGTGTTATACAGTTTAAGTAGTATTTCTTTTCCTTTCCTGCCAAGGTGTTTAATAAACTCTGGGTGGATCTTGTCAGATCCTGGAGATTTTTTGTTCTGTAATTGTTCTATTGCTAAATCTAGTTCTGTTTCGTTAAAATCCTGAATAAAAATATCGTTTCGTATATCTTTTGGCTTATTAGTTTCTCTGATAGTTTTTTGGATAGCTTTATCTTGTTTTTTATGCGCTTGGGGTATTCTTTGTGACTGAGCATAAAACTTGTTAAGGGATTCTGCTATTTCCCTATCTGTAGTTAAGCTTTTGTTATTATGTTTTAATGGTTTAGTTATATTTTTTAATAATTTTGTTTTATTAAGGAATTTGTATATTTTATTTCCATATTTCCTATAGTCCATATGTTCTACAAAATTTGTGAAACTGGCCCTCTTTGCTGTAATTAATTCTTTCTTAAAAATGGCTGCTTTTCTTCTCCAGCTTTGTATAACTTCTGGACACTTGGTTCTTTCGGCTTTTACTCTTGCTATATTTCTTTCGTGTTTTAACTTAGATAAAGATGGAGACCAAAAGTAGCTATATTTCTTTAACTTTCCTTTGGGGATATATGTTTTGGCTGCTGTCACTAATATTTAACAAATTTTTTTATTCATTTCATCTGTTGACTTGAACTCTGATTCTAGCAGTATATTACACTTCCCTTCTATCTCATTTTGGAAACTGGACCAATCTGCTTTTTTAAAATCCCAAGAAGTTTTAGTTTTTGTTTGTTACTTTTATTTATTAGACCTCTTATGGAGTTTATGATGATTCTGTGGCCTGAACCTGGGTCTTCTATTATTTCTCTTTTTGTACTGTCAATTATGTCAGATGACACCATCAGAAGATCGGGATTTGTACCTGAACCATTATAATGAAGGTAAGTGGGTGGATCATTTGGATTAAATATTAATTCCATTGTTGATGAGTTTAATAGGTCTTCTATGACTCTTTCTGCTGAATTTATATTTCTGTAGCCCCACCTAGGGGAGTGTGCATTAAAATCACCTATTAAAATACTTTTGGGTTCTATGGGAATAGAATTTAAATCTAGTGTATTGTTTGGAGGATTGTAGATACTGTAAATTCGATAGTGGTAGTTACTTTTCCATACTTCAATTTTAACTATTTCTGATTTATCTTGTTCTTCCATAGTTTTTTGGATTTGAATAGTAGCTTTCATATTTCTTTTAATTCCTGTAAGAATACCACTTGCTATTTGACGAGTTTTTGGAAGTACGAGTATATGTAGTGTACTGATCCATTTCAAAGTATATTTCCTGTTCTTCTGATATATTGGCTTCTTGTACTGTGAAGACATCTATATCTCGGTCTTTTAATACTTTCATTAGCTCTTGTTTTTTAGGCTGGGACATGCCTCCTGCATTCCATTGTAGAATTCTTAAAGTATTGGAATTGTTGTGATGAAATTTGCCTAAAGATGTCCCCACCCGGAGATCCGATTGGGGGACAGTTTTAACTCCGGAATGTTTATCTTTAGGACTCATACTCATGTACGTGGCTTTCATGTAACTGTTTTCTTAACGGGCACCAGTTTTACAATGTGGTAGTTACATCACCCGACTTAAACCCCATTTTGCAAGGGGGACCACACCTATCGTTGGTCAACGGGTCCATCGAGCCAAGAGCCAAGAGCCAAATCAGGTCGCTCGGGTTTACCCGGGCGGGATGTATGCCCACGGTACCTATCCATTTAGTATGGATTAACGGATAGGTACCGTGGCCACCTTACCATCCGCCTGGGTTAACCCAGACGACTAGTACTCACTCCTGGACTCCTACCCGTGAGGTATGAAAGGTGTAGTCAAATGTACAAGCTATTTGTGTCAGTGTCAGCCAATGGTGATGATTGGTTACTCTCTCTTGCTATAGACTAGGGATATGAGTGCCAGTTAGAATGTCTACCCATCCTGGGGCACCCATGCCCCTCTGCTCACTTAGCAAAGGTCAGCTTGTCTAACCAGCAAATCAAGCAGTGTCAAATTAGCGAGAAACCGAATGCATTGGAATGTTTGGTGAAATGGGGAAGCAACGAAGCTAATTAGCCCAAGACATCCTTGGGTAAACGATAGCTTTTGCGCCTCCTGGGTAGATGGTGATCATATTGACCCAGGGTATTTACCAGATGGTTAGGGTGTGGCGTAAGTTTCGCATACATAGAGCGGGCTCTATCTCGCACAACATCCACAATATATGGAATGCCAGAATGAGTATGGAGAATATGGGAAGAAAATCTACGGTCAGTATCGTAGATCATCCTAAGGGCCCTGATCTGCACGACTTGCAGTCTGCGGATGGTGGTTTGAGCCACGAATCCCCATGCCTCGCATCCATACAGGTTCAGGGGAGGGATGATCGCACGATAAATGCGTAATTTAAGTCGTGTAGGCATAGTAGACCTAAAGATGGGATAGAGCTTTCCCAGAGCGCCGTGACCTTGGGCAGCTTTAGCTGTGACATGCTTGGTGAAGGTAAGTCCTCGGTCTAGTTGTACACCAAGGTACTTGGCTGTGTTGACCCAAGGGATTCTCCTCTGACCAAGTGTCAGGTCCCTTTCTGGTCTCCAGGAATGAATTTTACCTAACACAAAAGCAGAGCTTTTCTGTGGACTGATTCCCATTCTCCATTTTTCACTCCAACTCTCAATGGCGTCTAGGTGTCTTTGTAATGGGGGAAGGCAGTAACGTAGATTTTTGTTACGGGCCAGTATGAGGACGTCATCGACATATTGGCACGTAACAGTGCTGGGTTCAACTGGGAAGTCAGACATGTATGCGGCAAAGAGCAGTGGCGATAGAACACTACCTTCCGGTACTCCGGCCGCTATTGGTCTGATAGTTGATAACCTGCCCTCCACTCGCACCCTGAAAGTGCGGTCACGAAGGAAACTGGCTATGAGTGTCAGGTAGGGGGAGGGGAGATTTGCATCTCTAAGTTTGTACAGTAGGCCCTGGTGCCATGTTGTTGCAAAGGCCTTATCCACATCCAGAAGTACTGCGACAGTTTTGAAGTTTTCCTGGAAACCCAGGGCAGCCCTCTCAACAAGACGCAGGAGCTGTAAGGTAGTGGAATGACCTTGACGGAACCCGAACTGATGATCCGGAATGAGCCTCCTTTCCTCAAATAGAGGAATTGGACGGGACAGTAGAAGTTTTTCAAACATTTTCGAAATTATTGGGAGTAGACTAATGGAACGGTAATTTGATGGAAACTTGGGATCCTTGTCTGGTTTCAATATGCAAATCATCCTCGCTTCCTTCCAAGCAGTAGGGAAGTGTCTGAGATACAGGCAAGCATTGTAAATTCTCGTCAAGTGGATAATGGCTTTGCGAGGCAGGTGTTGTAACATATGTGTCGTAACACCATCATATCCAGGGGATTTGTTGGGTTTGAGACACCTAATTTGCGAGGAAGCTTGCCTTGGTGTGACAATTGGTATGCGAGTCGCCTCGTGTGGTGGTGGAGGATCCTCATAGAGGTAATCCACCGTTGCCTCAACTAGTTCTGAAAAATCCTCGTCTTCTATGTCCTCTCGGGGCTCAAATTGGGACTCTAAATAGTCCGCGAAGTCAGTGGCTTTCTCTTGCGGTTCGAAAGATAATCTCCCGCGAGTGCCATGTATAGGATGCTGATATAGCGTTTTGTCCCTTCTCAGGGATCTAATTATCCGCCAGGGCTTCTTTTCTGAGAGGTTTATGTTCCTCATGGTGTTTTCCCAGGCCTCTTTGCGATGTGCACGTAAGAGGCGCCTAGCCAGGGTCTTAAATCGCAGATAAATTGCCTGCAATCTGGGATGGCGGAAACGCTGCCAAAGCTTCCGAACTGTTGACTTAGCCCTTAGCAACAGTCGGAGTTCATTTGGGATGGTTGTGGGGTTAGGAGTATTGCAAGGAATGCGGTAAGTGTGCCCTCGTATCACATTTGATATTTGTCGGGAGAATGCATTCGCCGCTAATTCTAACGACTCGATAGAATTTATGTGCAGTCTGGGATCCACTGATTGGTTCAGTTCAAGGACGGCTGCATCCCAGTCTACCTCGTACGACCAATCAGGAGTTACCAATGCTGACATGTTAACATTGGTGTCGATTAACACAGGATCGTGGTCAGAATCCAGTTCATTGACTGTCGTCAGGTCTATGTGGAATCTAAAATTTTTAGTGACCATAATATCCAGCACGTCCGGTCTCCCTCGGGCAGGATGAAAAGTGGACTCTCTCGGTCCATGAGCTATGAGGCTTGGGTTACCGCTTATAAGGCGGAATAGTCCTCGCCCCTTCGCATTTTTATTTATTTATTTATTTATTCTTATGAACATAACAGGCTTGGAAGCCCAATTACAATGTTCATCATACATAGATGTTTACATATAATAATATACACACTCAAATAAAATACAAGAAAAACATAAATGAACATAAACTACTATAAGGAATAGAAACAATTATAAAAAGAAGAAGAAAGAAAGAAAAAAAAAAGTGAAGGTGGTATGGTAAGTAATTTTTTTACTATTCCTAATTACAGCAACGATACTACTGTTACCAATTTAGTTGTAGCATTTTTAAATTGAGTTTCAGACATGTTGAAAATATCTACATCGAAATGATGAAGCTTGTTATATAAATACATAATTCTGTGTAATGGTGAATTTTTATGGATTTCCGTATTTACTCTGGAGGTGAAGAAAAGCCTCCTGAATCTGCTTATTTTATTGGGTACATAAAATGATACATTTGTTGTAATATTAATATCATCAATAATCGAATGCAATACCTTATACAGAAATATTAACCCTGCAATGTCTCTTCTAAATTTCAAAGTTTTAAGTTTAAATGTTTCCAAAAGGGTTTCATAGTTTGTATAAGTAGGATAATATCCAGATCTTTTAAATAGTATGTATTTTAGAAATTTTGATTGTACTTTTTCTATTGCGGTGACATGCATTATCATCTTAGGATTCCAAATAATAGATGCATATTCGAGTTTTTGTCTCACAAATGAATTATAAAGTTGAATTAAAGTTTTTTCTTTAAATGAATAGGAATTTCGAATAATAAAGCCAAGGCATTTTAGCGATTTGGATACAATTAAGTCAATGTGTCTATTGAATCTAAGATCTATTGTAAAATGTACCCCTAGATCCTTTTTTTCAATCACTTCAACGAGTGGTGTCATATTGATATTATAAACATATTTATATGGGTTTTTGTTTCTATTGAAGGACATTTTTACACATTTACTAATATTAAATGGGAGTTTGTTTGTTTCGCTCCATGCATATAAAGAATCAAGGTCCTGTTGAAGTTCCATACAGTCTTTAACATTATTGATACTTTTATATAGTTTAACATCATCAGCAAACATTAGGATTTTTGAATGTTTTACAACGCTAGGTAAATCATTTATATAACATAAAAATAACAGAGGTCCTAAATTAGAACCTTGAGGAATCCCTGAATTAACATTAAATTGGTATGACATGCAATGCTTATAATAGACTACCTGCGATCTATCTTTTAAATATGACTGAAATATTTTCATTAATGGAAAAGCAAAACTTAATTTAGCTAACTTAGCAAGTAAACAATCATGATCAACTTTATCAAAAGCCTTTTGAAAATCAGTATATACTACATCTACTTGTTTGAAATGGTCTAGTTCTAATGATACATATTCAGTGAAGTTAAAAAGATTTGTAACAATTGATCTTTTTGGCATGAAACCATGTTGTAGCGGTGAAATTACTAACTTTATATGGTTAAATATATGTGTATAAATAATGCTTTCTATAATTTTTGCTGGTGTAGACAAAACAGCAATAGGCCTATAGTTGCTTATCAGCTTAGAATTTCCAGATTTAGGAATCGGAATTACTTTAGTTTGTTTCCATACATTGGGAAAAATTCCTTGTTGTAGGATTTGGTTATAAATTAATGTTAGAGGGTATAATAACAATTCTCCACAGCCTTTAAATACATAAGTTGGTATTCCATCAGGCCCTGCAGATCTTTTACTCTTAAGTTGTTTTATTGCAATTTTGACTTCATTTTCACTTATTGCGCTTATATTAAGAGAGTCTAAAATGTTGACACCTTTATCAGCTTTATAAGTGTATTTTGAAGTACTACTTGAGTAAACTGATTTAAAGTAATCGGCATATCCATTGGCAATTTCAGTAGGAGTTTTTAATACTCTACCATTATATTCCATCTCAGCGTGTGTCTGATATTGTTTCCGTTTATTTTTAATGAATTGCCAAAAATCGTTGGTATTATGTATCATTTTAACTTCAACAAGCTTAACATAATTTCTAAAGGCTATCTTAATTTGACTTTTTAACAATTTACGAGTATTTTTATAGCACCACAAATAATATTCCGATACATTTTTATTTTTACGGTACTTTTCTTTTAATTGTATGTTTTTTATAATTTCTTTAGTGAACCAAACAGGATATTTGTGTTTATATTGTTTTCTTTTTGGCACGCATTTATCAAGTATTGAGTAAATTTTGTCGTAGAAAATAGCCACTGAATAATTAACATCTTGATCTATTGATATATGATCCCATTTACAGTCTCTTATAAGCTCGTACATCTTGTTAAAATTAGCTTTGCAAAAATTATAGGTACATGTTGTCGCCATATTATTTTTTACAGTATTCTCAATTTTAGCCGTTAAATTTAGTGGAGGATGGTACAAGTCTATAGGTACCAAAGAATTATCATCTTCTTTTATATTAAGTGTTATGTTAGTTAAAACTAAGTCTAGCGTTTTACCACTTACATTTTTTACGTTGTTCACGGACTGCATATTAGTAAAAGATAACGCATTGTTAAGCAATTTTGCTTTATTACTACCTTTACTTAGATCGTAAGTGGAATCAATTATTTCAGATATATTAAAGTCACCTGTAATAATTATATGTGAGCTAAATTTATGAAGATTTTGTTCTATCTGATCAAAATATTCTTTAAATGAATTTATATTAGTATTTGGAGGAAAATAAACTGTATTTACAATAAATTTAGTACCATAGTAATAAAATTTTATCCAGATTGATTCATTGTTAGTATCAAGAAAAGAGATTTTTTCAGGATTAAATGCTGATTTAATTGCTATTAACACTCCGCCGCCAGGGTTTTGTGAATTTCTGTCTTTCCGAAATACAGTATATCTGTTATCGAATAGTTCAGAGTTATGAATACCATCTAACAACCAGGACTCAGTTATGCTAATCACATCATAATTTGAAGAAATTATACTAGTGTAAAATTCAACAGTTTTTGTTCTCAGTCCTCTGACATTTTGATAGTAAATATCTAAGAACTTTGTTTTACTTATTACGAAGCGTAAAAGTCACAATCTAATTAGGTTCACTACATTTCTTGATGTCTTCTTCCGTAGTTACGTTAACAACTGGCGAAGAGTCTTCTTTCCTCATAAATATTTTTCCATTTCTCGTCCACAGATACTTTATGTTGGCAGATCTCCGGATTTGCCTGCATTTAGCAAACAAACGTCTTCGAGTTGGGCAGAGACTCTCGTTGATGTAGACAGGATTGCTGAACGTAAACCCTAAGTCCAAAGTGGACAGATTCCTTTTGACACGCCGTCTTCCTAGTATTTCTTCTTTAGTTGATCTTCTACAGAACTTAACGACGATTGGACTAGGTAGCTGAGACAAAGGATTTAAGTTTAAGCGATGACAAACATCAATATCATGATCTTCTATTTTTACATCAAGAGTTTTGCAAATGGTTTTAATCACTTCAGTGGTGTTCTCCAGGGGTTGAGAAGGCACGCCGTGAATTTCCAGCATATTAATTCTTGAGTACTGCTCAAGGTCTTCCAGACGTTCCTTTAATTCCTTGTTTTCCTTATGCAATGCTAAATTTTCATTTCTGACCTCTTCCAAGATTTTTAGTGTTTCTTCTAGCTTTTTGGAGTATATTTCTTGATTTTTTAAACTAGTATCAAGTTTTTCATGGCAGCAATCAATTGATTTTCCCAGATCCGTTTCTAGTGTTCTTTGAGACGTTTTTATCGTAATTATGTCATTTTTGATCTGTTGTAGTATTTCCATAATCCCTGAACTTGATTCTTCTGTAACTATCGCGGAAGCCACCGGCGCTGCATCACCTTTCCTTCTAGTACAGTTTGCACACTTCATTGACGCGGAACCTTGCTTGAGAAAATCTAAATCTTCTTTTCGAATACTCAAACATTTTAAATGGGCTGTTCGGCCACATTCGACACATTGTAGTTTGTCTGTCTTCTCACCTCTTCCAGAGAATTTTATATTACACACGTAACAAGAGTCCATTATTAAAAGCTGGTGATTGAATATTGCGCTCGTAGAACAGCTGATTATGCGGAGTTGAGGATGTCTTGTTCAAGGTTACAGTGCAGTACTATGATTTTGTTGGGTTGGCAGTTTTGAAATATGTCGATGGTGTTTTGTTACTCGGTGGGTTAGCAGGGTCTGATTATTAATGCGAATTTCTATCACACTTTTTGCTGCTGCTTGATAATTATTATATTAGAGTGTTCATAGATACGTTCCTGCCTTAGAGTATTGTTACTTAAGTCATTAGTACATACGTGATAGAAGTAATTGATGGATATCCAAGAGCTCCTCAAAACACGTCTTCAGTGCACCATTGCACCATTGCCAACCTCATTGGTGGCACGACTATGCCAGTTGGCATGTTTTGCATTTAGGTCACCTGCAATGCAGACCACAGGGTGGAGGTTTAATAAAGCCGTGTAATCTGCTTCATAGAAGCGGTGATCAGGGGAGTCATATGCCACTATCAGCAATGTATCTAGACCTCCTAAAGATAGCCTAATAGCACAGGCTTCTACATGCTGAAGTGGTGGAAGAGGGAAAGGCTTATGTGTAATATGGTTCTTAACAAAGATGGCTGTACCTCCCCCTTGTCGGCCAACCCTATCAGACCGATGGGTGACGTAGTTAGGAAGGGAGAAGTTGGTGGCAGCATCCAAATGGGTTTCACAGACCATCAGAATGTCGATTCCGAAATACTGTACAAAATTAGTGATGTTTGGGTAATGACTCCGTAGTCCGTTTGCGTTCCAAATCGCAGCTCTAAATGGTCTCCGGACATGTCTTCCAGCCATTATTGAGCGGAGTTGGGGTAGAGCTGTTCCAATGTCTGAAGCAAGATGGAATGCTTCTGCATGGGGGTCAGGTTGGGGTTGTTCAACTGCATCTTACAGTTTCTAAGAGCAGGTAACGCCTTGTTTATTAAATCCCCAAACCATGAGGATAAAGAGCTGAATTCCTCCAGGTCTCTTTGCGAAATAGTCGCAAGTGTGGAGGAGGATGTTGCCGTGTTAAGCATTGGTGGGATAGGGGTAGGGGGGTATATCCCTAACCTTGGAAATAGGCTCTGCCTCTACAGGTGCGTCTGTAGTTATTACAGAAGCTTGTGGCTCCGAAGTTACATTGGGGGCAGAAGATTTGCTCTGCCTAGGTTTTCTATTCCTCCTCTTCCTGCGTGGTTTTGGTGCAGGGGGTTTAGGCACTGTTGCCTTTTCTATAGGACCTGGAGGTGGTGGCACAGAATTTGAAGGGGAATCGCTCTTTGGTGTAGCAGCCTCTTGTTCCACTCGACGCAGAGTGGACTCTGCCTTATTTAAGGCATTGGAAAAGGACACACCTGGGCGAACCACTTGATCATCGGGGCGGTTCTTGCGGCGGCTCTCTATGATCTTTTTTCTTGTGGAGCATCCTTTGTACACACTTACGTGTGTACCATCACAATTAGCGCACTTGCACTCTTCCCTAGGTTTAGGGCAGTTCTCGAGCAAGTGGTTCCCTGCACACCGCAGACATGTAAGCTTACGCTCACACATCATGCTGGAGTGGTTGTACCCCATGCATCGATAACACTGCACAGGTCCCTCTCTGCCGTAATACCTTTCCACTTTGACTACAGTGAAAATTAGTTTCCTTACAGTGTCAATTGGCTGTACTTCTTGGTTAAGTACTTTGTCAAGTACTACCAAGAATAGTGGCATAGGAACTTTGTTAATACCCCCCGCGGTATTAACGGTTCTCTTCAACTGTGCCACTGAATTGACAGTTATGCCATGTTCTTCTTTAAGTGCAGTTTTGATTTCATCATCACTCTGAGTCTAAGCCTCTGATGACTCGACGCTCAATGTATGGACGTTGTGGTGAGTACGAGTAGAACGTTATGTTCATTTCTCGTAACACCAACTTAGCGGTTTCTAAATCACCCAAACTGTGGGTAAGGATATGGACGCTCTTAGGCTTCCTTTTTGCCTCAAAAGTATACTTGAGGTGTTTGGCCAATGTACGCATTACCCTAACATGGTTAGGGAATACGTCCGCAATGATTGGCGGAATTCTTGGCCCCTTCTTGGCTTGGGATGATGCAACATTCTGAGGATGTTGCATCATATTGGATGATTCAACATCCTGTGCATGTTGCATCATATTTGGTGATGGCGTCTGTTTTCCCCGTTTACGGTTTTCCACAACCGTAAACTCCCCCAGCTCCATATCGGACTCGGAGTCAGATTCAGGTAAGGGATTGTTTGAACCCAGGCTCTCTAGATCTGCCATGGGTATGTGGCGTGGAGTAGAGCACTTACGCTTTTGCGTATCCGTCTTGGAGCGCTTCCTATTTGGCTCCACTGCTTCTGGTGATAGAGATCTATATGAAGATGATGTCGAAGGTAGTTGTCCATCATCGGCAGTCATTGCGGCTGCCCTCCGGCTGCTCACAGAGGACCGCACCTCCTCTAAGGCGGCGCCTTTGCGAGCCATTTCGGCTCGAGGTTTCAGGCACAAAGCCGTCAACCCTTGGCTAGGATCTTGTGAGCCCGCTGTCACGTAAGTAGTCAGTCTGAAAGTCGGTCAAGGAAAGAAAGAATAAAGTAAAAGAGTAGGAAGAAAAGGGAAATACCTGAGTGTAGCTTTCTATGCCACTCCGGGAAGCTAGCCTGTGGTGAGTTCCAAAGTTTGCTTGTCAAGCCCCTTTAGGAACTACACCAAATTGTACTGTGACTAATATTAATGTATTAGTCCGTAGATTGAAGCGTGCAATCCACCGACGCACACCACAACACTCCACGAAGTCGGCACGGGATCTCCTGCTTCGGTGAGTCAGCTTGGATACCGTCTTTCCACCAGTGAGAAGCAAATCACGTCCGCTCTGGTTGAACGACGACGTGAGAATGGTCAATGTCGAATGGCGGGACCATCGGACCTAGCCGGGAGGACTAAATAGGTGCTATTTAGATCCACCGACCTTCCCCTCATGTGCCTCTGAGGGACGCTGTTGTGCTGTGATAGGCCAGCACATATGTAAATGGCATTTCCTCCATTTTAGATGAAACAGTTATACCGCTGTGATTCGGTCCGCAGAGCCTCATCTGTTAAAAGCAGGGTGCACCACGGGCAGGATGAGGATGGGGATTGGGTAGGAGAGGCTATAGGAGGCGCATCACTACCCCTTACACCCCAGGGGCTTAATGTTTGCGGGCACCCCCGGTAACACAGGAGCTTCCCCATCAACAGCGCAAGCTGAACTCCTGACAGTCCTTCCAAGAGCAGTTTGGAAGTCCAAAACATTTCGCCAATATCCATATTTGGACCACCCATCAGCAGTGCCCAACGGCAGTTGCAAGCTGAAAGTAACATCCGACGAGGAGCATAAAAAATGCTACCTCCCAACAATCCTCAATCCTCATTCTTCACATGCCATCCTATAACTTCCTAATCCCGTCATGCAGTGGTTAAGCCCTAAAAGGGCAGGTACACGGATGACACACCTCGGGCTGTTCTCAGCCTGCCATCTGGTAGTCTAGTCTAGTCTTAATGTTTTGCACAGAAATTTCTGGCAACTAAAGAAATGTGTGAACCAAATTTAATTCCAATGTCTAATCACATTCTTGATATGTTATTACATTTATATAAATGTTTGGAGTATGATTAAAATATATTTCCTCAAACAGATATTGAACTACAAGGTTGATTTTTTAAAATTGCGTTTCTTATTGCCTTTGTAACACATTTAAAAATGGAAATTTTCAAATATGAATAGTTTTTCTTGAAAAAAATAAATGCTGCAAAGTGTAAAAATGTCTTAAATACAGTGCATTATTATACTGATTATTTTTAAAAAGATTATAACCAATATCAAACTTCCAATCGGATATTTTATAACCCATATTCTGAATACATTGGAAAAAAGGTTTAGACATCTTTTAGCTAGACAAAAAAAAAAAAAAAAAAAAAAAAAAAAAAAAAAAAAAAGATTGAGTAACAACAAAAAAAAAATTGAGTAACAAAAAAAAATGAGTTTAAAGTTTAGCCATACATTTCCTCTTTAACCTCTATAGAAGTATCTTTTTTGCCGTATCTGATTTTTTTCATCTGTTTGCATAAGCTTGACGTATTGCTCTTTCTTTTCGGCATTCTAAAACAGTAGAGTAATTCAATATGTGATTTTGAAATATACCCCACCTACAGTGTTTACAATCACGTGGTCTGTTCATAGAAATAAAAGCAAAGTATCTGTCACCACACCTTGGGCTTTATTTTCATCACAAATGAAATAAGTAATACTAAACATGATGTATATGTCAATAATTACACTCAAATAACCTCGTAAACATACTAAATTATTTCGAAAGTTCATATGCACACGATCAGTTTGTAAATAACAGAAATCCGTCAAGCCAAATAGAAGCAAGGTAAACAACTTCAGAAACCAACAAATGACCAAACTAACAAAGGAAAAACACTACGCTCTAGGGGATTTATCGGAGATCATGTTCAACTAGGCTGCGGTGAACGCATATGTAGCAGAACACTTAGCGTCTTGTTTAAAAACAATTTATTCCAAGCTTCCGTGGACGCCCATTTAAAAGGCAGAGGCAGAGGCACACCACTTTAAAAATGGCGTCCAACATATGTGTCCCCCCCCCCCTTCTAGGGCTTTAAAACTTCACAGATATATTATTTAAGGTAGTGTGCATTTTTTACAATAAAAATCTAAAAATCGATTTTTTTGACCAAACAGGCTAAAATGTCACTTCTATGTTCCCTTAAAGTCACCGAACATAAGTTCTTGAAACATTCTGTGGTTAAAACAAAGTGGAATGTGGACAACTTATTAAAGCCACATTATCACATTCCATATCACTTTCTCATTCAAGCAAATCAAAACCCACGCTAATTATGCTTGCAAATGATGATATGGTGTATGGGAATATATGATAACTGATGATATGACATTGACATACCCATATCATTTCCAAAAATAATTAGTGTGGGTTTTGATATTGGGCTGCTTGAATGAGAAAGTGATATGGAATGTGATAATGCGGCTTTAATGAGGTGTGCTCATTGTTCTCTTCCACTTTGTTTTAACCACTTCATCAAAATTCCGCATCTGCACTTTGAGGACTAATGTAAGCACTATCAGATGTGTTGTATGAGTATTTTGCGGTGTATAATTTAAGCACAGGGTCTTTGGCACTGTTGGTTGAAAATCTAATGATACACTGACGTCATTGAATTACAAATAATTTCCCTCCTATGGTATTTGATATCTTGGTACTTTGTTTCTCTCTATGAAAATGTCACTTGAAGTAGAATGCAACGTTTTGCATGGAAATGACACAGACCACTGTTTTGTTTATGATTCATTGTTATTCTAAGCCCGTTTTCATGAGGTTTCGAGTGTTCGGGGTCAAAGGTGTCCCTTGGTAGTTTCATTACTTAATATAAGTCCTACCTGATGTTGCTCGTCCACTGCTGGTCCAGTACCTTAAATGTTGGTTGGACAAAGTTGAAATGTGCATGCCACTGACTTTATTAACAAATATAGCAAGTTTGATAATAAGCTTTTAAAACAAAAACTCTATGTATAGTTTTGAAATAATATGAATCAACAATATCAAACGATCATAGACTGTTTGATTCAACACCGATCCATTCTATTGTTTACATAAGAGACTGACTATCCGATACGCACAGGGAAGGAAAAAAAAGTTAAATTGATGGGAAGATCGCAACCAAATTTGTCAATTTCTGTTCAAAATGGGTAGTGAATTTTGGGTCATTCTGTACGGCACGAGAATATCAAGTTAAAGGTATTATAGAAGTACCTATGTAGCAATCGAGCGGGATACCCCAAACGGTAACGTCTGTGACCCGTATTCGAGAGGTAGCGCGTTCGATTCCCGTGGTCGACCTTCTTGTTTTTTTTTTTTGTTTTTTTTTCGGTGGTTTTCTTGGGTCACTCACAACAGACCAATGCTAGAAAAGGTATTTAGCTTACATCCCCCGAGCTTCATCCTCTTTCACTTCATTCTCTACATCCGGTCTTCCCAGGTTGAAAGCAACTGCAGCATCACCGGTAAGATACACTGCGGTGGGAATTGCGCTCTGGAAATGCGGTGTTCGGCTGAGAGGAGGCGCTCCAGTTGGCACTGTCCACCCAGTCGGGCCCGAGTAGTGATGCCTTCCGGGGTCTGACGCCCAATATTCTATTGGCAGACGTGCCGGAATCCCCTCCGTAACAAAGCAGACAGAGAAAAATGTAGCAAATCAGCTCTCCTCTTTGAAGATGAATTCTCGCAGACAACATGCATTATTTCTTAATTAGCTATGTCTTTGATCCAGAATTTCAAAATGAAACATGAAAAATAGATCATTCTCTTAACCAATGTTGCAGCCATTAAGTAATAAAATGTTTTCAGCGGTATTATACCCAACCAAAATCAACTCTGCCCTGCTTTGCGTCGGTCTGTGTAGCTCAGTTAGTTAAGCGCTGGGCTACTGACCCAAGAGTCACATGATCAAACTAGGTCCAAATCGATAGTTTTTAAGTGTACTTAAAAGCGACAGTCTCATGTCAGTAGATTTACTGGCATGTAAAACAACTTCTGCGGGACGAGATTAGGGCACACGGCGTCGCTGATATGATCCTGGCAATTGACAGCGTCATTAACAAACAACATATTTTTACCTCGTTTTTTTTTTTTTTTTTTTTTTTTTAATTATTATTCTAACCTGTTTCAGGCTTTTAAATCCAATAATTTTGTCTTACAAAACTTTGAACTCAACCAGAAATGAAATGCTAATTTTGGAGAACTTTCACCTGCTATAATTTTGATGTCTACTTAAACCATAACATTGTAAAATCCCCTTTATACGGCTAACTGAAGTGCCATACAATGCTTGAAATAATTGCTCTGTTAACACATTTTGACAGTTATAAATTATTGCTTCAGGAATTCTCCCAGATGCTCTGGCCAGCGACTGTTCCAAGTGTACCCAGAAACAGAAGGATGGAGCGGTGAAGGTGATACTCCGTCTGCAGAAAGACTACCCAAAACAATTTGAAGAGCTGCTGAGGCACTGGGATCCTACAGGGGAGCACTTCAAAAGACTTGAAGCTACAATCAAGAACCGAAAGAACTGAATGATAAGCGATACCAATTGGAACCTGATAATATAAGTATTTGCAGTCCACTGTCGTAAAGAACAAAGAAAATTGAGGTGGTAGATAGAAAAAGGGGCATATCTGTAAAATTGACATTTTGAGAAAAAATAGATGAAATATTGATATTGTTCCTACTTTTATTTTATCAATTATTCGCTGAAAGCAAAATAATAAAACACTAAAAATATTAAAACTAAAATTAGTATTATTACAATTCAAACAACTTTTCCTAAAGATTTATTTTGCAGATTTTCAGTTAACGAACATTAAACATGACATTTAAGCTGCTGTACATTGGTGCCTTTCTTCCTTAGAACACTCCAAGATGTCTTCCTTCTCTGAATAAAGCTCAGTGTTATCTTCTGTGCCACTTGAAGGTGTACTGCATTCCAACAAATCCGAAATTCAAGCAACACTTCTTTCTTCATTCAGGTACTGATAAAAATGTTTAAGATCTACTTTTACTGCCATTTTGATTGGAAGTGGGAGAACAGTTTATAAAGCTTTTAATGTGACTGTAGAGATTGCAGACGAGTCATACAGCTTTCCAGAATAGAAAAACCTTTCCCATAGGTATCTTGTATGGCTGGCTACACATCAAAGCTCCAATTGATTTGTACTTCATTATCACACATTGTTGTATTTTAAGTAGTTCGCTCTTTGAAACTGGTAACATAGTGTGATGTATTTCTTTATTTTTCAAACACCCGGAATGTTTAAATATTTCCTATTGAGCTTCAGCGGAAATCTAAGCAAATTATTTAAATGTTTGTCTTTCCCAGAAGATATACGTACTACATGCTTGAACAGATTACCTTACTAATTTGCTTTTTGACGTTTCCAGCCTTCTTTTTGAATACATATTTTTCTACTACGTTTATTAGCTAAACTGGCATCAATATTATCCATTGTATTCTAAATAATTAGTACATGTCACAACCCAGACATCCGAACAGCTCAACAATGTAAACATCTGGAAAATAGCCTGCTTTACAGTACTGCTCATAAAATATACGAGATTAGATTACTGCTTTTAAATGCTGCCACTACACACTGATAAAACTTACCTCATTTAACATTTCTGACCTCCACTTTAAGATACGGAGACTTCAAAAATGCGTTCTCGCTAAAAAGGGCACTTGGACCAACATGCCATTCTTCCACCTACAGCCTGAGAGGTTCCTTGAACATTTATTGCTGTCTAAACGGACACAACTATCTGTAGGAGAGGAATTAAGCCTCCGAAATTTCCTATAAAACCCGTCTTCCGGTCTACTGTTGCAATAAGATGTACAATAAACAAGTTTAGCATTTCCTCATTGATGATAGTTCAACTCATAAACGATAGTATGGACATTCTGTAACAGATGGCAATACAACTCCCCCTTTTTTAAATCAGTGGTTACACATTTTTTGTGACAACCCACTCAATTTAAAGTGTAAATTTCCTTCAATATTTGCATGGGTATAGTTCCCCATTAGTTTCTCCCAGCCCCCTTTGACCTATTTTCTGGCAAATGCTGCTTTATTTAATTAGATTTAAGATAGATTGCGCTGTGTATTTATTAGAATTTATATGCAATTGTTTTGCTAATTTTTCCTGTACTTTGCCATTTGTAACAATTGTTACAGATTCAGTAAAACCTTAGCATCGAAACTATAACATATTATTCCATTTATTGTGATTGCAAATTTATGTAAACCTTTTGCCACACTTCCATAAGGTAATGAAGTAAGAAAGTACTCATGTTCACACTGCTGGAAGTTACTTTTCAAAACATGAGAAACTTGGTCTTTCACACCTCAGTAGTTATCCTTCATAGTGCACGCGTACCAACACACATACATATGCTCAGGAGTTTAATAATTATAACAACAAGAACAATAATAATAATAATAATAATAATAATAATAATAATAATAATAATAATAATAATAATAATAATAATAATAATAATAATAATAATAATAATAATAATAATAATAATAATAATAATAATAATAATAATAATAATAATAATAATAATAATAATAATAATAATAATAATAATAATAATAATAATAATAAATAATAAATTAATATTATTATTACTATTATAAATAATAAATAATAAATTAATATTATTATTACTATTATTATTATTATTATTATTATTATTATTATTATTATTATTATTATTATTATTATTATTATTATTATTATTATTATTATTATTATTATTATTATTAATATTAATAAACTTGCGGAACAAAATTTGTTCTATGCTACGTTAAGTTTTGTAATCATTGCTTCAATTAAAAGTTTTGATGCAAATTTTCATTCTAATTCTCAAAGCGTTCTGAACCCAGTTCCTAAAAAACAAGGGGAAAGATGCTTATAATCCTGTATATGTGCATATAGGCTCGTGAAAATTCCAATATTTTGTCAAAAACATGTGATTTCTATATAGTGTGGATTCAACTGTTAAGAAAGTGATCTGAACTGCTGAAATGAATGAAAACGTGGTCAAAGATGTGAAAAAAAGGCATCTATTGTATTATTAACTGAAAAAATGGCGAACATATAAATAAAAATAAAAGAAAAATAAAAACTGGAAAAAAATATCCTCCAATATATGCATACAGTATGAACATGTTACAGTTAAAAAAAAAAGTTATTTCTTCGAGAAGTCCGTTAGTGTTTTCTGTTTAACAGAACACGCTTGCTTCTTTGCCGCCATTTCACGCAATCGTGGTAGCAGTAGAAGGTCTGTTGAAGTTGTCTCTAACTGTTGCTCTAGGTACTCGATGGTCTTTTCAATCACTTTGCATCCTTAATGCGGCAGATTTTCTCACTCTCCAATTCAACGTGTTCAATGCCACCCTCCCACTCTTGCATTTCTTTATGTACCATATCTATTTTTACACTACATACTTTGCGCGGCTCACTTCGTAAAGCAGGACCTCGGTTAACCTGGAACTCGGTTAATCGGGGCTCGGATAACGGCGGCTCTACTATAGTTTGATGCTCATGGTTTTAAAATTCCATATTTTTTTCCTTCGCCCTTTTCGTCCAGAAATGCTTCTCTCAAGTGCTTGCATTTTTATATTGTGTCGTTTTGTATATTTCTGAGTCTTTCTCAAATATATATTTTCAACTGCCTAGATCTTGCTTTTGCTTTTATCTCATGCTTTAACATCTATGACAAAGTCATGCACCAGCATTAGATTAGTCATCGCTTTGTAGGCATCAATTCTTTTGAATCTAAATATACAATTTGACTATGGTGCTATAATTATCCCTTGTGTATAATATATGCAGGATAGAGGGTACTGCTTTGGCCATACATTAACCATGGATTCTACATGATGAATGTAACAAATACGTACAATACAATTATTGTCAATAAAGATCCGTTTCGCCGAAAAGAAAAAATAATTTGTGGAAACTATTTGGGACCATCCAGCTTCTTGAGGAATGGATATAAATGGTTTATTATTTCACTAACTCTAGCACAAACTTTGTGTAAACAATGCTGTAATGCAGTTTTATGTTGATTCAAATGAATTTAGTCACAATTTAAAGTGAAAATGACATGCAAAATGCAATTTATAGGAGAGATTTAGCAGTGTTAACATTAAATTATGACTAAATCCATTCGAATCAACGTAGAAACCCATTACAGTATTGTTCACACAATATTTGCGCGACATTTAGTGAAATAATAAACCATTTATGTATATCCATTCGTCAAGAAGCTAGATGGCTCCAAATATTTGATACAATTTTTTCCCGGTGAAGCGGTTCTTATTGACAATAATTGTATTGCACATACCTACCTGTTACACTCATGTGGAATCCCTGGTTGACGACTTAAAAAGAAATTTAAAAAGTATGAATAACACGAAGTATTCGTATAAATGTATTTACAGTAACAAAGTATTAAGTTTAAACAATCAATATAAATATGGCTTTTCTATTCTTTTTATCAGCCTCATCTGTTTTCTTGCCAAAATCGAAGATCCATGTTCGGAATCATGAAGTGGTCACAGTCAAACAAGTTATTGCTGAAAAAATAAAGAAACATTGACTTAATACTGATAAATAAAGTGCAGGTTACTTTAATATGTATAACACGATGCACAATAGGATAGGTATTTTCTCTACTTACCCCTGCGCATAGGGTGTAACAAACGCATTGAGCGACTGTTTTCTTAGCTCTATTCCATCACTGTTATCACACACTATACGTGCCATTGTTACCTTCTTGATCTCACGCAGCTGATCTATAAGGAAAGCAATCATTATAGCTCTTTACTCACAATGGCTGGAAGCTTAAAATGTCAGAAAGTAACGAACCTAGGGTGAAGGAGGTAGGCAAATGACCATGTTCATAGAAGAAACGGTCTCCTTTTTTGAGTCTGCTAAACTGTTCAGCGATGAGAGCTTGAAATGTGGGCCCTACAATCGCTCCTGGTACGTGGTGCTCCATGAGGCCCCCGACATAAAGATCAATATCATCCGGAGATGCATAAACCTGCCTCAACTGCTCTATTGCCTGCAAAATGGTAAGAATAACAATAACTTCTAAAGATGTACACCTTTTTGTATTTTATGAAGGTAAATCAGAGATTGAATAGGGATTTCATATTGAGTATAATATCAAAAATAACATATAAACACAGACACACACACACATACACATACAGGATGTCCCAAAAAACACCGACAATGCTTAGTACGTTGTGCGGGATGGCAAACTGATCGTTATCAAATACGAGAGGAACCCCTGTCCGGAAATGCAGGGTTTGGAGGCTGTAGCGCATCGAAGTGTGAGATGGGTGTACGTTCACATTTCGTCAATAAACCCAACATCAAGGGACTTCGAACTGTGTACCTCCTACGACATTGCAGAGCCGACGAGTATATCACCGGTGCTGAGCGTAGTAAGCGTTGTCGGTATTTTTTGGGGGGACACCCAGTTTCTCTCTCTCTCTCCCTCTCTCTCTCTCTTTCTCTCTCTCTCTCTCTCTCTCTCATAAATGAATTTTCGTGCGTTAGTCTTGCAAAAACTCGAAAATGGCTCGACTGATTGGAATTTCTATTTTGTTTCGTTTGCCTCAACACTGGAATATTTTTGAAAAAAAGAAATAACATTAGGAAAATCCCAAAGGAACAGCCAAAAAATCAAAAAAATATAAATCAGTAATTTTGTATGAGCATTGCCACTTAGGGTTACTCTCAATATGTGGTGTTTGTGGTGATCACCTCGAAATGCGGCACGCATATGTATTTCTTCGTGGAGAAGGTTTTTATGCTATCAAGTTTACTATAAAACCTAACATTCCAAGGTTTTCTCTACTCGCTTTTCTTTTATCTAATACATTCACATTTCCTTCCCTACTCACCCTTCAACATACAATTCATATAATTTTCTACGATTGAAATAGAGATGTAACACATTACATTTACCGATTTTCTCTAAACGCTTTTCTTTTATGAAACACAACCACATTTCCTTCTCTACTCCCTCTTTTACAAGCAATTCATACAATTTTCCATACATTTGAAATTAAAATGCAACGCATTACATTCATACTCACGTTTCTTTTACGAAACATAATCGCATTTCTTTCTCTAGTCCCTTTTCTACAAAAAATTGATAGAATTTTCTGTATAATTGACATAGGAATGCCACGTCTTACATTCATACAGCTTTCTCTACTTGCTTCTCTTCCGGTGGTATTTGGGGTTGTTCAACAGTGCTTTGCACAGTGTTTTCCCCGTGTTTTTACATATTTTTGTTTGTTTTGGGTTCTTTATAGTATCCAATGTGCACCTAAAGTTGTAGGGTTAAAATCATCAAACTACGGGTAACACCGGATGTTTCATCTAGTATCAACATAATTATTTTCCCAACCTTTTTATTAGGGTTAGTTTCTTACTAATTTCTTATATACTAACCGAGCGAGATGGCTCCGCGGTAATGTGTGAGTCGCATTCGGAAGGTCGTGGATTCGATTTCCGTGGCCGACTTCCTGATACATGAGATTTTTTCGGGGTTTACCCGGATCGCCAGGCGAATGCTGGGAGGGATAATTACATCCCTCAAATTTCCTGTCCTTCCATTTTGTTTCATTAATCATTTCATTCATCCTTCATTTGTTAGTTCTTTCAGGGTCGCAAGTGTCAGCGAAGACAGATGCAATTCGGCAGGGATGATATGCGCACAGGAACTCTTTCCATCCCTCGCTGTCCGTGGAATCCGGGTGGAAAAGGAGATGGCATCCGGGGGCATTGAACCCCCTCGCCGAGATCCCCCTGAGTTGGCCCTGGAAAACATAAAGACTTCGGGGACTTGAGAAACCTTAGGGGCATCTGTCAATGTCCGTGCCGTTAGTCTGAATCTGGCCTCCCGGTGTCTCCTATCACCTAATCCTTCCTCCCACGGTGCCCCCTTGGGGGCATAGGTACAGTAAGCCTGGCTTTAATGGCGAACCTCCCCCCCCCCCCCCCACCACCGTGCCTGCTCTATTCTTAGTTATTTACTCGCAATATCAAAGTTTATTTTCCTGAGTAATGACTGCTTAGAGCAGATAAACACGAGAGCAGTGCCTGCCAGAAGCATCAAATGTGCTATTACTAATAATTCAAATATTAGAAAATGTAGGAAAGATTTCATATCTATTGAAAATTTAGAAGAAAAGGACATTTTACGAGTATAGTTCATCACAGGGACATACCCGTACATACGGGAAGCACTGCAGCACCTTGATTGGATTCTCATAAATCCACACTTAAAAAATCTGATGTGTTGCACTCACATGACTTTCTCTACTCTTGTACCAACAGTTCTTACAAACTCTTATTCCTTTATCCTCTTCATACTGGTTGAGATAAAAACTTTCAAAAATTATCTTATTGCTTATTTTGTTGTAGGTGCAAGGTAAATATGGGAATGAAGTAAGCTTTGAGCGAAGGTCAGATTTTTTAAAGCTTTGGAATTTTGTTCTCTTTGCACGGCTGAGATATAAAAATGAATAACTTCCTTCCCTTTGGCGAAGCTTCTAAGTATTCCAAAACTCACACAAATAAGAAGGAATGTTTCCGAAATGTTCACAAAAAATATCATTTGGACGTAAACTGTTTTAGTGAGATCTACTTTCTTACGGTTAGATTTGATCTATCTCTTACGGTTTACCAATTATGCAAAAATGGTCAGGAGTATGTGGGCTATAGCCAGAAAATTCAAAATACACATGTTATTTGGTATAAAAACATCTTAATTACGTGGCATTTTAACCAAAATCGTTACAGCCATTTTTGAGGAAATAAAAATGTTCCATATAAAGAGTAGTTTAGGAGGGAGGGATTTTCTTCAAAATCTTCGTGTCGCATCCTTGAAAGATATCAAACTTAAATACTAACTTTTATTTTTAACCGACCTTTCGGTTTTGAGTTATGCTGTTCATAGGCAGACACATACAGACACAGATACACATGCACGCACGCACGCGCGCGCGTACACACACAAGGACCGTTTTCTAAAAATGTGTGTTTTTTTGTTTTGGATTCATAAGGTCTCAAAACATATATTTCCGGTGAAATCTTGATAGAAAGTTTTTGGTCCGAATACAATACTTCCCCTATTTACCTTACGTAGCAGAAAACGTAAAACTGATCCTAAGAGCGAAAAAAATAAATAAATAAATAAAACTTTTCTGTAGAGATAGATCTTGTTATTTAGAGGTTAATGATTTATTTGTTTAGAAATTAGGTAAACACGCCGAAGGTTATGTACAAATCTGATGCTTAAGGTCCATGTAGCGAATAGATGCGTTTAAAACGTAAATATGCAAGATCATTCACTTGCTTTTATAGCTGGAATTTGATCCTATCCTGATGTTGGTAAGCTGTGGAATAGTAGGAATGGCATTAGTCTGTTCCGCATGACTACGTAACCGTTGATATGGAATATGGGTTAAGGGTTTACTTTTGCAATAAAGTGAATGAAAGCAGACATTTCCTCCTGAACGTCTCTCAAGGTGCTTTGGCCATACACTGCACATTGGGATTGCTAGGTTACAATTTTGTGGCCAAATAACATATTGCTGGGGATTTCATAGGAGTTCAACTTTCCTGCTTTTGGATGTACGAGTATGTACCCTTTGGTTACCTGGTGCCCCTGCACGCCATACTAGATATCTGGTGACGCATAAATCGGCGGTTTCTGGGACAGTAATGCCCTAAGACCGAACGAGGACACTCTCAAGCTCTGCAAACTTTCGCATATTGTTGTTACCCAGCGTCTAATTTCACTCTCCAAATGAGGAGGAAAAGACGTCTCTAGAAGCAGCGTCAGTACAAATGATGGTTCCTAGAGTAAATAGACCTTAGATAGGCCAGGAGAACTCTGCTATACCCTAGGTCTTGTGGCAGTAATAAAGTGTCACATCCCCAAATTTACTAATTTTTATCTTGTTTAATTTGTTAATATGATGATTTTATATACGAGTGATTAAGGTTCATGCATCCTTTGCATGCCGATCGTTATAGTATTATGTATTCGTTTATATATGATTCTGTTTGCAATGTTGTAGAAACGTTACATTTGTGTAAGGAAATACAGCTTTCTCTCTGAAATTACAAAAACAACGTGTAAGCGCATATGCTTGTCACTTCTCTTGACGATGCTAGATATGAAGAATAACAGTTAAATAATTTTTCCTCAGTAGACTAACATTTTGGAATTTCGACTTATAGAATAATGATGTATACGTAGTTCAGAGATTATGCAGAGAGAGTTTTAGTACCCTGACATTGTTTGTTTAGCTAAACTGTAAAGGAGGTGCCTAAAAGCACGGAATTTTATTATACGACACTCTGTGATGGTATGAGGAAGCAATTGCAGAAAATACATCGTCCTGCAGTATAGCCAGATGTATTGGATTTTCATTTAAATACTAAGCAATTAATTCCTCTGCACCTACACTCTCTGAGATACGCAATAATAAAACGAAGGACCCGAGGTATCTGGGAAAGTGGCGATAGACTTCGACTGCCTGGAATTACTAGTGCTCGGAAAAAAGAAAGGAGGAAAAAAAAAGAACAAGCTTTAAGCATATTGCCAGCTGAGAATTACGACACGATACAGCGAGGTGATGGTCTCTTGCACGCGAAGTCACAACTACTGGATGTCACTCATAAATTAGGCCTTTGTCCAGTTACACGCACGTATGCATGATATAACCTCACCCCTCTGCTCTTCTTTGCAAGCATTTAGTGGAAAAATGATACTTCGAAAGAAGAAATACGCCAAAGTCTGCAGCACTCCTGAATAAGATGGAAGCGTTAAAGGGCTATATTGACGTTCCATGTGAATTAGAAATCAGCCATGTAAATGCTGAACTGGCTGAGTGATAAGGAGAGAGTCTTCGGAAACAGCAGCCACGCCGCTGATGCAGTCCAGGACCTCTTGTGTCGCTGGCAATAGGAGGTTCTGGAACATCCACGTACCCGCCCAATATGAGTTCCTATGATTACGATCTGTTTGCCAAAGTGAAAGAACCACCACAAAGGATCCGGTAAAACACCAGAGATGACATTATGCTATAGGTCAGTCAATATGGGACATCAACAGATATACATGCGCTGATGGTATACCACGCCTTCCGAACATTTAGCAAAAGGTCATAAGTAACGGAGGCGATTATATTGAAGGTGTCTAACTATAAGTATCTCTGTCAATAAATCATTTCAGAGGAAAAAATAATTCTCATTACGTTTTATCCAGCCGAGAAATCTCCGAATAGTCCACACTGGCTACCATTCAGCAGGTTTTAAAATGTTCACTATGTTCAAATTGCTATAGCAGACAAGTTTTCAAGTAGTTATTCTTATTTGTTTCTGTTGGTACATTAGTACGCTGCAAACTACTATTAGCAACCTTTACATAATATATTGCACCACAAAGGATGTCAGAATCGATTTCACAACTGTTCAAATCTGTTGCCCTGCTGGTATAGTAATTCATAATGCAAAGAGTTTTCAAGATATTTGTTTTATAGGGAATTTATCAGTCTTTATACCTGTTGCCACGCTGAACCGTTCATTGGGGCTTGAATTGACTGATTGCACTCACGAAACACTGCCTTCAGCAGCTGATTGATCTAACATGATTTAACTTGACTTTAGTCTTCAAAACAAGGAGGAAAATCCAACCCTTGATAAGGTTTTACAAATTTAAATGGCCTAAATACCAACGCATTCGAAGAGTAAAACTTTAAAGGGCAGTTAAACGACATGACGCGTCATCCAGCACCTAACATCAAGCTGCTGGTAGATATGCGTCATTCAATTCTAAAGAGATTGTTTTAAAGACGGTGTTAAGGGGCTTGAAAAATTAGAATTCTGGCTATGAAGTAAATTTTTGCATAGTTTGTGATGTGAACCGATTACCCAATACGGTCGGTTGGCGACGATATACTTGATATACTTGCGTTTATTACTGTTCTTTTAATGCCCCTTAAAACCCGCGTTGATTTCATAAATTCCAGAAAGTCCCTGTCTAATGTAGGCATGTCGAACCTGATGTGCCAGGTTTTTAACAAAATAAGCAAGGCATACATACCTCTTGGCTAATGAGGTCACCAAACTCAGGAAAACTATGGACCCTATGAAAGCCAACCAGTTCTCGATAAGCGTTATAACCAGGCAGTCCATGGTCCCGTCCCCTTTGTATATTGATGGCTGCCAGATCCATACCAAAAGGGTTTCCTCTTCGGAACAGGTATCCTGAAAGCTTATAAACAAAGAAATCTTAATTTTTCCAACTTTTGAATTTTTCTACTATTGGATGTTCTTAATAGGTTGTTAAAGCTTTATATTATGGCGAGTAAAAGTTAAATTATCAATCTAACATATGTGCAACAATAAACAAGCTAAACAAAATAACACTGCTTGTATTTCATTTTTAAAAACGTATAGAGGCTAATTTATGGAGCTAATGTTCAAGGGCGGTTCAATAAGAATTAACTGAATGAAGACGCCAATTTTTTTTGAAACACAAAGTATTTATATCTCAACATAGTTCCCACTTAGAAATATAAACTTCTCCCAACTTCCTGCTATTTTTAATCCCTCCATAAAGAGAAATCGTCCATATCTACAAAATACGACGATTATCTCATTTGTTCTAAATTTTGTTCCTGCGAGCCATTTCTTCATATTTGGGAAAACAAATATTTTGTTGTTTAGCGACGCTGTTAATTGCCAGGATCCTCGGGTGTGCCGGAATTTCGTGCTGCAGTTCTTTTACAGGCCAGTAAATCTACTGACATGGAGCTGTCGTTTTTAAGCACACTTAAAAACCATCGGTTTGTGCCGGATTTGAACCCACGACCTTGGGACCAGGAGGCCAGCGTTTAACCAACTGAGCCACTCAGACCAATTTCATATTTGGGAATAAGAAGAAATCGTAGGGTGCAGCTTGGGCCAATATGGTGGGTGTGACAGCAGTTCATTACGCAATTCATATAGTTTGACGGGTGAATGTGCTGGTGCGTTATCGTGGTGAAACAGTACTTTCTTTTTTGCAAAATGGTGCCGTGTCTCCTTCAGCTTCTCATAAGATCGAGTCAATACCTCACTGCAGTATTGTCCAGCAATCGTTTTGCCGTTTTTCAAGAAGTTAATGCGCGTGAAACACTTCGCACCACAAAAAATGTCGCCATCACCTTTCTGGGGGATGGGACCGTCTTTGCTTTCTTTGGAGCAGATTCATCGGAAGCAACCCATTCTTTTTGTGATTGCTTGGCTTCCAAAGTATAATGAATCCAGTTTTCATAGATGGTGACAACTCAACGCAAAATGTCCTTCGGATTTCGGTTAAATTGCTTATATGTAGCTTCGAAGTTGAAAGGCGCATCCGCTTATTGTTCAGTGTAAGCAAAAGCGGCACCCATTAGGTCGATCAATTTTTTTAAAAATACATTTATATTCCACCTTTAACTGCAACGATCATCTTGGCGGCTCTTTGGTTTGGAACATGTTGCCAATTGGCAACGGTAGTGACTCGCATACTGGGTTTTGTGCATTAGACGTATTTATACATTTCACACCCTCATTCATACTTCCACACACTGGGGAGGATAGGGAATAACCTTGGCTAAAGAACACTTTCCACCCCCAGCCGAGAATCAAACCGGGCACCCTTCACATCTCGCAGCCCTCTATCGACTGAGCTATGGGGCCAGTCGACAATCTTTTAGGGGAAATATTGGATACCACTCAAAAGTCGGTATCAAGATTTCACCAGAAATGTATATTTTGGTACCCCTGAATCTATAAAAAAAATCATCTTTAGAATATCCGTGTGTGTATGTGTGTGTGTGTGTGTCTTCGTGCGTCTGTTCGTCTGTGAACATACCTCAAAAACGAAAAGTGGATTAAATAATTTAAGGTATCTTTCAAGGATGTAACTGAATTATTTTCAAGAAACCCTATAATTCCTCCACCCCAGGGTACCTTTTACGTGGAATACTTTTGGAGAAAATTGTTTTTATCAAAAACGGCTCTAACCATTTTGGTTAAAACACCATATGATTAAGATATTCTCACGACAAATTAAATGTATATTGAATTTTTTGTAAATGTCCTCAGAAGTCCTCCTTATTCTGGATGATTTTTATGTGACTGGTAAACCTCACGAGTAAATCAAAATCTTACATAAAAACGTAGCTAAACCTCGTTAAAAACTTTATCAATATACATTTTTCCTGTATTCTTTTGCTGGAGTGAACCGTTTCGAAGATATTCCTTATTACTTGTCTCAATTTTGCAATACTTATTCCTTTCTCAAGATATTCTTATTTTATCTGCTAGTTCCAAAGAGAATGGAATTTCAAAGCCAATACATAGAGACCTGTTTTAAAAGATTTGCCATTCGTTTGAAGACCACTGTATTCCCACATTTCCCTTGTACCTACAAGGAAATTAGCAATAAGATAATCTCTACAACTGTTTCTCATTAATTTTGCCACCTATGGCCTCTGCCATTTCGGAATTTTCGTTCAACGATCACCGAGATTCATATCGTGAAATGTTTCAATGATTTTAAATTTTTCGGTAACCATATCTACCGGTTGTCCCGGGTCAGCATAAACAGCATGAAATTTCGCTTTTACCTGCTCGAAGCTTTTCCCATCCAAAAGTAAAAGGCAAATCTTTGAACGATACAATTTTTCTTAGAGAAAAGACGTTAAATAACTAAATGAAATCCCTGCCAAATCCAAACCTGCCTACGAATCAGTGCCAAATTTGTTTTATCGTCGTGTAACAAATGACAGTATGATGGTAACACTAACTTGCCATAGCAACACCATCTATTTTAGCACACGAGTACTTACTGGACTGACTTTGTAACATAAGTGTTTATACAACCTGGTTTCCACATTGCTGGCTTTATTTATCATCATTCATTTGTTGAAATACAATGTGTGAATAAAACATTATTGTTATTGTAAAAGAATAATAAGTAAAATTGGTAGATCATCAAGTGAAGCTTAGCAGATGCATATTATGTGAGCACTGCTCTGTTATACAACGTATTTTCTTTTTGTCATTACTTTATTCTATTTTCCATTTTCGTCTGTATGCATGTTACAGTGATTCTGAATGTTTCCTATTCTAGACCCATTTAGTAATTAAAATAGACAAATTAAAAGTCGATAGTATCACCCAAGAACAGATGCGAAGTTTATAGTTTCGTTGTTTACTTAAATCATATTTTTTAAAGACTAGTCACGAGAAGGAAGTTAAATTGATGTTGCGCATTGGCATATTTTATGATCGACCAATGAATATTTTCACTATCTCCTATTCAGCCAATAATGCAGGTGACAGTCCCATGTCGTGTTGTAGCGCGGTTTACACAAGTCGACATTTTCAACATGCAGCTGAGTTTATTGAGTCCCTGTTCCATATGTTATCGTCTTTCGGACACACAAATAGACTATCTCTTGAATCACCACGGCATTTCTATACATACTCGCAAATACTCGCTTTGGATCTACAAACTAGATTTTCACACATACCTTACCCCACGTGATAGTACTGCAAACATTATGATTATAGCAGCAATGGTTTATGTGGTGTTTACATTACAATACTCACATATTGTTATGTGTAGATCAGTGTGTTTAACTAGGATGTGCCCTTAACATCAAATGAAGAAAGTAGTATAATGAAATTGTATTATACTCCGCACAATATGAGCATTCCACTATTTATTCAGCAATGATACGTACCCCTTCAGTTATTGATGTGTCTACCCTTTGCATGGGCTGTGAAGTTAGGCCTATTAGGAGTCTATCGTAGAATTCTCGCAATCTCATTCTTGCAGGATTAAACATCACTTCAGGAAGATCAATTACTTCTTTTACAAGTGACTCTTTGGCTATTCTGCAACATACAAAATAACTCATTTAAGGATTTTCGGTAAGGAACAAGAATGCACGACATTTCAATTGAATTGCTAAGAATAAATTGATATGAGTTATGTTGCTTCCTTACGACTTACGCAGTTTATACTGGCAGTAAATTTAATTGTTCACGTTAGGGTTTAATCGAGGTGCAGGTCGATTGTTGTGTTGAACGCTCTACCAGATAAGAAGGAATGGTTTGGAAATCCCACACAACACACGGCACAGCTGTCCTGTTTCTGAGCAGCTCTTGCTAGACCAGTTCTCAAGTCTATATTGTCACATATTGTATGCGGGTGCAGCGGGGCGATTTTGTTCCAACAAGTTTCGCTGAAGTGCATTGAGCGTACTTTTGAGCTGACAGTATCGATTGCTGTTAATCTGGTCCTCAGACAGACAGTAGACGTTAGAGAGGCAAAGGAATAGACAAGAATGCATTTTCACGAAACGGCAAATCACACATGATCAACATAATCCATTCTCTGCTTCAGTTCTTAACAACTGTCTTGTCTCTTGCTATTAAATGTGTAACATAGACGTTTGATAGGTCTTGTGTGCAAAACGTCTCTATATTATTGTTTACGACAAACAGGGCTGCTTGCAAATCTCCACCTGATGAGGTGGCGTTAGTAGGATATCTTCTGCGGTGCTGCCGTCACATATAATTTAGAGATCTGGCGTGGAAACCTCGCTTATTATCTTGTGGCGCTAACGTAACCTCTGCTTTATGCTTCCTTCCCTCTAACAGGTGGGACAGCGACGCTGGCTTGGATTGTGTTGCTTCCTGCCACCACCGGTAAGGTGGCCGTAGTAGCAAGTTGGGTCGTATTGGCGCTGCTGTGGTTGTTGCAGTCCGTGATTTGTCCTAATATATGCAGTTATTCGGCAGGTAATGTATGAGCAGTGTTGCAGCTGTTTGTTGGAGATATTTGTGGTCCCTCAATTCTCGTTTCAAGTGCTAGATGCTTAGTTGTAATTATGGAACAGCTCGAATGGCTTGCGACAATGGAGTTGTCAGCTTATATTTCCTATTTTCTGTCGCAGGTGGACAAATTTCATCATTTGTAGGCTCCAAAGCAGATAAACTTTGGTAAAGTTGTTTAGCCGGCGTTGAGCCTCGTGGTACAGTCCAAGTTGGTGCGTGGTACGACTATAGCAGACCGACTATTGAACTGATGACCATACGGTGGCCGAGAAGCACTGTCAGGAGGATGCTTGCTTGATCCAACGGAGAGGGAAAATTGGTGGCAGGGTAGATCATCGTGAGACGTTATGCTTAGTCCTTGGATGGTGTCAATGAACGATTTACATGTGTTGGAACTTGGTTGCGCGGATTCTGACTATAGTGGGGCTCAGATTTGTCTCTTGAGTACGGTGGCAGGCCACTGTTTAAGCTTTTATTTCAGAGAACGTGGCAAACCAGAAGTAACGCTTGGTTGTAGTTCCGATCTCTGAGTGTCTCAGTGCGAGTGTTTTGCCAAAGATTGCCTGAAGGAAGGAATCTGAGATAAAAGACCGGTTGCTCTGTGCGTTTACGTCACAGATAAGGGTGAAGTTTGTACCTGGTACGAAATGTACTGTTATTGGCGTGTTACCACGTAGTTCAAGTCGTCCATAAACTGGGCTATTGTCAGAGTTCCCGCGGGAGTGCTGGTTTAGTGCAGGATAAGGAGGAGATAATGGTATTTCTCTCTACCTTACAGCACTACATGGAATAAATTGGGGAATGTAATTGAATGGGTGAGGTCCTCAAAAGCTGCTAATTTTGGTGCTCTGGTTGGTAACAAGAGTGAGGGTTTATGGTACCTAAGCATTGTGAAGCATTTATCTTCGATTTCATTTATGCAATGACATGTCGTCCCTATAAGGCTAGTAATTCAGTCAAAAGTGGAGTAGGGTATGTGGATTACCATGTAGTCGTTACGGAAAACGGTCTCAATCCCCGTTTCGCTGCTGCCAATGGAACGAATGAGTGGAGCATCTGCAGATGGGTTTGTTAGAGGACTCACTTGAGCTGAATTTTGTTCCGTAGTTCAGGGTATCCATCCGTGTAAGGGGAGATTTCTTTCTAAGCGTTCTGCAACAGGGTGCTGAGTAGCTATGGGTGATTACTGCTTCTGACAGACTGAGACTACAAAAGTTGACCACGTTTAGCAGGCGATGAAGTTAGGAGATGTTCATGGGTTGAGGAACGTTGGCAGAGGTAGATACCTAGAAGGAGAGACATTTAATCCTGTTCTCGAATACCATGTGCCAATGAAACTTGATCTTTAGTTGTCCCAACACACATTCGGAGATATAGAGAAGTAATCCATAGTCAGAAAGCCCGCGTAAAACTGTGGTAAAGTATTAAGGGCATTTCCTTAGCAGCTGGTCTACAAGGCTTTAGTACTTAAACTACTAAGTACTTTGGTACTAGAAGTGATGTGTAATCCGAACGTTATTCATGCATCCTCGTACAGGCTAAAGGATGTGAGAATGGCTGTCTTTGAAATGTTTTCCAGTACGTGGTGGGAGGTACTTTAGGTATCTAGGGTATAGTAGATTTTCACCTCGTGTGCTAGAGTGTTGAAGTCTAATTACGGCATAGAGATCAGGAACTCTTGTTTGTCGCTCGTTAGCCTTTATTGGACGAATCGAACCGTCTAATTTCTGGAGGCGTACAATGTGAACCTCTTGGAGAACAAGACGGTCGGATATTCTCTTGTCACGCGTTTAGTGAATTCCTCTTTGACTTGCCTGTAGATTCTTGGGTGTAGCCGGCGTACTTTGGAGGTGCTGAAGTACTCCCACAGCTTCTTTATATGGCGCATTGTTGGTAGATCTCGCAACCTCGAGACTCTAGGGTTGTATCTAAAGTGGAATAGCAGATGTTAAGGACAAGGAAGGTTCAATTGTTTCGGGATGGGAAGATTTAGGATGGTGTCCGCGAGAGATTTATTGTTCCAAGATTCCAACACACATTGCCAAAATGATGTCTTTTAATCACAGGCTGACAATGATGCGGGTGATGACAACGAATCTGTATTTCGGTACATCGGCGATGCTGATATGATCCTGGCAATTGGCATCGTCATTAAATAACAAAATAATTTTAAACAACGACTCTGTACTTTCTGAAGATTTACAGATAAGATAAGCAGAGTATTGTGTTAATATTTGCAATGTGGTATCACACATGTTGATTTTATCTCCTAAATTCAAAAACTTCAAATGGAAGTTTTAATTTATTCTATGTGCCTTAATTGTTTTTCGAAAAGCAGTTTATCGTTTAACTAAGTTTCATAAGAATTATTTACATAATAGGGAACTACAGTTTTGGTTCTAAGTGTGTAATAATGACTTGATTTCTGTTTAATTGGTAATTTTGTATCGTTAAAACATTAGTACCTCGATCTTAGCTTTGGTCGTCCTTACGTATTTTGATGAATAATTCCATTTGGCAGAAGGACTCAAGATTTATTTTAAGGGCTTATCTTCTACATACAAATATTATTTTGCACATCGGCGATTAAACCTATAGATGTGGGCACGAAACCACAGAAAATTAATTGCTGTTTCCAACTGCCTGACACCATCAGATATTCATGCAAAGCAACGCAAATGAATTACTGCGTAGCTAATGCAAAGGACATTTTGTTGGGCTGAAATTGGTTCTATCATTCTTGTAAGTCAGGAAATTGCAAATATACAGACATGACACAGTAGAAAATGTTAAGAAGAAGCTTGTAATAAGATTTTAGCTCATTTAGAGCTGTTACATGTAGGGCAGGGTGATCCAGCGGCGGACATTCGCACACTTCCACCTGACGTGGAACACCCGCTAACACCCCAGGAGGAAGGGATGCACTGAGTGCCATAGCATTGAAGGCAGACCACAGTGACACACGGAAGTCTCTAACGAGTGCTCTGGTCTCTTAATCCCGGCCCCAAGCCTCACCTATCAGCTAACGTCAATCACCCCGAATTCGGTGTCGCACAAACGTCTCCCCCACGAGAGGACACCGACGACGACGACGACGACGACGACATGCTGGCAGGCTGTGGTTCAGCCCGACGAACCGCAGATAGAATTTTTGCTATAAAGGGTGATTAAGGGTGATGTTTTTGAATTTAGGTTAAGGCTTATATAATAAGGAGGCTATTATGCCCCTTTGCTGATGACTCACAGAAGTCAGCAATGTTTGCATTCTGTGGAAATAAAGGTTTTTAAACAAAGTTTTAAGATCTTTTGATCTTTTAAATTTTGAATTTTGATGGTGCTTTGATTTTTGAGCCGAATAGCTCTTTGTTGGGATTATTTTGTAGTTTAGCTTTTGCTGCTGATGGGTAAACTACTTTGTTATGGGATATACCCGCAAACCATGCGGGGAACCCTATACGACCTGAAGCGGTGTGTTGTGGGGTCATAATCACCTAGAGATCTAACCAGGACGCTTTGATGGTTGGGTAATTTGGCGTACAATTTTGCTGCCCGGCGCCTAATTTCATCCTCCACGTATGGAAGAGATGAGGCTTCGTGAAGTAGTCTCACGAGGAAGGATAAGGGGACAGAGTAGATGGACCGAAGTCCTTTGTTCTGCGCCCTTTGGAGCCACAGGAGCCAACTACCCGCTGCCATGCCCCACACTTCACAGGCGTAAAACATGAGGGGGATAATCAGAGCTCTGAATAGGTGTAGTTTCAGGCGGACTGGCATCTCAGATTTCAGCATGGGGCACAGTGAGGCAATAGCCCCCTGCGACCGCGCCGATAGGTCTCTAATATGTCCTCGGAATGTTAGACTCCTATCTAGTTTAACTCCCAGATAGGTGATGGTGTCTCTCCACTGGATCCTTTGACCCCGAAGTTGGAAGGTGGGGCAGTCCCGCCTCTTATTGGCCTTATTGTGGATGTTCGCCCAGCAACTGTCACTATGAGGGTTCGGAGTCGGAGGAAACTGTGTAGGATGTGTATAAGTTGTGTGGGTAGCCCTGTGTGCCAGGTGGTTGAGAAGGCCTTTTCTACATCCAGAGACACCGCAGCAGTGAATGCGCGTTCCTGAAAACCCAGGGCAGCAGCCTCCACCACACGCAGCAGTTGCTGAGGTGTAGAGTGCCCAGGTCGAAAGCCGAACTGATGTTCTGGGATGGCTTGCATGTTTCCCAGTAAAGGGGATAATCGGTTTAGGATCATCCTCTCTAGAACTTTCGAGAGGATGGACAAAAGGCTTATGGATCTGTAGTTGGAGGGATGCACCGGGTCTTTCCCAGGTTTCAAAATGCAGATCACCCGAGCCTCTCTCCACTCGCGTGGGAAGTGACCCAGGGTAAGGCACATATTGAATACTCTAGTTAGGAAGAGCACGGCGTTGAAGGGAAGGTGACGAAGCATGAGGGGAGTTAGTCCGTCAGGTCCCGCCGCCTTTTTGATTTTGAGGCGTTTTAATGCGCCATGGGTTTCGCTGGGACGTATCACCGGTAGTCGTTCCGCATCCTCCGGCGGACGTCGTAAGAATCGACGTACTTCTTGGCGGGTACGTTCTGAGAATCTATAGTCCTGGGGGTCGTCTCTGGGACACATGGTCCGCTCTAGATAGTCAGCGAACACGTTGGCTTTGGCTTCAGGTTCATATGCCAGGCCTCGGGTGCCCTAAATTGGCGAGTTGTATTGGCCACAACGGTTTCGAAGGCATCTGGCGATCTTCCACACGTCCCCACTTTCAGTATCCAGGCTGGCCATCTTGTTCTCCCACGCTTGCACTCGGTGCTCACGCAGTCGAGTTCCGACCAGTCGGCGTAGTCGCCGTAATAGGGCTCTGTTGTGGGGTGTGCGATGCCTTTGATAAAGCCTTCGTGCCGCCCAGGACCGACGGATAAGCAGGATTATGTCAAGTGGGAGGGCGTCTGGGTGTAAGGGAGCTGGAGCACGGATTGTGAGGTTTTGGGCAGTTCTTGTCACAATGGATGAGAAAGTTTAAACTGCCGCCTCAAGAGTTGGGATGTCGTTGATTCTGGGGTTAGGTGGGATGGAGGTGCGAAGGCAATTACGAACACCTTCCCAGTCCGTTTCTCGAGTGTAATTCGAGCTGTCATGACTGGCAATACGGGTATTGATTTCTGTGAGTACTGGGTTGTGGTCTGACTGGAGTGCGTTTATTGATGTCAGTGTGAATGAAATGGGAAATGCTTTATGATCGCAAAGTCTATGACAGAGGGTAGCTCTAGACCATGCGGATGATGTGTGGGTTGCCACGGGCCCTCCACCCTTTGTTCGGGGTCCGCGTCGATGAGGCGGATGATGGAATTGCCTCGGGCATCCACCCTTCGACCGCAGTGCCAGCGTTGGTGTTTGGCATTGAAGTCCCCAGCCAGGATAACGTTGGGATAAAGGGCTAGGATGGAAAGGTAGTCATTTGGGACAAACTGCCTTTGGGGAGGGTGATATACTGAGAGTATCAGTATCTCTGTACCGTCAAGGTTCAGAGTGATAGCCGTGGCCTCTAGTGTTTGAAGGGGTGGGAGCTGGTTTGGGCGATGGACTACGTTCTGCCTTACGAACACCGCCGTTCCGCCTCCAGAACGACCTTGACGATCAGTTCTGTGGCAAACGTAGCCCGGTAAACGGAAGCGAACATTTGGGCGTAGATGTGTTTCGCTAACTAGAATAGCGTCTAGGGCATAAGTGCGGGCAAAGTGGGATAACTCCCCCGCCTGGCCGGCCAATCCGCACGCGTTCCAAAACGCGAACCGAAAAGAGGTGCTTGGCCTAGTTTGTCTGGCCATTTTGGGTGTTTTGGAGTACGGAGGTCAGGAGGGCGAGCCCCTCCATTACAATGAGCGTCTTGGCTGTTGAGTCGCTCGCAGAACTATATCTCACGATGAGATCGCAAATCCTTTGCCCATGGGTCTGCAAAACTAGCTGCACCCATTTGAGCAGGTCAGTGAGCTGAAAGGTAGGGGTTGAAGCGGTGTTGTTTGTGGAAGGAGGAGGTGCTGGGGTCTCCTCGGCTCTAGCCTCCTCCTGAGGATGTCGGGTGGTGGAAACATCACTCGCTTCGACCACTCTGGGTGCTTGTTTGGGCTTCCGGGGTTTTCTCTCCCTCTGCGGCCTTGGGATTGTTTGTAAGGGAGGTTTATTTTGGGGCTGATGTGTGTTGTGTGATGGTTGCTGGTGTTGTTCTCGAGACGTCCATGGACTACCCGAGGTGCGTTGATTGGTTTGAGCTTGGGAAACCCTAGGGGTGTTGGCTAGTTGAGGTTGAGGGGCCTGGTGATTTGAGGTGGAAGGTCTCCCTTGGTCTCCTCTGACGGGAGATGGACCTTGAGATATCTGTGGTCTCCTGGAGGCGATCACTCTCTTCCTCGTAGGGCAACCTCCGTAACAGGCCACATGTTTGCCCTTGCAGTTTGCGCAGGTGGGATCGTCTGTTATTTGTCTAGGGCAGGATTCTTTGTGGTGCGCATCACCACAGCGAAGACATCGCAGGTTTCTGCGGCAGAAATGGCTCGAATGGTTGAAGCCAAGACACCGGTAGCATTGTGGGGGTCCAAAAGAACTCCTCACCGCTTCCACCTTCACCCTGAGGTAGCAGAGAGACGTGACTCCGTCGATTTTCATCTCCGGATCACACGCCCTCTCCACCACAACCAGGAAAAGAGGAATTGGCCTCTTGGCTTCCCCGTTCTCGCCCGGTTTAGTAAGTTGCCTTACCAGTCGAGGGGTGATGCCTTTACGTCTTAGCTCTTCTTCGATATCGCCCACGGGCGTATCTAATGGAAGACCTCTGATAATACGGCGGATGTCTCGAGTTTTGTCGAGACCAAACGTAAAATGAGGGAGATTTCTCCGCTCAAGGACAGATAGGAGGGTGTTGTAGTCCCCACATGTTTCGCCTGAAAGACGTAGCGGCTCTTCCTCCTCGTCACCGAGCACGACCCCGAAAGTGTTGGCGTAACTTCTTTTAAGAAGCCCACCATACCCCTGAAGTCGTCTACAATGATAGGCGGAATAGGCTGCTTGGCTGGTTTTTCAGTTGGTTCATCAGTCGAGACAGTTGATGGGTTCTGTCGGCACTTCCTCCGACGGTTGACCACTTCCCGAAATTCTGCCTCGTCCACCTCAGTTGAGATGTCAGAGGAGCTTGCCTCGTCTTCGTCCATCCTGGACGTTTCAGACTGGACGACGGTCTCGTCAGTATTGGATTCCGCATCTGAATCCTCGCGGGAGCTGTCAGAGTTTGCCTCTGAGTTTTGGTCTAAACGTGAATTTGATCCGCGTTTAGCGTCTTGATTGGATGTATATTCGGTTAATGCCAAACGTTTGGCGTTGCCATTTCCGCCTTGTATGGGTCTTCGGCGTCGCCGGTTGACTGTCTCCTGAGGTGAGCTCACGGAGACGTTATTGTTTGCGCCAGATGTGCTGGGCATTGCTGAGTCCTGAATATTGAGTCTGGTTTTGCTGTTTTTGACAGTGGGATTGGGTACAGGATTGGGTTTGGTAGTAGACATTGCTTAGTACCCGAAGGTGCAGCGAGCGTACTATATTATCGGGCTGACCACTTACCTCCAGCAGCGGCTGCTAAGAAGCGTCGTCAACAGAGGACCGAACACCCAAAGGATGCGCCTATATCCACCCGAAGGCTCTAGCCTTGTTGACAAACCGCTACTGCTTAATGTCGTTTGGTAGTCGAGATTTTGCTCATGTGCAGGTACTAAGAAGAACAAAAATCACTCCTTAGCGTGCAGTATTAGGAGACCAATACCGATGCTTGATGCAAGCACCAATCAGGAACTCCAATACAAACTCCAATCAGGAGCCAGCAGTTGTTGCCGCTCCAGGAAAGCTAGCCTTAGGTGAGCTCTAAAGTTTGCTTTCCAAACTTCTTTTAGCGCTACACCAGGATGTCTTTGGCTAATGTATTAGCCCGAAGTCTGAAGCTTGTGCCCCACCGGCATGTGCACTCCACCTTCTTGCGGGATCTCCTGCTCCGTAGGGATGGCTGAAAATTCCGTCTTTCCACCAGTGAGAAGAAAACGTGTACGCCCAGGTCGAACCCAGCGCTCCAGACGCCAGACGCCAGACGGAGTTCGAGTCGAACGGAGGTGAGGTGATTGTTCCCCCGGTCGAGTGTCTTTACCGCAGTACCTAGCCGTCATACGGCTTAACCTGCGCGATGGTTTTGATGGTGTCACTACAGGGATGTTTATCACTGGGAAAAATTTGTTGGAACAGGGGTTTTTATAGTAACGGGAGGGATTGTAGGCAGGGATTGGTCCGCAAGTGGGCTGTGTGCGAATTTTACGCGCTAATTCCTACCAGGGTTCTGGCCGTCAGTCACTCGCTGAGAGGTGAACTGAAACTGGTGATTCGCTCTGTTTTGAGTACAGATTGCATTTTCGCCCCGACTACACAACACAGTTGTGTATGTTGTAAGAAAATCCCACGTACAACTAGCCAATCACTACTACCGTAACCAGCGCAACAATGCCCCACTCACCCCCCACACACCCCCACACATACCCCAGTGCTGAGAACAGCAGTTACAGTGTGCAAACATTCGCGTCATCTGTCCAATACTGCCTTACAGCACTCGGCTAAACGCACACCTGAAGTATGATAAGAAAATGGAATGAAGAGAAGGGAAAGGAAAGTAAATATGGTAGGAAAGCAAGCACCCTAACCTAAGCAGCGAGTTGAAACCGAAATGATACCAAGTCAGATTGCGCGGTTGACGGGTTCAACCTTCCGAATGCGAATCTCACATGTTACCGCGGCACCACCTCAATGGGTGTTCTTACATGATTACGGTCTGTGAAGTTTAACTTGACGTGTCTCTCTTAGACAGAGAAAGGAATACTCACCATCTCATTCTATGACAACGCAGGCAAAGCAGATACCCCAGCCAAACACGCATCTGTAGCGGCGTGCTTTTCCGATTGAACATTCTCCGATTCACCATCAGAAATTTCAAATGAATTTTCGTTTGCATCTTCCGATTTCGATTATTCTAAATTTATGAATAATCTATCCGTAATTTCATCTATCAGACCATATTTTTTCCAGTAAAACGTTCACTGTGTTTTATATGCTCATACGCTCATACACTACTAGCAGTCTTCACTCAGCATACAATAGAAGTGGGGGGTTGCGAACTTGAAAGGATCCGGATAGTGGTTGCTATCCCATCTATTTTCACAACACTACAAGGACGCACTTAGCGTTAGACAAGGACAGTAGAAAATATGGAAACTTAAATCTCACAGGCCATAGCAGTTCCTTAAAGGAAACTCACATTATTCTTCCTTCTACAGTGGAATGTCCATAGCGAAAGGCTGCAGCAGAGAACTCGCTGGAAATGGAGGGACTTATTTGAGGGTCGTAGTCATTAGAATACCCATCAGACTTTATCTTGAGACCATAGTCGGCCATTGCCTTTTCTCCTGAAACAACAAAGATTTAGGTAAGTTATACTTACGTGCATACGTCAAAACATAAGGAATTAACTGTATCAAGAACGTGTATGGAATGTTAATTTCAAGAGCGTACTCTAGTGCTGGAAAACCAATGTGCAATATTGTTTCTTTCTAAGATTGTACAGGTCTGCGAATGTTTAAATTTCTTGCACTTAATATTTACTTTGTCTACCTATGTCTTACCAGACAGACAAATGCCAATTACTCAAGCACCGTAAGAGTTAATAAAACCATTCTTGTGATTTGAGTTAAAAAGACATGTTTTAGTATCATCAACGCATTAATTGTCGAAAACTCGGGAAAATACAGATTTGTGGATTAATACACATAAACACTTATTAGAGGGTTGTCATATCTTTATGTGGAAAGTATAATAACTTACGGTGCTGAGGCGTGGACTTCGGTAGAGAGACAAAATTTAAGATCTTGACAGCGGAAATGGCTGGAATAAGACGTAGTGCTAGAGTATCAAGATTGAAGAGGAGAAATGAAGAGGTGAGGCAAATGATGGACATGGAGGAAACAGTGGTGGAGAGAACTGAAAGGCTGGGTCTTCAGTGGTATGGGCATCTTAGAAGAATGGGAGAGAGTAGGTGGCCCAAGGCCTTTTTAGAATGGTCACCTCCTGGAAGAAGGAAGCAGGGTAGGCCAAGAGCAACTTGGAGCGGACACATTCATAGAATGATGAATGATCGATGCCTAGAGGAGGATGATTTTTCAAATGGAAAGAATGACACATGAGAATACAGGACAACTGTGAAGAATGGAGAAGCCCTTAAAAGTAAGTACGAGTATGCCTTTATACAGGCATACAAATGTTACAAACGTAGATGCAGTGTGTCCAGATCATCCTGACATTCTATATGCGCAAGAGAGAAGAAATTAGCAGTGACTGGAGTAGTGGGGAAGAAGCAAGTGATGTCAGAATTAGGCAGTTACATACACAAGCAGTGTATGTTTATGTATCATAAATAATTATTGTGTAGTTATCACAGTCAGAGAAGTGGATACTAATCCCCGCCTCTCTTATTATGCAGGTGGGAGTCTCTACTATTGGAGAGTCTCTACTATTGCTCATCTATGCTTCAGGAGTTGGGGAGTGTCAGGACGAACTGGACTGGCTGTAGTAGACGTATAGTTTCTTATCATAATTTGTATATAAACCCATGACCATACATTCTTGGGTTATCATCCTCCGAAACAAGTAGGGATAGATACACAGACCGGAGCTTCGCGATAAGCAGTAGTCTTTGCATTCATTAGCTGTGCCAATAAGCTTTAAACAAAGACAATTCATACTGGTTGCTGGTGTTCAGAATAAATTTGAGTTCTAAGAACTGCTGTGGTGTTATTACACACAAATAGCATCTATGTTAAAAACGCAAATGATAATTCACTGTAGCAGCATTAACATTTAACACATACCATCCAACAATTCCCAGAATAAAAGCAAAAGTTATAAACGCAGTGAAAATGAAGTTCTTGTTTCGCTTTGAAGTTACATATCACGAAAACCTCAAACGGGGCGATTTCCAACAGAATATATGTCCCATTCAACTGTAACTTCTCCATAGCAGACGTGGAATTTTCTTGGGGATAAAAGATAGAAAACGTCAAAATTTATACATTTCAGTAGCAACACTGCCTCCATATTCAATACTTGGTCCTGCACATGTGTAACTCGTACACGAATTCTGAGTTGAAATTCTTTAAAGTATTTTAAACAATTAAGGAAACCTCAGGGTATTTTCCTCATTTCAGTATCACTCGAAATATAAGTGTGCACAATTCTGCCTGTTCCCTAGTCTACTTAGGGTAACCACATATTGCTCCAGGTGTTCAAATTTTGCTATGAATTATACCAACAGATAAACGTTTGAAATTTTTTAAATAGGCCAAGAGGTGTCGAAGTAATGTTTTACCTTAGTCCGGAAAGCAGTACCTAGCTACAAGAAGTATTCTCGCTGAATGTCCTATACTTAAGAAGGAACATTCTTTCCCACGTAGTCCCCTGCTCCACTATCATGGATGCAGCGCATTCTGTTCTCGGGAGACTTGAGAGGAAGAAAGGCTACCAGAGTTTGCCCATTCCACTTTTTGCCGATCAGACTGTGAGTGTTGACCCCGTGAGGAAGTTGACATGCTCTGTGTTCACCTGCGTCTAGGGGTATGCAAAAACTAATGAAGGCATGGCATTGTACTGAACAGGCCTATAATACCTAAGCAAAACAACGTAAAACAAGTAGTTCTATTAACTAAGTTTGAATAAACTATACTGATAGCAGTGATATACATGGAGTATTACATTCTTGTTAGTTACGTGTTGCAGAATGCCTGAATTGTTTTTTTTTTTTTACTGACAAGGTTATGTATATTAGCTATAATACTGTTGGTACAAGACTAAACGTGACAAAATATGATCGTCTCTGAGACAAGTACGCGCAATACTTTTAACCTGGTTAAGTTTTGAAAGATATTGTTCGCAGATGCAAATATTGACATCATTTCTGATGCGAAATCACGAAGCATAGGAAAGATTTCATCACACAATGATTCATAGTTCACTGCTTTTTTACGGGCCATTTTAATTGGAGCACTGTTTTGTAAGCGAATTGCAGGGTATTGTGAGTTATACTAGTCCCAAAGAACATGGGATCGGTCAGTAAAGACATTTTATTCTTTATTGATAATGCATCTGAACTGAGCAGATGAGGCAATGGGTTTTGTCATTTCGTAAAACAAAATATTCACGCTCCCAAGCTTCTTGGAATTTACACTGTGACCTATTACGCTGCGGCATGTTGACTTTGTATACGCCTGGTTCTATAAGCTGCGTGTTCAGTTCTGTACTGTCACTGCTCACAAAACAACACAGAAAACATGGAAGGAGTGACGGGGTGGCACAGTAAGTGGAGTCCGCGCGGGTACACAGTCCCCATCCCTGAGCTGTACTCTGTCAACGCCATCACTTGAAGTGACGGTGCGATTCATGAACTACCAGGCGCAGTTAAGAGTTGCTTATCAATGTTTTTGCATCAACTGTTACACGATGCACAGAAGTCGTCTAACATACTCGTACTTATAGTCAACGACAGTGTTTAGGTATTATTCTGTTTATTAGATTCATGCTTTACAGCATTCGTTTTGTACCGACAATGTTATTATATCAGGTACAACACAGTTCGCACAGAGACATTAAGGTGACAAAAGAAGATCATCTGTGAGACGACTACACGCAGTATTTTTAAACTCGTTAGGTTTTGAAAAATATTGTTCACAGATGTAAGTAGATGCATATGTTGATATCATTTGTGATGCGAAATCATGTAACATGGGAAAGTGTCCATCAGACAATGATTCATATAGTTCATCGCTGGTTTTACGTTTCATTTTAATTATAATACTGTTTTAAGCGGATTATCTCTAATTGCAGTGTATTGGGAGCTATAATAGCCCTGAAGAACATGGGATCAGTGAATAAACACATCAACTAATAATATATCTGAAAACTTAATCTTGAATTCTGTGGAAAGATTCTCCATAAAATTAGAATAGCATTCATAAGAATCTAGTTTATAGTGCCTAATGTATTTAATATCAATTGAGCAGATGAAACAACGGATTTTGTCATTTCGTGAAACAAAATATTCACGCTTCTTGAAAGTTATATCGTAACCTATTACGCTGCGTCATGTTGACTTTGTACAGGCCTGATACTAAAAGCCACGTGTTCCGCCCTGTACTGTCACTGTTCAATATATATACCAGGTGAGTCAGCTGCCCCTTATTCTCGAGTTTTATGCAATCCGCATTTTATACTCCAACATGAAAACATCGACCCCATTAATAGGTTCTACCCGCGTATTTAACATGATGTTTAACACTCGATTAAATTAGTGCTAATATAGATGTTGTCACATCGGCTTTTAATGTATTCGTAATTAGACAGCTGACGTTTGCACTTCTGCAAATGTTCACTGGAACCAGCGAGTATTACATCTTAAACGGAATGTTTACTTTACACGTTGCTAGGCAGCTCAGTTCGAACGAGCGCAAGACTCCGAAGTAATCTGTCTGCTGTGAAGGTGGTTCGAGTCACCACCATGTACTAATTTCTTTAACGTGCAATCCTCACAATTTACAAATTATTATTCTGAAAACGGTTATTATATTCATTTTTATTGCTTTATTTATGTTTTATGGCATTGTTTGATGTTTCTTTATTGGTGAACTACAATTAGGTAGCTGTTTAAGCATACCTATAGGTAAGTGCAATTGAAATAAGTATCATTTATACACAGGGTTGAACAGATCTACAAGCCATCCCTAGTAATAAGGGGTGCGCTACAGAGCAATAGGTAGCGTGCTCCTGTTACATTGCCCTCGAAGAAGGTGGTCTCCCAAGATTCCACAACAGACATTCACACACCATTGCTCTTAGAATGCTGCCTCCCTTACCCAATGAGGATTATCAACACTCCAATAGCGCATACTGTGACGATTTCCAATTCCATTTTTGTGGAATCTTGATTCGTCAGAAAACAATATCCTGGATGCGAATTCCACATCACTTGCTACTCGCTCCAGCAATCATTCACAAAAGATCACTCGAGCTTCGAAATCTCTCCCGTGAAGTGCTTGGTGTAGGTGCAAACCATAAGAATGGAACTTATTAGTGTTCAATATTCGCACTACAGAAGACTCCTGAGCAGCTACCCGTGTGCTTGTAGGCGGATTGCTCTGGGTGGCATTCAAAACTGCTTCTGCATTAACACCCGATGTTGCTGGTGCGTGTCTATGAGGAGGCATTCTTGCAAGTGATGCTGTTACACGCAGACGCCTTTCAACATTCCGGATGCTGTTTGCTGTTGGTTGTCGTCTATCCGGATATCTCTCCCGAGATATTTTCTCCGGTGTATTTGTTCTTACTTCTCCGAAGATCAAAAGCACATCTACGTACTCGTCTGTCAAATACATAATGAAAGACTGGCACAAAATATTGTGCGACAGCATACGTGTGGAGAACGCAGGGGTCGACATTCACAACACAATACATCATGCCAGTCCAATGGCGCAGAAGTCATTACACCTGTTCAATTACAAAATGCAGACAACCAAAAACGATTTAAATTATAATATCCTAAACGCTCAGGGACTTTATAATTCGATTATTGTGAATTCGGTTTCCAAGTTTTGATGAACATAAAAAAATATTTACAATGCTGAGAATCGAACCTATGTCATTAGGGCTTAGCGCATAGGACCCGTCACAATCCTATTCAGCTATTTTGAGACTTACTATAAGCGCTTACCGCGTTCAATGGTAGGGCTTGTACGCCTGGCGCTATGCCATTGCTACCTCGCGAGTTTTCGGGCTTGATTTAGCCTTTTAAGACGGTTTTAATCATTTGCTGTGCGTTTTAATATTATTACTTAAATGATAAAAGCTGTTGTGCATATTAATTGAGATGCACGTGGCGTAGTTCACGCAAAAATGTAAATAAACTGTTGTTTAATAATATGTCCGTTTTGACTGTACGGGTCCATGATGGATGAGGCGTGTCTCTAAATGTTTCGGAATTTTTGGCAGCCAACCCCTGCTCTAAGTACAAGAATCCACCATTTTCTTTTTAGCTGACGTTGTTAGTGTACCCATATGATAGGTCCAATTTTTCCGAGGCGTTTGCTGAATTAAGTACTCTAATAAAAAGTTTGTAAAATCGGCTGGAAACCAGAATTCGCTCTCAGTAAACGAGTCGTATGTTTTTGAGGTGTACTTTAGCGAGGAGTACGTTTTGTCCCTTAAACCGCTGTTGCTCTCAATTTGGCGCATTCCTCTGTTTAAGAACGTTAAGCAATACCTTTTAGTAAGCACAAAACTGGACTAAGGCGCACATGTCGTTAGATGGGTGGCCTACCTTCCAAAAAAATAAGGCGCGGCTGGCTCACCTGGTATATCTATATATATATATATATATATATATATATATATATATATATATATATATATATATATATATATATATATATTCTGTTGGTATATATGAAGTAAACTCCCAATACCGGTTGATACCTCTCCATGACAATTGGCGGATCTAAGTATGTTTTTCATGAAGTGTCTCCAAAGAAACAGACTATTGGGCAAGTGCAATCTAAACCTACAAGCTGTAGGGATAGATGGTTAAACCACGGGCAACGCCGCATATTTCAGATGGTTATTAATAAAAGTAACAGGAACTTGCTAGGAAACATCAAAATAGCTGTAAAGTACACCAATGTTTTAATATCTGCAAGTAGGTTTTGATACTTTACCAATAAGTGCAGGAAGATACTCTGTGTATAGAATATGCTGAATCTCTGCGGCCAGAATCCTACGGGCCTCTTGGAACAGCTTTTCATCATCCCAGTGTGGATTGAGAGCTGCTAACGCATCTGCCAGACGATTGTGTTCTCTTGTGAACAGCAGACTGACCGCAACTAACCCTACTTGTTGATTCAATCGAGGATCACCTGCAAACAAAAAAGAAACAATCTAATGTGTTGCACTCACACGACTTTCTCTACTCGTGCATGGTAAGGTTGCATAAATCACACCATGCCTAAATCGCACCATTTTCACCAGGAATAGCATTTCTGTTTGCGTGTGTCACCTAGCAATATTTTCGTAAGTACTAAACCTGCATCTGCTTGTGCAGTAATTTGGTGAGGTTGGAGGTCTTAGTTTCATTTCTGTATAAATATGAACCTTTTTATTCATTGATAGATGTTTGCTTACTTTATCCACAGTTTTACCATAAAGTGTCAGTTTAAGTTAGCCGTGGTTAGGAGTAGCGGAGAGTGAACCATGAAATGGTCGCTTAGTCGAAATCGCGCTATTACGGTTTGCTCTAATCACACGGCCACTTCCGGTCACTTGATGTGCATTTCTTCAAAGCTCTTCAGCTGTGTTTTGATGAAGTTGTAACGAAACATCTGCAGAAAGAGAAGAGGGTCACTCAGCTCAGTGTGGCAGGTATTTTTGCTGAAGCCTATGCCAGAGCAGCATGCATATCTAACGCTATCTCTGGGTTCAAAACCACCAATATTTGGCCTCTTTATTGAAATGTGTTCAAAGAGACAGACTTTGTTGCACTTAAAATTCTAAGGCCAGCTTCCGGTTCATTGGAAGGAATATCAAATGAGTTGCTAGAACAAACTGGTAATATGGTAGATCCGGTATCACCTATGGGCACTTTTCAAGAATTAGAAAAAGTAGGCCTGGAACGTGAGAAGAATGCCAAATTTCTTAAGGTTTCAGTGAAACACATTAGTTCCAGATCATCAGCAAGTAAGGAAACTGTTTGTCAAAAGGTGCACAAAAAGAGGTGTTAACAGTAACACCCCATAAACTGCTACCTAATAGAAGAGAGAAAAGAGGCTGCAAACAAAAAACTCGAGAAATTCAAGATAAAACTCACCAACAGTTTCGAAAATCCTGAGGCAAATGTAAATCCAGAGCAGAATCCTCTTGAGAAAAAGTTTGCCAAAAACAGGACAGGATCAATGAAAAATAAAGAATCGTGGTTTCGCTTTATTTGTAAGGATAAGATGTAAAATATGTTTTAGTGCCCAGCGTGTGCAAAATGGGTCCATGAAACATGTGCTGGCAACTATAAAAAACACATTCTGTTCTTTTGTGATATTTTCTAATTCTGACATTTGGCATTTTAAATTTAGTAATTTGGTTGTGTTATTGGTCCCTAATTGTTTCATATGTATTAGTTTAAATGTTAGAAGACTTACGAGTCCAATAGAATGTTAAGTGAGTTGAATTTAATATCAATTAGTGAGGTGCGATTTCGACAAGTACAAGTGCGATTTCGGTTACAGTTTCCCAAATGGCACCAATTGCAAACCACTTTTTTTTAATTTTCAAATAATATTTCTTACCGATTTAAAAATTTGAGAAAATATCGCAGAAAATGCTTAAATACTGAAAAGTTGAATGAGCAATATTTTCAGTTGCGATGTTGAATGCTTCTAAAGTTGATGTTTCTATAAAATGGTGCGATTTAGGCCACCTTACCCTACTAACTAACCTTATAAACTCTTAGATATTCCTTTACTTTCTTCATGTTAGTCGAGATAAACAGTTGTAGAAATTATCTTACTGCTGATTTTCTTATACATGCAATGGGAATATGGGGATGCTGTAGGCTCTGAGCAATGGACAAAATAAAGCTGGTCGCTATATGAAGACTTTGAAATTTCGTTTTCTTTGCACGGCCAAGAGATAAACTGAATAACGACCTTCCATTTATGAAAAATGCTACAAAACTCATGGAAAAAATTAGGAATATATCCTAAATGGCTCATTCCACAAAAAATTAATAGACATAAACTGTGTGTTTTAACGAGATCTACAGTTTTTGTAGAGTACGATTTGGTCTATCTCTTACGGTTTACCAGTTATGCAAAAGTCATGAGTAGTAAACAAGACTATATGGACTATATTAAGAAAATTCCAGATATGCATTTCATTTCAATATCTTAAATTTGGTATTTTAATCAAAATGGTTAGAGCCATTCTCGAGAATATAAAAAGTTCGGAAAGTTTTCCATGTAAAGCGTAGTTTAGGATAGAGGAGTTTTCTTCAACATTTTTGTGTCTAATCTTTGAAAGATATTACAGTTAAATGTCAACTTTGGGTTGTAACCGACGTTTCGTTTTTGGGTTATACTGTTCACAGCCAGACAGACGCACACATACACACACGGACCTTTCTCTAAAAATGTTCTTTTTTATGTGGATTCAGGGGGCTTGAAGACATATCCGTTGAAGTCTGGACATCCAATTTTTGGGTGAAATGCAATACTTCCCCTATTTATTATAAATAGTAGAGAAAGTAAAATTAACTTCCCCTCCTTACTATACGTAGTAGAGAAAGTAAAGTTAGTGCAGAGAGAAATTTAAAAGAAAACCATCACCGGCATACCAAAACACGCACGCCTGCCTAAAAGCACACAAGGGTACGTGAAGGTTTGACCTGAAGTCACTGTCAGTTTAAATATGCAACCAACTTTCACATTTTTTGAAGCTTCAAGTCACGCAAAAGTTGCAATATTTGCACTAAACGATCAATTTCAGCTTCACACAATAACTTTTAAAACTTGCAAGGTTCAAACGGATTTTGCTTTCAACAAAGAACGCTTAGAAATGTGCAATAGCAGCTACTAACTTCTCAATTCAAAATCGTCGTTAACTCGAAGACTTCTTGCTCCCTTGAATTTCTTATGAAAGCAATGTTAAAAAAAATCAAATGTAATTCGAATTTCATTTTCCTTAATTCGAAGTTTTGCTTCAGAAATGTCAGTCAAAAATTAATCTAAACGCGGAAATTTAATATGACAACTGCAAAACAGGTTATGTAGAAATGCAGTTGGAATGCAGTTTGAAGGGTAGAATATACTTCCTAGATGCCGGCCGAGAGCTTCTATACCTGCTCACATATTCCACTGTTGAACACACGTGCGCTTTTAGCTGTCTTCGTTTGAGCTTCCTACTGTTTAGTGTGCCTTAAGTCAATGCCACTATGTCTCTTAGTAAACCGCGTGTCCAGTACAAGACTTTAACTTTTGTGGAAAAAGCTGCCGTCATTCGAGCAATTGAAAAGGGTTTGAAGAAAAACATCTGAAATCGCGATAGAATACGGGATACCGCCAAGCAGTTTGTCAACTTATCTGAAGAATAAGGAGAACATTTTAAGAACGTCTCGAGTAAATATGGAAACAATGGAAAAAGAGTGAGGCAACCGGAAAATCCTGATGGATGTATCTACCTATATTGCTATAATGCCAATTTTAGAGCGTAACTTTTGTAATTTGAATTTTTGGATATTTCGAATTTTTTCTTGCACATTCAGCTTTGAATTATACAAGGTCCACTGTAATCCTACCAAAATGTTTGTTGCCATTAGGCCCTCAAACGTCCGTGACGGAATTTTATCATATGTGCAAATCAGATTTTCCATCTATGAAGCAACATATTTGGATACCTGAATAAATGTGCCATCAGTGTTTCTTGACAGTATTTAAAAATATATTAAAATACGGTCGGTTCATAACGATTTTGCAAATATATTCAGAAAAAAATTTAAAAAAGGAATGCAGGGGGTAGCGTCAATGGATTGGGTGATGTGTTGCATACGCTACCAGCTTTCCTTAGCTAACTTTTCCTATTATCTATATATTAATCCAATTGGTGTAATGCTTACTGAGGAGTATGTTTCGAACAACAATCTGCTATGAATTATATTGTTAGCGTATCACGCCAAGCTTTGAAACAGAGCGGCTGATGGTTGTGCTTGCCTCACGCCAGTCACGATGTGCGCGCGCAGTGCATGTAACGCAGACAAGTGAACCTCTCTTGTTAATTCTAATGAGGTTTAAAGCTAAGTTTTCAGTATTTTATTTGGCAGTGAATGTTAATTTCGTATTTTTAACTTCTTCTGTACGTATCAGAGTGTAATATGCAGCATTTTGAACAGGAATTGGTGTGAACGTATAAGAGAAAACGCCAGGAAACCGAAGGCAGGGTATGCACACTGCTCATGTGCATCTGCAAGATTCACTGCGAGGAAAGCACGTGTTATAGAGAGAACGCTGCATTTCCTGGATACCTACTGCTCCGAATATGGAATCAGAGTGCTTGTAATCAACAAACTGACAATGCAGAAAAAAATAGTGGGAATGATTTTTCTGTAATATATTACCAGTTGGTGAATTATACAATTCTATGAAAACTATACAAATTGAGAAAAAAATATTTTTCCAAAGCTAATAATGTTTATTTAATAAACCAAAGTATTACAAAATGTCCTGTTCCCAACGTTCTTTCGAGAACTTATCTATAACAGAATAATATTTAAAATAATCATCGTTTTGAAATCTCCATCGTGTGGAGCATTTCAGGTAGGTTACAAAAGAAAAATTACTTTATTGCTTACATGCATTATAGGTATTATGTCTAATATGAGTTTGAACAAAATGCGCTAATAATTGTAGTTTAGAAATTTTACCTATGCGTACCCTTAACACGACTTCAAAGTGCATAAATACACCCCACACCCCAAGCTGCGCCATTGGACGTGTGAGACATTTGAAATGAATCAGGAAGGGGTATCGGTGATGCTCCAAATGTGTTATGCTGTTACACAGTACACATATTTTGAAAGAAAATTCGCAAAAGTGTTATATATAGCATTGTGTCGGAATAGAATATCCATGTGGTGGCCTGAAACCATATTAGTCAAGCTGCAGCAACGGCGGTTTCATAGGAAAATGCACCGCAACCTTCACCTTGAGCATTATTCCTTACTGGGTCCATCAATCTCAGGGGATAAGGTATTAGGTATAACGCGTCACAAATGAGGAGAAGTGAAGAAACTATATTTTTTCCACAGTAATACTCATCGAGTGGAGATAGCTTTTCTGACAGTTGAACAACCAACAGTCTGTGAGGTCACGGAACACTCTCATGGCTGTGCCATAGTTAAAGGATTAGGTGTAAGATAGAAATAACTCCAAAATTAATAGGCCAGTTTGGTGCAAGAAATGGATATATCAATTGGAAACTGATACTAATACATGAGCCTATCTTTGGTGCACTCTTAAGAACAGCTGCCATTAAAACTTGCAGATAAGCCACAAAGAAATGAACTACAGGTGCTGTTCCCAAAGCTGATATCTCTCACCAAAGCAGTCCGGGTTCAATCCCAGTCAACCGTATGTGGAATTTTTGGTGGACAAAGCGGTGCTGGGGCGGGGTTTTTCCGGTTTTCCCGCCATCTCATTCCACTGGTGCTCGCTCGTGTTCGTTCCATGTATCATCAGTGTCACCGCCTGCGGTGCCGTATGTAGTAAAAAGGGCGTTAAACACTACAGAAAACAAAAACTGATGCCACAACTTTGAGGCATATGTAGGTGCCGATAAATGGGAAAAATAAGAAAAAAGTTAGAGGCAAATCATGACACCTTATCGTATTTGCCTGGGTCCAGTTTCAGAAAGATTCCATCAATATCCATGATTTACAACTTCAATATGCTTATTTTCCTTTATGGTCGCCTAATTTTTACATAAATACATAACAGGATTCTATGAATGCGTTTTCTCACCTCCTTTGAAACAAGCAGTCCATGTTTCCATGCACGTATCGCTCTTGTTGTTCAGAGATAGAAGTTCCCTGCCAAAATCATTGAATGTTCTAAGTCTTCCTCCCTTGAATAATCTTAGTTCATGCAGATCCTCAGCACACGTGCCATAAATACCAGAACCATCCACAGTGTGCGTCTCCGAGTTCATCTGTAATTTGAAGTTAACACTAAACTTTATGACTAGAATTCAAGATCAATGGTGATACCTAGAATAGCTTACTGTGGAACCTATCAGCATGGACCACAACAGAAAATTCTGAATATTAAAATCACAACAAAGAGGTACAATCTCATTTTTACAAGAAGATACATGACAGCCGTCTGTTTCTCCACGTGGTGATCTGCAGTGTTGTCAAGAAGCAGATAGTAAGTTTGCATACCCCTGTCTTTAACCCTCAATACACGAAACATACAAGCAAGGATTCGGGTTTATCTCACGGCATCAAGAACATTGGCAAGTCAAGGGGTTTTGCCAGTTGGCATCCAGTTGATGAAGAAGTGCAGGAAGGGGATGCATATTGGTGAGTGCCACCACATGTAAGTTGGTATATCCCCGCCATTTTAAACCTTGTATGAAGCCTGACAGGCTATATTGTGCCTCATCTTTTACTGCATTTCCTTTCTGGATCGTGCATCTTCTGGCTACAATACAAGCATGTTGCAATACACCTAACTTCACGTTCGATGGTAAAGTTTATAAAGCTCTGGAACACTGTAACATACCTGAGTAGCATAGCCCATGAGAGAACACGTGTCAGACCTGGGAGCCAGCTCACTCCTCACGAAATTCAAGCACGTCCTGTTGAACAGTTTGTAGAAAGGATCGTTCTCCGGTACTGAGATGGCCAAGCAACCAAAGTGCAACTTATCGTCTGGTAGATGGGATCCTTTGTCGTCGCAGCACTGGACGTTGCGGTCGTCTAAGAGAATGAATTTTGTTAATTTTAGTAGATCCCGTCACTCCAATCGTGTTATTTCTATCCCTAATCTCATCTTCCAGAGACAGCAAAAAACTTACGAACCTACTGCGCGTTGTTTTGCCTGTCCGCTCACTGCCGACTGTCACTAACATAGAAAGGCGCGGATGAAACCTTACAACATTTTTAAAACTACTTTTAAAGGCTTTACTTACCAACTTTATAAAAAAATATGCTGAAACTGGCTACCGTCATTGTCCATACATTTCTGGCACCTCTTTAGGAAACTATCCATCACTCACCGTAGTTCAAGTTGAGAAATGTTGGCAATTTTCTGGCGGATATTTTGTTTTAATTCTTCTAACGTGTGTGCGTTTGTCTTGTACAGTTTATGTTTTAAGTTAGCCCAGAAATATATATCGCAGGAGATTAGGTCAAAGGTACAGAGGGGACCTCAAATGTCTAATAATAATTCTGTCCTGAAATGCACTTTCAATTGTTCTCATCGAAAGATTGGCAATATGAACTGTTGCAAGTCTTGTTAAAGAAAGGGAAAATCCCGTTTCCTGTCTGTTAATTCTCTAAAAGAGGGCAAAATTGTATTCACGTACGAAAGGGCCTCAACTGTTGACGCGAAAAAAATTGGCCCTAATATTGTTCATAAAGTACCCCTTCACGAGGAACAAAATGTGTATTGTACGCCATTAGTGAAGAAAGGTTTCTCAGAGTTCCAATAAGGGATTTCTATTTCAATATGGCCTATGAATGATCGATAGTTTCCTAAAGAGTGTCAAAAATGTATGGACAACGACGGTGCCAGTTTCGACATCTCCTTTGTAAGTTTAGTAAATAAAGCCTTTAAAAGATGTTTTAAAATGAAATTTTAAAAATGCAGACTGCGAGGCAAATCACCGCATAGTCTGTTCGTAAGTTCTTTTGCTCTATCGTTATAATCCCCCCCCCCTCTCTCTCTCTCTCTCTCGCATTTTCTCACTCTCTACCTTCCATTTTAAGTCTACCTCACCCTGGGTTTCCTGTTCTCAATCTCTCTTGTACTATGTGATTGTTCGTGTACTGATGTTTACTCGACAACATAACTGCTTTCTGTGAAATAATGGCACAACTTAAGAAAATACTTGATATAACTCAAGCTTCTAACTCTAATGCATGTACTACTTCACCTATTGTGTTTTTCAAATGGGAAGGAGTTTGTCTTTGTGCGTCTCCAGGCCGGTAACCAATCGGAGTCCTGCTGTGTTGTCATATTGCTTTCCTCTTAATTGGGGATTGACGCGTGCCAAGAAATACCTATAAAGAGTGGAGGTAATGAGCTTGCAACGCTGTGCATGTAAACGTATCTCATTGGTTGCATTGTTTCCCATTTGAAAAGCACAATAGTAATCAAAAAGCGAGAAAAAACCGGCATTAACTTGTTTACATGGGAAAACTGAAAATTCTTCAAATGTTCATTACATGGAAGTTTTATAAACAGTACATCGTTCAAAAATGTTTACGAAATTTCCCTATTATTTTAGTATTGTGATATTGGATTGTTCATCAATATACGGACGAGAGGGGACCGCGTGACCTTTGATACGGCGAGCGGCTGTGTGTGTACGTGTACCGTAATAATGGCAGTAAAACACTAAGAAAGGTACGAGACTACAGGGCAACTAGCGACTGTGCGTGTGATCGAATAGCGATAACACCGGTAAGGTCTAGAAACCTCTCACTAATTCTGCTGAGTCATTGAAAACGTGCGCATAGAAAGAATTAGGCCACATAACGCCGACTGCAGTACAAATAGGGCAGAAATAGCAAAGCAGTTGTCAGTTTAGAATTAAAGTTGGTTTAAAGTTGGTTTGTTTAGGATGCAAGTCGTCGTGTACAGTTAGTATTTAGTTACGTGAGTGAGTCGGCCAGCCTGTAAATGAGTGTCGTCGAGTGATTGTACCGTAATAGTCAAGTCATAAGGGAAAGAGAAACTGGTGAATGACATGAAAGACTGAGAAAGATTTATCGGAAGAACAATTGTGAAATGAAATAGTAGACAAGACTGTATTAGAGAAGAAAATTGTGCACTTGTAGTAAAATTTAGAGCACCATAGGGTCTTAGAAAAGTAAAAGGATTTCGAATTTTGCCGTTTTGTTACAGTTCAAAACAGGAAATTTTGAGAGTGTGTATGTATATGCGCGCGCGTGTATCGATGTGTGTGTGCGCGCGCGCAATCTCGAAAAGCACTAAATTCACTCCGACGGAGATGGTGCTATAAGACCATCTAATTCCATTCCATGAATTACTAAAATATTGAAGAGGATTTACAAAGTTCTTGTACTTGAGTTTGAAGCATTGAAGTTATAAAAGAACGTGCAAATAGGGTGCCTTTCAGTTGAGAACATCGTGGAGTATATGTTTTACTCCATAGAAAACCCATGCAAAATAAAACAAATGCCGCGGGTATTTTATTCCAATCAACAAATGTATACTAATTGCAGCTTCTGTGTTTACTAGCCGTGTAATATTTATAAAACTGTTGGAGCTTTCGGCCATACTTAACTCCATAGCCATCACCAGGAAATGAACCGTTATTATTCATTTCCTGATGATAGCCATGGAGTTAAGTATGGCAAACAATTCTAACAATTGTATAGATATTACACGGCTATTAACCCGAGAAGTCTAATTAGTAATTATTATCGTAAAAGCTTCAAATATTATAAATAAATATGTATATAGATAGTCACAATTTAGCAACTATGACACAACAAAACAAGAAAGAATCGAATCTGCCCATAATAATACGTTAGCACCGGGTCATAAAGCAATTCACCAACACTTGTTTTGATCCGTGGAAATATAAAATGATGATATTAAAGCTGTTTTACTGCTATGGTTCTCAGTGTCCCATTCTATTGTGGGCATGAAAAGGCCTTAACTTTACTATGATTTGCTATGATGCCTCTTTAGCAGGCTTGTGGTTATTTTGCATGTCGTATGGCACCACCTACTTAACTTCCCTTCCGAAGGAAATTATGCTAGAAAATCCATCCGATTTGAACCCGCGACTGCTGGAACCAGAGGCTAGTATGTTAGTCTAAGACCACTGCAGACGATGCTTTCTGGGAACTATAAACAGAAGGCAGCCTACAAAATGTAGCGAACCGTTGAGAAACTGGCAGCATTTGTATAATCTTCCAATTGAAGTTTCAATGCAATGATTACATTAGATTAAATTAGATTAGAAAGCACCCTGTAAACTCGCTGTAGCCAAAGGCACTGGACGTAGAGTTTGTCAAAGTGTTACGAGTATAATTGTTTACATGCTATGAGAACACAATATACCAAGCTCAAGTGCTAACATACGTAGGTTAGAATAAGATCAGAAACACGTAATCACATAATTCGGCTTATGAGGCCTGTATGTCATTGCACAGTGTTTCACTTGCTCCATAAACCATATGTACGTCCTTAGTTGCATGCACATATAAACAAAATTATCAAATTATTGTTAAGATATATACGTAGATACAATATTAGATTACATTAATAAATCAATGTCATAATGATAGTTTTATAGTTATGTATATCATAATAATTACTACTAGCAGCTGTATAAAACTATGTTTACTGGATTATGTATATACATTAATAATAACAATAATAATAGTAACAATATTTCATGCACAATTAAATCACTTGGCTTTTGTAGACTGTATGTCACTGGATGGTTCCTCATTAGTGCATACATGTCACTGAATACGTATTTACAAATATGTTGCAGTGGTCTGAAATTAGTGCCTAAAGTATTCAGTAATTTGATTTGCGTACAACACACACACGCGCGCGCGCGCGCGCACAGACACACACAACATATATACCAATACGCACTAAGTGTAATACATGATGATGAATGTTACGATATTCATTCTTAAGATACTGTCTCGCAGATTTGTCACTTACATATTCCTCCACAGAGTAAAATGATTTCTTACATAGCCCCTCCTTAAGGGAAGCCTTAAAAGTCTTAAAATTGCTATATTTTTCCTTGAGTTTACTAGGGAGGGCATTAAATATTTTGATTATTTCACAATATATGTACTCCTTTCTGGAAACAACGAAGATTTGAAGGGAGGCGATCAATATTTCCTCTCTGCTTAGTGTCGATGGGTAGGATTGCTCCTGACATTTCGCTCAAATCATTGTTAAGCATCATCAGAGGACCTAATATGAGTGATTTTATGGCAAATACTTCTTATAAGCTGCAATAAGTGGCTTCGTGCATAACAATAGGTTAAGAAAAACTGAAATGACTATTTCCCATCTCTTGCTGTACAATTCCAACTAAAGCAACCAACCTTAGAATTAACTAATTGCCTTACCAACTTGGAAAACAGTAGACAGCATGATGTCGTGTGAAATGAACTGGCCAAATTGCATGTGCATTAGGGTCAATTTATGATGTGGTAGATCCAAATCCGGAAACAGCTGACTGCTGAGAAGGCGAGGGCTCGGTAATTGTGTGCCCTGGATCACAGACATTCTTGGCGCCCACACTCCTAAAAATTAAATCACAGATTGCTCCAAATTTCACAATAGCTTACTTATCAGCAGAGCCCGATGTTTATGACATGTCATAGTTTTTTTATTATAGCTTTTTTCCATGAAAAATATACCTAAGCGAAGCACGGTTTTAGCCATGGAAATTAAAATTATGCAATTTTCATTGGTCATATAAAGCCATATTTTGGCCTTTTTAACGTTTTTTGTCATGTTTCATATTATAGTCATGCCTTCTCTTAAATTTTTGTAGTTTTCTCAGATTTTTATATTTCTATTCCAGTTTCGCGCACGTGCTTGCAGTCGTTCCAAAGGCCGATTTTTCATATTCCCTAATTGTTGTTTGTAATATTTTTTTCAATTATCTTTCTTAAAAATGTTATGTTTCCGCGAATTTTGGGCGTAAGCTGTCTTGTATAGAAAGAGACAGATGCGTAGGGAGTGAGAGATGAAAAGAAAGCACGGACAGTTTGATATGGAGATTATCACGTTTTCTGTCAATGTCAGAGAATTATAAGATATTTATTTCAAAACTTCAAAATATATGCAATTCACTATTGTAATTCCTTCTGGTTGGCCTTCAGAATGTGACATTTATTTAATTCTGTGCAGAGATGAGTGTTAGTCCTGGATTGGGCAGTTAAATAAATTCAAAATAAAACAATAACATTCATGTGATTTATTTATAATTCAGTGTACAAGATTTTTAAACTCGATTTTCAATATAATGTTAATTTAAACAGTATTGAATTTTTGAAGATTTCGAAAATGCGCCAAAAAAGTCATACTTACAGCCATATTTTCTATTTTTTTTTTTCTGACTTAAGTGCTTTCATATTTCTAACATTTTTAAGTCATAAACATTCGGGCCCCGCTTATAAAAGCATATATATATATATATATATCAAAATAATTGTGTTTATATTTTGTTTTTGTTGCTCATATCCCCTTTGTTTATACTCAAGTAACCAGTATACTCGTATATATCGGTCATATTAACTTAAATAAGGGACGCCGGAACTTGGGAGGTGAGACTCCCCTCCCAGGTGTTTAGGAGATGGTGAGCCCCATAATTGCTTTATTCCAGTTTTATTCTTCTATGCGCTGGTATAAACCAGAAAGCAAATACCTATATCCTGTTTGTCCACCAGAAGAAGACGAGTTGGATGAATGTAAACATTTTCTACTGTCCTTGTCACTTTTACTTTCTCTGCTGCGTATAGCAGAGGAAGTATTGTATTCCACCCAAAAATTCGATGTTGAGATTTCACCAGGAATATATGTTTTGAGGCTCCCTGAATCCAAAAAAAAAGCGTTTTTAGAAAAAGGTCCGTGTGTGTGTGTGTGTGTGTATGTGTGTGTATGTGTGTGTGTGTGTGTGTGTGTATGTGTGTGTGTGTCTGTGTGTCAGCATAGCTCAAAAAACGGAAAGTCGTTTAAAAACCCAAGTTAGCATTTAAGGTTATAATGTCTTTCAAGAAAACCACACGAAGACTTTGAAGAAAATTGCTCCACCCTAAGCTATTCTTTACGTGGAAAATTTTTCGAAAACTTTTATTTTCTTGAAAACGGCTCTAAAGATTTTGATTAAAATGACATGTTTGCGATATTTTTATGACAAATGAAATGTATATCTTGAATTTTCTGGCTATAGCCTCTGTAGCCTATTTACTCTAGATTACTTCTGCATAAGGGGTAAACCGTAAGAGGTAGACCAAATCTTGCTATACAAAAAGTGTAGATCTTGCTAAAATACACGATTTATATCCTGCTAAAATACACAATTTATGCTTTTTTTTTTTTTTTTTTTTTTTTTTTTTTTTTTTTTTTTTTTTTTTGAGAATGAACCATTTCGGGGATATTCATTGTTATTTGTGTAAGTTTTGGAGAACTTATACTGCTATGAAATGGAACATCGTTATTAATTTTTTATATATGTTAACCGTGCAAAGAGAACGGAATTTAAAAGTTTTAAAAAAAGCCTATCGCTCAAAGCCTACTGTATTCCCATATTCCCCTTGTACTATAAGAAAATAACCACTAAGGTAATTTCTGCAAATGTTTATCTCAACTAACACGAAGGAATAAGGAATAGGAATAAGAGTTTGTAAGAATGGTTAGCACAAGAGTAGAGAAAGTCATGTGAGTGCAACACATCAGATTTTTATGCATATGGAATATGTATACACAGCGTTGCCAGACAAACGCATAATATCTATCACAGCAGTTACATAGCAAGTAAATATTTATTCCAATAATTCTAATTATACAAATATATAGCCCAAGCACCGAGCGAGATAGTTCAGGTGGTAACGTCTGTGATCCACACTCGGGAGGCTGCGGGTTTTTCCATGGGTTTTTCCATGGTTTCCTCATGTCACTTAGGTGAATGCTACGGCGCATTCATCTCATCTCCACGGCTTCCTTTCCCTTCCTGTCTCACTTCCTCTATCGTAGAGGCCTCCACGTGCCGACATTCTTAGGTTCGGTACGGCCTGAACTCAACAAAGTCCGAGCCGGGCCCGAGCCCGAGAAAAGGTTATACAGGTGTAACAAAAAGGTACGTCAAACATTTGGCAAAGCGTTTCGTGCGGATAGAGGATACAAAATATTATATGAACAGAAGTCCGGAAATTGTTTGTTTCCTTTTTAAATCACTTTTTCTACAGTAGTTAAACCCCATACAAGAATACTCAATGAGAGAACCGTGGGGAAACAGGAAATCACAGCACATGTTCAAAATGGCTTCCATCAGCTCCAATGTATGCGTCAACCCACCGTAACATGGACTCCCTAATGCGCTGAGTTAGCCCTGGAGAATTTCGTATTGTCTGGCAGCCTTCCACGAAGAGCCTCTAATCTGGTACTGGAGTTTCATAAACAGGAGACTTCAAATGTCCCCACAAATAAAAATCTAATGGGTTTAAGTCAGGCGAACGTGGAGGTCATGGAATGGGTCCACCTCTTCCATCTACCAGGAAACTTGCTATTTAGAACTCGACGGACAGAAAGACTAAAATGAAAAGGAGCTCCGTCGTGTATGAAGTACATGTCTCGTCGTATTGCTAATGGAGTATCTTGCAACAAGATAGTACTGTACTATAGCATAATGAGTACCTCATTTAACCGCTTGTTTACTACTGTACAATTAAACAACTGTTCTGCTGTACGGTTATGGTCATAGGACAGCTGCGTATTATACATCTCATCGTATAAGTAGAGTTGTAGAGGATGAACTCTACCATGGAAATAAACAATTTTCGAGCCTATGTTCATACACAATTTTTTTATCCTCCATATGCATCCTGTAGTGCTCGTAACCGTGGCGCCACCTCACACGGTCCCTACTACTCACTTCTGCACTTGGTGGATAATTTGCCGAGCTTTGGATTGATAATCATGGGTACCTACATTAGATGACCTGCTCAACTCTTCCTGGAGCACTATATGAATTTAGTTTATGTACTCGCAGGGTCTATCAATAAACAAACCAACACTACAAGTGTTCATATAAAGATTAATTTTTCTATTTTACTTAATGATAACAAATAGGGAGCGAACCTTCATACAGGAAACAAAAGGCTGCGGATTATGGACTATAGGAAGTGGCAGGGCTCAGTTTGGTACATGATCATAGCACATAGGAGACTAGATATTGTCTCCAGGTTCAACGCAATACATAACGTTGTTATATAGCTTACATTCAATGCTGTCACCATTTGCAGTTAAATAGTCACTCCCAAAGTCATGTAAATACAAGTTATGTCATAGGCGAATATTTCGATTTTCTGCTCTAGCCATTTTACTCTGTGTGGATCTATGTGTGAACGCATTTGAGAGACACTATGCACTGTAAGCAGTGAGTCCAGTTGTGTTTTGTGCTATCACTGTACTTCCACAATGGCATGTGCCCATGTGCCAGGTAACTAGCGATCGCCTCGTTTCGCGATAGCTGTGTAAAGGTTCGAACCCCAATAGTAAATGTTTACCTAGAAAGTTTCTCCAATTAGTCAATATAGGTTTGTAGCGAGGACATCTCGTACCGTTTGCCTCGTCGTCACTCTTCTGTCAGCTGAAGAACCAATCGGAAGAAGAAATAAGTATAGAAGAAAAATTGATCTAAGAATATGCTATTACCGATAAAACGAAGTATATAAAAGGTTTCTGCAAAATAAAACAGAAGAATAAATACAAAATTATAAGGAAAAAATCTTATGTGTTGCACTCACATGACTTTCTCTACTCTTGTACTAACCATTCTTACAGACTCTTATTCCTATATCTTCTTCGTGTTAGTTAAAATAAACATTTGTACAAATTATCTTATTGCTTATTTCCTTGTAGGTGCAAGGGGAATATTGGAATACAGTAGGCTTTGTGCGATAGTCAAATCTTTTAAAGCTTTGAGATTCCGTTCTCTTTGTACACGTAACATATAAAAAAATGAACAACGATGACCCATTTCACGAAAGTTCCAAGTTTTTCAAAACTCACACACATAACAAGGTATATCTCCGAAATGGTTCACCCTACAAGAAAATTTATTGAGACATAAATTGTGTATTTTAGCAAGATCTACATTTTTTGTATAGTATAATTTGGTCTATCTCTAACGGTTTACCAGTTATGCAAAAGTCGTCCAGAGTAAATACGACTACAGGGGCTATAGCCAGAAAATTCAAGATATACATTTCATTTGTCATAAAAATATCTCAAACATATGGCATTTTAATCAAAATCGTTAGAGCCATTTTCAAGAAAATCAAAATTTTCGAAAAATTTTCCATGTAAAGGGTAGTTTAGGGTGGGGCTATTTTCTTCAAAATCTTCGTGAACGATATTAAACTTAAATACCAACTTTGGTTTTTAACCGACTTTTCGTTTTTGAGCTATACTGTCCACAGACTGACAGACTGACAGACACACAGACACACAGACACACGGACCTTTTTCTAAAAATGCTTTTTTTTGGATTCAGGGGGCCTCAAAACATGTATTTCCGGTAAAATCTCGACTTCGAATTTTTGGGTGGAATACAATACTTCCCCTATTTACCAGTAGAGAAAGTAAAAAGAAACGACGCCAAAGCAAAATTACAAGAAGAGGATATCACGATTCATGGGATAATTTTATTAGCCAGATAGAAAATGTCATACATGGCAGACAACAATTTGCCTGTAAAGTGATTAACACATTAACGAAACAAGAGAAAGATAAAGTGAGAATAAACAATAGATCTAAAGAAGAATGGTTGAAATATTATAAGGAATTATGGAACATTATGGTAACATTTCATTGTAGATACAAGAGATTTAGGACGTACTAAAATCCACAAAGGCGAGGCTTTATCCTATTATATTTGAAAAGTACACATTTGCAGAATCGAGATATTTGGGACATAATTTATTAAAGGCTAAAGACGCGAGGTTCCTGTTAGCATCAATGATAAAATGTTTTAACATTGGTCGCTATATCAAAGCTCTGAAATTCCGCTCTCTTTGCACGGCTAAGAGATAAAAATTGAATAGCGACCTTCCATTTGAGAAAAGTTTGAGTATTGCAAAATTCACAGAAATAACATGGAATATCTCCGAAATCGTTCACTCCACTTAAAATGTATTTAGACATAATTTGTGTGTTTTAACGAGATCTATATATTTTTGTGTTGTAAGATTTGGTCTATCTCTTACGGTTTACCAGTTATGCAAAAGTCATCAAGAGTAAACAGGACTACGTAGGCAATAGCTGGAGGATTCAAAATATACATTTCATTTGCCATAAAAATAACTTGAACATATGGCATTTTAATCAAAATAGAGCCATTTTTGAGAAAATCAACATTTTCGAAGCATTTTTCATGCAAACGATAGTTTACAGTGGAGGAATTTTCTTCAAAATGTTTGTGTCGCAAGAGTGTTGGAAGATATTAAACGTGAATACCAACCTTGGTCTCTAAGCGACTTCTCGTTTTTGACTTACGCTGTTTTTTTTTTTTTTTTTTTTTTTTGGTAGTGCTTAACGCCCGCTTTTACTACATATGGAACTGCAGGCGGTGACACTGATGATACTGGAATGAAGATGGTGTACTGGTGGAGTGAGATGGCGTGGGAAACCGGAGAACCCTGCGCCGCTTTGTCTACCACAAACCCTGTATGTGGTCGCCTGGAATCAAACCCGCTTTGGTGAGACGCGAGTTATTCTGTTCACAGGCATGCACACAAGCGCGCGCGTTTTGTCTAAAAATGTTTTTTCTTTTCGGATTGATGGGGCCTTAGAACATATATTTCCAGTGGAATCTCGACATTGAAATGTTGGGTTGAATAAAATACTTCTCCTCCTTACTATACGTAGCAGAGAAAGTAAAAAAAAAAAATGGATTCAGGAATGAGATGTATACTTAGGATGAAATCCCATTATAAATTTTTGAGTTGAAATATTTTCCCTACCTTGAGTACCTAGGGCTAGAGAAGCAGAGCAGTTGGTTATCTTGTAATTACTTTTATTACTGAGAGCATGTCATTAAAGGAAAATAATATGCTGCCTCTAGAGACCCCTCTTAATTACGGTTATAAACGTAGCATCTCATTTGTTTTGCACCTGCAATGAATTACACCGTTACACGCAACATTTTGTTAGTGTTCCTTAAAAACGAGTATTGCTACTCGTATGTTATATCAGGTAACTTGTCCGCACAATAATAAAAATAAATGATGTCCACTTAATACGAGATTATCAACCGGTAACGCCCATACTCAGGATGTTGAGTAATTTATTGCTTGACTGAATTGCATTCACAACCTGTAATGCGTATGGGAGCTTACATAATTATAGAAAGAGCTTACTGTAACATCACATCGACTTTCTCCGGCCACTGTAATTTAGTTTTATAATCATTTTAGGAAATCTGCACATAAAAAATTAATAAAGCTAAAATGAAGCTATATCTGTCACTAGAAATGGGCTTAATATACATTTTGTGCAGGTAATGCTAGTATGTGGCAAGCTGAGTCCAGTATAACGTGTTTGAAAAGCAGCCTTGAAAAATTCTAAAGAAATAAAAGACTAGTTAATGCTTCATAAATTCTTAATTCTACGAAAATATGTGTATATATGTGACAACATGTTGTCTTGCAAGGTTTATGTACCTATTATTTTTCACAATTCACCATGTTGTTCCATGAGACTTCCCCGAAGGGTCACTTAATTCCCAGGCGTACTTGCATAGATGGTATGACAATTAAATTAGTCATATGCTTCCGCTCCTAAATAAATGAAAACGAATGTCAAGGAAAACAGCACATTTCTTAACCCATTTCTAAAGGTGCTACGAACTTTCCGCCTTGTAGTGAAATAAGTTGCCAAGTTAGTGACTGTTTGTGGAATTCGGAAGTTCTGGCTGCCGGGTGTTTGACCTTAGCATGTTTATTTTCTGAAATAAAAAAAATTAATAGACGTGTTTAATTCTCTAAACCTTTTTATCAGTATTTGAGAATCAGAATAAAGGCACACTGCTAGAAATTGAGTTAATGGGAGAGTGGCAATGTTGTGTGATCTTGGAAATACATGGAACAACATGGTAACACTGCTAGGCGCAAACGGTTACTTCACGTAGAAGTTATCTACAATTGCATTGTGTTCTGTTTAATGTATCGTTTATTACATTATTCACTGGTATCCATATCTTGTAACAATGTATTCTATTAAAACCGTATTTTACACTATTAAACGCTTCTCGTATATCTGACATGGCGAGAGTCTACGAAATTTATAGAGATGCCTTTGAATGGCATCAATTTATGGATATGCAAGAATGTTGCATTTGAAACAAATCCCCTCAAAGGACCTGTTAAATCGTATGCATCTGACACACCTCAGTTCTCGGAAACGTCCACATGGATACAAGAGGACGGTTGAAACATTGTGTCAATCATTTTGAACACCTATTCTATGAAGGAAGTCACCATAACAATGGCCTGATGATAATAATAACTACAAAGACAATAGCAATAATAATAATAATAATAATAATAATAATAATAATAATAATAATAATAATAATAATAATAATAATAATAATAATAATAATAATAATAATAATAATAATAATAATAATAATAATAATAATAATAATAATAATAATAATAATAATAATAATAATAATAATAATAATAATAATAATAATAATAATAACAATAATAATAACACAATAAAAATTATTGTTGTAAAATAAAAATATAATAATTATTATAATGATAATAGTGAGAAAAATAATAGTGGTAATGATAATTAACAATAATAAACTAATGAGGATAAAATAATAACATTAATAACAATAACTAAACATAATGATAAAATACAATAGCATTAATAAGAAATAAAGAAATGCCAATGAAACATTACGTGCCCTTATGTTTACAAGGACTTGTTACGGCAATCTATAGTCTATAATCCGGCAATAACAGCATACACAGGAATGAGTTTATTCGCTGGAAAATAAAGTCCTGTAAGTGAAATGGAATATATTCCAAGGCTGTTCTTGTCTATTATCACGCGCTACACACGCTAGTTGAAGGTTGGGGAATTCCTCTCCCGCTCACTTCTCTTACAAGCAGAACAAAGTTCACTCACGCCACTGACTGGATTTACCCCCGTGCGTTCTGCAACTCTTAAAACACGAAGGGTTATCTACTTACCCCAATGCCGGGTGAAGTAGGCCACCTGGTATACAAAACAAAATATTGAATATATGTATTCAATATTGAATGTATATTCTGAGAAATATGGTTATAATTAATTGTATTTGTTTTATTCTAGTGCCGTATTAAGAGTGAATTTGTATAATTAGAATTGGTAGAATAAATATTACTCTATTCTACTCATATTCCTAAGAGGCTTGCTTCTGTCAGGTGATAAGAGCCCTAACGAGTAGACACGATACCCTCAAAGCATCGGATTTGATATTATCCAAGGTTATATTTCAGAGAACCCCCCAAAAACCTTTAATGATTCAATTTTCAAATGAAAGCACTAGTAGAAAGAAGATATACCTGTATATCTAAACAGAATAGCCGTAATAAAACAATCATTAAGAAGTTAAATCAATTGTGTGGTTAGTTAAAGAACAAAACAAAAATAATTCATAGCACTGTTTTATAAACCAAATTACTATATGAAAAATCTTATGTGTTGCACTCACATGACTTTCTCTACTCTTGTAAAGGATAGAGGGTACAGATACAGAGGGGGACACCTCGCTCACGTCAACCTACACAGATCTATTGTGGCTACCAGCCCCGAGGAGGCGAGAATGAAACACATATGAGACAGGCCACCTCCCCCCACCCTCCTCCCAACGGAGGACAAGGGCCGGCCAAACGTCAGCACCGAGAACAGTACCCACGCCATCTGCCCGGCATTGCCAACACTACACGCCTTAAAATACAGCTGAAAGATGATAAGGAAATGGAATGATGGGAAATGATGGAAAGGAAACCGTAATTTGAAATAATGCACCACAGCATTCGCCTAAGTGACAAAGGGAAACCACGGAAAAACCCATGTCAGAGTGCGCGGCCACGGGGAGCGAACCCACGATCTCCCGAATGCGGGCCACAGACGTTACCACCTGAGCCATTCCGCCCGGTTCTCTACTCTTTTACTAATAACTCTTACGAACTCCCATTCCTATATCTTCTTCATTTAGTCGAGGTAAGTACTTGCAGAAATGGTCTTATTGCATATGTGCTTGATGGTACAAGGAGAATATGGGAAAAGGATAGGGTTTGAGTCAAATCTTTTGTAGATGGTCACTAAATGAAGGATTTGAAATTCAAGGCCAAGAGATAGAAAGGTGAATAACGACCTTCCATTTGAGAAAAGTATAAATATTGCAAAACTCACACAAATAACTAAGAATATATCAGAAATCGTTCAGACTACAAAAAATGCATTTGGAGATTCACTGTGTGCTTTGACGAGATATATATTTTTGTACAGTAAGACTTGGTCTATCTATAAGAGATCTATCTATCTATAACTGGTTTACCAGTTATGTAAAAGTCATCAAGAGTAAACAGGACTACGTGAGCTATAGTGAGAAAATTCAAAACATACATTTCATTTGCGATAAAACATATCCTAATCATATGGCGTTTTAAACAAAATCGTTAGAGACATTTTTGGGAAAATAAAAATTTTCGAAAAAAGTTCCATATAAAAGGTAGTATAAGGCAGAGGAATTTTCTAAAAAACTATCGCGTCGCATCCTTGAAATGTATTACAACTAAATACCAACATTGGTTTTTAAGCGACTTTATATTTTAGAGTTGTGCTGTTCACAGACACACACACATGGACCCTTTTATAAAAATACCTTTTGTGTTTTCAGGGAGTCTCAAAACATATATTTCTGGTGGAATCTCGGTATCGAAATTTTGGGTCGAATACAATACTTCCCCTATTTACTATAGGTAATAGCATAGAAAGTAAAAAAAAAAAAAAAAAAAAAAAAAAAAAAAAAAAAAAAAAAAAAAAAAAAAAAAAAAAAAAAAATGAAAAGGCACAACGAAAGCACAAGGAGCCCAGCCAGGTAATTGAAACAGATTTCAGCAGAAGCAGCTCCAGCTTTTTTCACCAGCAGAAACAGCTTTATTACAAGTTATGGGGCATCCAAAATATTTAAAACCGACACATCTAACTCCCAATCGTTAAGATTCGGATTCATTAACAGTTCACAGTTCAAATTCCTCTTGAACCGTCCTCCCTAGTGAGATTTTTCCAGGTTATTCTCTGTTCATAAGTATATGTAGGAAATACCGGAAGAGACCACATGCTTGGATAAAAATGTTTTTTCCCAAACATAAATGAATCTGTGGTGCCGTATATAAACTACAGGAAATTAAAAACTCCCTAAAACAATCCAGTCGCTTAATTATCATATAAAGATAAATGACAACAAAAATAATGATAGTAATGATAATAATATTAATATATAGTAATCATAATTAGTAGGTGTCAGAGAATTCTACTTATGTTGTTCCTTGAATCCTGTGTTTCATGACATATCTTATATACTGAATTAACAGCTTGAAAATGTTTGAAAATTGCTACGAAGTTTTGGAGTAAGTTATTTTACAAACAGTACTTACCATCAGAGTATGCTGGGTGTAATATCTTTCTCATGGCAGTAAACGCAGCTCCCCATTTTGGATGTTGTAAATTATTGCAGTTACCGTCTATCTCACGATAAGGATATCGTTTATCGCACGTTATTGGTTCGGAACAGTCTTCCAGCTTCACATCAAAGCCTTCGATCCGAAATGCGCTCTTCCTGCAACACCAAAGAACATAACTAGACTACATGTCCTTTAATATTTTTAAAACTTGAGAGTCATCCTTTTATTACATTTTGTTGAACACTGCGACTGTACTGGCCGAAGGAAAACTGTCAGTAGTTTAACGAAATGCCAATCAAAGAAGCCTGGTACTAATGTTATCTTTGATAGTCTTGTATCTAGTAAAAGTATGCTCTAATAGTGAAGTTATAGTACCTTCCAGAAAGAGGGTTTTCAGAGTTTTGCATAAAGGAATACTATATTGTGATGCAAGTGTGTTTGGTGCATCCTTACAGAACGAGGAAGAATTTTGAAATGCAGGACGACGAGTATTTCCACTTCCAAGTTTCTGCCAAGCCCTTAACGTGTGTGTATTGCAGCGATGTCCAACGTTTGCGAAAGAAGGAGGGTTGAATTTACTATTTGATATAATTGTTTGTTTTAACGAGACCCAGATGTTTTATTTAGTAAGCCTTTGTCTATCTCTTACTGTTTAGCATTTATGCAAACATCATCCAGAATGAAGAGGTCTTCTCAGGACATTCCCAGAAAATTTAAGTAATGACTGCCATGCAGTCGCCTGTTCGGTCCGTCACTGGATACTGTCTGGTTATGTTTCTTCACGTCACAAGCGCTACGTGACTCACTCTCCGACTGGAAAAGTAAGTGGGGAAGCAGCGGTTAATTATGCAAGCGTCTCCAAAGAGACAGGGTATGCAAATAAGAAGCAGAGAAGCCATCTACTGTACGGTACACCGAGAATACTTCATTTCCCTGAGATAAACAAATATATGACCGCATCCGTTGGTAGCGCGCTTGCCTCTGGCGCGGAGGACTCGGGTTCAATCCCAGGTACCTGAATGGGGATTTTTCCCAGGGGCATAAACTGAGGAGCTACTTGAATAAAGATGTAGCGACCCCAGGTCGCGAAGGCCCATAACTGGCCGGGAGGGACCGAGGCGCTGGTGGTCTTACCTTCCAGTTCTGCACCCCTCATGTCGCCTGTAATGCGCAGAACTGAAGGACGCAGCGGTCGGGTGGTATTCTTGACCCGCGAAGGGCTGTTGCGCTAGGGGTTCTTCTTCTTCTTCTTCTTCTTCTTCTTCTTCTTCTTCTTCTTCTTCTTCTTCTTCTTTTTCTTCTTCTTCTTCTTCTTCTTCTTCTTCTTCTTCTTCTCATTCTCATTCTCATTCTCATTCTCATTATTATTATTATTATTATTATTATTATTATTATTATTATTATTATTATTATTATTATTATTATTATTATTATTAACAAATATATTAACTAGATGACTCGGTGAACTTGTTAGCACGTAACAAGTAATGGTAATCAACCTTCCAACTCCAGTCCATTGGGTGATAATATTAGACGCATCGTGTACGGTTTGAGTGTTGCTTGTTTATTAAATGAAAGTCGTTTATAATTCAAATGAATTTAATGTATTTTATTTACATAAAAGATAAACGTAGTCAACATAAACGTAATTAAATTCGATTGAAGGAAATATATTCTTAAAATCCAATGCTTTTCTTTACTAAAAACGATTTTAAACGTAATACATGCAGCTGTCAAACGATAGGTTCGCCACAAACACCATATATTGAAAGTAATATTTCAGCTCGTCCTCTCCTTGGCATTGTAATGAACATTGCAAAACGAGACGGAATTGTTTTCACAGTCACTCAATTGAACTTATCTTGAGAACTTTACAGTATTTAAACCCTCAGACTAATTCCTCGAGGTTCGCTGAAACATTTTGTGGTTATGTCTAAGCTTGTTTTAATTCTTCGAGTCCAGCTAAAACAAAATTGGATTATGTTTTTTGTTGCTTATTTCTAGGCCTACAACGTTCATTTTCCTTAATTGAATGGCTGACCAAAACGAATGTTCGCAAAATGTAATTAAATTCGATTTAAACAAATCTATTCTCAAAACCCACTACCTTTTTTACGAAAAAAAAATATTTTAAATGTAATAGATGCAGCTGTCAAGCCATAGGTTGACCACGATAAATGAAAGCAAACCGAAATGGCAATTCTCTTACAAAATTAACAATTTCGATCTTTTGGCTGTACTTTTGGGTCTTTCATAGTGAGATAACCCCAAGTAAACTCACGAGGTGTCTGCAGCACTTGTATTAAGAAGCGATGTCCGTAAGATATACATTCTTCCTAGCGCTGTAAGTCCTAAATATGGTTGCCAACTCGTACGATAATTATGAAGGCATACGATGATTTGAATGTTTGTACTTATGGTTGTCAACCCCTACGATAATTATGGGGGTGTACGACAATTTTGACACCGGCGAAAATCATTTTCATTGGTTTGTCACACCAGCGAAATGAAATTAATTACAAATGTGGACACCAATTTTGCCCTAATGGCCTGTCTCCACCCCTCTAAGGCAACCATTTCATATCCCACTAATCCTTCTACCCTTCATTCTTTTGTTGCTGGTGTGATCTCAGCAGATCAGATCAGATCTGGTTATCACAATGAAGAAGGCACTGTTCAGAAAACTGATGATCAATGGAGGAAACTCAAAATAAGTGATACTGCGTGTGAAATAAAGAACATGCTTGAACCTGGCAGTTTATGGAGTGCTGTTAAACACGTCACCTTGCTGGAAATACTGATTTCAAAGAACTGGTGGAGGTTGCATTATCAGTGATTTCATTGCCCCACAGAAACACTTCTTGTGAAAGAGATTTTTCCAAACTAGGTTTAATAAAAAGCAAAATTAGAAACAGATTGGCGCTAAATATGGTAAATGGACCTACTCGGCCATCTCAGCTTATGAAAGAATGTGGTAGGTCCGAAAATCTGCAAATGACCGAGACGTTAAAGTTTATACCAATAATAAATTTGTATAATTTTGCATAAGTTGAGGAAGATGATGAACTTTCAGATGAATAGTGCGAGAAATATTTTTATAAGTGTTATGCTGTTACATTTGCTTTTGTAGCATTTGGTTTATGATGTACGATAATTTTGAATCCAAATCTATACTTTTGAGTAGACCGTACGATAATTTCACTTCTAAACATTGGCAACCCTGGTCCTAAAGAAGTGAAAAGAGCTGTCACATGAATAGAAAGAAATTGAAATTTACATACCGGTTGAGAAATGTCTTGGTAGCAAAGACGGCCTCTACCGCCTGGTCAGCCAGAGCTTCCCTGTGTGGCAGTTTTCGATGACGCGTTGACAGAAAGTGGCCAAAATCCGGGGAAGAACGGTTCATATTATGGACCATATCACTGTTCAGGAGGAGCTTCTGCTTCTTCTGGATTCCTTTTATTGCCGTCTTTGCCACAGCAATGAAATCATGGACAGGTAGATACACATTTGGATTCAGATATGTTGATATTCCTGCACAAAAAAATGTAGAGGCAAATAATGACACCTGAATTTAAACAGATCTTGCGCATTACTAGCATCAATAGACTTATTTATTAATGGATTAGTCACTATACATAGGAGAGAAGGTAAAATAGTGTATCATTGTCCTCTATGCGCTCCTACACCGTTTGACCGATCGCCTCGGAATTCGACATTATATATATATATATATATACATTTTTCACGGAGAAGGTTTGTGTGCTATATATTTTACTGCAGTTGCGGGAAATTTACTTCTTATTTTTCAAAATGGAAATACGGTTTTACTGAAAGAATTTAATATTTTTAGAATGTTAGACAGATACAAATATTTGAATTCTATGTATTTAAGTTTCATAACAAGAAGTTAGAAATAAAAACCAAATAAAGTATCTGAAAGCTTAACACATTTACATGTTGCTCATACGTCACGCGTCCCATATATTTATATACAGGATGTCCCAAAAAAAAAAAAAAAAAAAAAAAAAAACAGCGACAACTCTGAGATTGTTGTGCGGGATGACAAACTGATCGGTTTTCAAACAGGAACCACTCTCCGGAAAAGCAAGGCTCGGGCGCTGTAGCGTATTGAAGTGAGATGGATGATGTTCACATTTCGTCAATAAATCCAACATCGAGCTGTCTACATTAGCCCTCTATGTCACTGTAGAGCATATATCGGCGGTTCTGAGCCTCATGCACATGAATAAGTGTGGTTGTCTTTGGGGATTTTTTTCTTTGTAGTTGTATGAAGAGTATGGTGTATGGCACTCCTGTAACGTCAGCGGAGGACCTTACTGCTCGAGTCCGCGGAACAATTGAAAATTTGAAAGACAACCATAATTATTGGGTCATGTGCATGAGGCTCAGCACTACCGATATAGGTTCTGCAATGACGAAGGAGGTACGCGGTTCGAAGCTCGATTATAATGTAGACAGCTCGACGTTGGGTTTGTTGACGAAATGTGAACGTACACCTATCGCACACTTAGATGCGCTACAGCGTCCAAACCATGCATTTCCGGACTGGGTTGCTTCTTTCAAGATCATTTTACTATCCCGCACGACATACTGAGCGTTGTCGGTGTTTTTTGGGACTTCCTGCATGTTTACACACCTTTTCCGATAACATTACGGGCCCTAATGACCAAACTGTCGACTGGCGTTTAAACCTCACTCACTCACTCACTCACTCACTCACTCACTCACTCACTCACTCACTCACTCACTCACTCACTCACTCACTCACTCACTCACTCACTCACTCACTCACTCACTCACTCACTCACTCACTCACTCACTCACTCACTCACTCACTCACTCACTCACTCACTCACTCACTCACTCACTCACTCACTCACTCATTTACTCACACACTCATTCACTTTCAGTCACTCACTTATTCACTCACTCATTTACTCACACACTCACATTCACTCACTGCAGTTAACATAATATATTAATCAATTGTAAAATTTGCAATCAGACAAGTTGTAGATCATCATCACTATCATTATACCGATCATCACTATAACCAGCCTGCATCATTATTTCCCTGTGTGATCATTCAGCTTTATCCCCTTTATTACAACTAGTATCCCACCGGCCTTACAAGGTTGCCTAATGTAAACAAAAGCACATGGCAAACTATGTGCATTGACCGCGTATTACAACTTAGTTCCATGTCGAACTACGGAAACTGAGTTTGCTTTTTTACTATCTAAGAGTTTATTTTGTTAAGAAGCATTATTAGAATATTAACTTTTTGCTCACAAACATATATAGTATGGTTAAGGTTAATTATTATGACTAATCAACATTTATATGTGAAATATCTCAAAAGGAAAATTTTGAAAAGTGGCGAAAAAATAATTGTGTTATGTTCATAACGTTTTTGAGGAATATCCTGATTTATCCATTAAGACTTGTTAGTTTAACGTTCTAGTTTACTCATGTTTCTGTGAAAAGTGTCAACTCCATTCGCGTGGAAAAACACAAAACAGGAAAATTGTCATCAACTTCAAAGAAAAGAAAACAAACAAAAAAAGGTGCTTGGCACAAAACTTTGTAAGAAACGCTGTCATAAAGAGCATTGGTTTTACATGGACAATGAACCGCCAACTAATGGGAAAGTGTGCTTTAGTTATAGATTATAGTACAACAAATGTACAATAAATGTACAGTCTGTTATCGTGAAACGAAGCAGCAGCATTAATGACAAGGGAATAATGCAATCGTTCAGAACTAAACTTCACTGATGTGCATTTATGCTGGTCAGGTGATACAGATCAGAATCCCGTGTCTTCAGATAGTGCGCAGTCCAGAGCATAGTAATACAATTTGCAGATCAGTATTTCGCGCGCTTTCTTGTTTACATCCGGTTCCCTTCTAAGGTCTGTGTGATTATAGATAAGTGAGACTTTTAATTTCCCAATTGAACACCACATAGAAAGAAAATTCCAATTGTAAGTCATATTTTCGAAGAAGAGATATGCGTGCCATCTTGTGGCACTGCAGCTGAACTTCATGTTAAATGAATGGTTCGATCCGCAAGTGGTATTCATGGTGGACTTTTTTTTTTTTTTTTTTTTTTTTTTAATTAACGTCCTCCAACACTGTGTCATATCGGACGAAATCATGGTGGACGAAGCGGCGTCAGGGCGGGTTTTCTCCGGTTCTCCGGTTTTCCTCGCCTCTCATACCACCAATTTCTCCATTGTCACCTTTTCAATGATAGTTTTCGCCTGCGTTTCATATCATCCTCTTCCTCGCTATCGTACATGGTGTTTGGCTGAATACCCGCTTTCAGGTCTTCACTCTGTCCGGTCCATAGATTCCTGTGCTCCCCGACAGACGTCTGACCCTAGGCACTGGTTTGTAGGTCCTAGGGTGTGGAAGTCCCACATAAGGGGAGGGTAACCAGATAAAGAAAAGAAAAAGAAAAGAAAAAGAAAATGCACAGAAAGACCACATTGTCATACAAATTGCGCTGGGAATATATGCTACGCTTACTAAGATCATTCTATCTACAGTTTTAGACCGAAAGAACATTTCAACTTCAGATGAACAGTTTAATAACATTCTCTGTTGCTATAAACCGCGTTGCTTATGAAGCAAGAATAAGTCGTTAGAATGTTTATATTGGATATAAGCAAATGCTCACTCTGAAACCAGACCTAGAGAAGAAGCTCACTTCTCAAAGTCTCGAGAATACAAGGTCACCCCTTCTTACTCAACGTGAACGCAAGACTACTTCAGAGCAGCTTTCATGCATCGCTATCACCAGTAACTGTTCTCAAGAGATTTTGTACATCTAAATCTCAAAATTCTTTTCAAACCTTCCCCACATGTAACACTAACTATGAAGTGGACTACCTCATTTTGAACTTAGTGCGATACTTAAAGTGAAAAAGGTGTGTAAGAAGAAGGAAAAGCCGAAGAAGAACAAAAAGAAGAAAATGCATGCATTGTTATAGTACAATAATATTTTGTTGCCATATATGTATATCTCCATTTCATAGTCATATTTTAATCTTTACTTTTAACTCTATAGATATATTCAATTTATGAAATGTAATTTACTTTTAAACTTTGAAAAGCCAATATCTCAGAAGTAGATAAACAAGAATACAATATGTAACTTGATCTTGATATAAGTAATTCTAAGGGTAAAAATACTTTTTTATAAAATAAGTAAATCTCCCGACTCATATAAGCTGTGTAATATAATAAATTAATGGATTTGATTTATTTTAACTTTATTGTCTCCTTTTTAGACATTTAAATAAAACCTTGTTTTTAAAAATGTTTTACTATTAATTTATTGTGAATTCTTTTACAGATGTATATTACCTGGTGCATATTCTTGAGCAGTGTTCTCATAAGCTGACGTTGTAGTCGTTTGTAGATAACGTCCGGATTTTGACCCTGCAATAGAAAGTTGTTACCAATGTATTTTCCTATATTCACTAACTGTGATGTTATTCTTTCAGCAGAGTTATATACGAACGCTCAAAAGAAATAAAACGGTGAATAAAAAGAATACTAATGTTTTCTGATTTTCCAACGTATATACTTAAAACATCTTCTCTGCCCAAAATAACTGGTAATTGTGTAATGAAGTAAAAAGTCCCAGTTTGAAAAATCTACGTTACAGTTACATTACTTTTTGTATCCACTCTTCTATAACATATTCTTACTAAAGTAAATACTTCTGTCTACCACTTCAATGATCGAAATGGTTTCATTTACATTTGTTGGGGCTGCAACTGTATAGACGTTTGACGCGATAGTTAGACGTTTAAAACGCGCATCCCTTTACAGTCTATGCCATGCGCGAGAAATATACTACTAGCAGCTTACTGCTTCACAAAGACATAAATTACCCAAACCAACAATAACGAATATATAGGAAACAATGACAAATAGTGAGTTTTAACGTGTTCATATGTATTTTACTGTTTACCCAATTATACAGTAGTACACAGAATTTATTCAGAATACTACTATAAATATCTGGGTTAGTCCCTTCATCCGAAATTACCGTTTATGAAACTATGCTAACGATTTTGATTAAAATATTATCAAATATTTAACATATTTTCATGACAAAGAAAATGCAAATATTGAATTCTCTGCAAAAAGCGAGCGAAAACCATTTAATTGTAAATTATTTCTGCATAATTTTATATACCTATTAAACCATAAGAGACAGTTAACAGCAGAAAAAATACAGAACCTGTTGAAACAGACTAGTTCCATGGCTCAGAGCACTTGCCTGCTGTGCAACGGGTCCCGGGTTTGATTTCCGGCGGCTGGAGGATGGGGATTTCTCTTTAGAACTAGCTTGGGCCAAGGTAAAACGGATAGTAAAATAAGTGTAACAAGTAACTTTTCCTTGGTATATCACTTGTAACCGAAATAGGCTGGCAGGGTTTTTGAAAACATGTAGAAAAGGTATAAAATGATCAGGGGGAGAAAGATGGAGCACTTGAAAGTATCGTTTATGTTTTATAAGCTAAATGTGCTGCATGAACTAAAAATAATATTTAAGTTTCGCTACTTTGAGTGACTTCTTTACATTAATTTAGCGTGAATACACATTCGAAGGTTGGCAATATCACAAGCGCGATTAGAAGCAAGATGCTTACAATGTACTATCTCGCTGCATTCCTCTCAGGGACCAAGAGCTCGTGAACAAACTGTACTGAGTGTTTGTTCCAAAAGGTCGAAATTGTCGAAACACAAACTTTATATAAATTTTTTTGTATCGGTAACCATTCCCGATATATTTTGGCTATTGAGAGTTAGCGAGACGTTGTGGGTTTTAAAATGAACGAACAAAGAAATAAATAACTGGAGTTAAAATCAGTGGCGGCTCGCAGTCAAAATTTTAGTGTAGGCAAAGTGTAACAGTAACAACAAACAACAATAATAATAATAATGATGATGATGATTAATAATAATAATAATAATAATAATAATAATAATAATAATAATAATAATAATAATAATAATAATAATAATAATAATAATAATAATAATAATAATAATAATAATAATAATAATAATAATAATAATAATAATAATAATAATAATAATAATAATAATAATAATAAACCCCGTTTATCCGAAATATAAGGGGCGAAGTCATTGCGGATAACGCAAACAATATATTGTTTGGTTGTTTAATAAGAGCAGAGTGAATGAGTGTGACTTACGGACGAATTACCGCCAAAACTAAAATCAGCAGACTTTTTTCCAGGGGGGGGGGCACATGTTGGAAATTTGCAATCATATAATATTAAATCATTATTTTACTGTCAAAATTTATAGTATTTGTTGCAGATAACCGTATTAATTTGTGCTAAACAAAAATTGTTCTTTACATCAAAATTAAAATAATAGTTTAAAAGTCAGTAACTGACTGCACATTAAGTTCACCAACTTCCAAGGGGAAGCCGTGGCCCCCCTTGCCCCCGTTTCGCGACGCCCATGACTAAAATAGATTAAGAAATTGAAAAATTGTCTGACTGCAGCTTTGTGTTAAATAGCTAAAACACTCCTCTTTTCATTGTCAGTGCGCCGCGAAAGCGAAATTTGTAATAGTTCACTAATTAAGTCGGTCATACTGGTATTACACAGAGATAACGACAGATTCAGATCTCTGAGATCTTCGTTCGTGGAGTATGGCTGTTCGGAAAATGTCGCATAAATTCGGATTTGGGCCGGCAAGTGTTCGGACTGCTGGCAGACGCGTCTACGCATGCTCGGAGTGCATATACAGTCCGAATGTTTCCTTATCCCTATTCAAGGGCCTCGTACTGAGGAAATGGGGCCGGGCAGGCAGAGGTTAAGCTAGCCTGCTCTCCACTACCCAGGTTCCATGCGTATGATTTCTGCCGCGCGTTTCAAACACGCAGCGCAGTTTAGATGAATCGGAATTGAGATTAAAGGATTTGACCATGCGCTGGTCATTATAACCGAGAAAACTTTTCTTGAACTGCAATTTAGGGGAAAATGACGGTTCAAATGATAAAATGCAGAATCATAGTTAAACATTATTTGTTGATGTATTGCGATAGGGTAGGCAATGCCTACCCTGCCTACCCTGAGGAGCCGCGCCTGGTTAAAATACATTTTCAGTATCGTCTTTGTAGGAATTGTTAGTATATATCAGTGATGTTCAACGTTTGCGAAAGAGGGAAGGTTGGATTTACCTCCTTACACTATACGCGGACTTTGCTAACCTTTAAGACTCAAAACGTGCATTATGTTACAGTGGCGGACCTGTTATATGCACGGCATGTGGAGCAATACGGTAGGTATCATTAGTTAGATGCCCAATAGACTTTCGTGCTAACGACGTCAGCTGAGACGAAAGTCACTGCTCAACTAGCCGCTTGCTCTGATTGAAATGACAGTGTTTATGAGAACTAGTTATAGTATAGCTTACGGAGTCGTTTTAGAACACTGGAATACTTGAATGAAAGCTTTGATGTGAGTTGCTTACCTACGTTCAGTAGGAGTATGTTTTCTAGGATCAAAATGCAATCAGTACGTAATTGAGATATGCTCTTCTCAAATCAGGGGTCTAGGTAAATTTAGTGATTATCCCTTACAACTACCGTGAATCATAGAATAAAAACTGAACTTCTTGGACACAATTGTTCCGAGGTATTAAACCTAAGAATTATGTACGGAATAATAGCGTTACGTTAAGTACAATGACGATCAGCAAAATTGAAAGTGATGATTTAGAGACAGAAGAAGAAGCAAGGGAAAAAGAAAGGAATTTAGATAAGAGACCAGCATTGTGACTTCTTTTCCTGTGTTAACCATCTTGTTGAACAACTAGATCACATACAAGAAGACCGTGCCGTGACTGAGTGGTTAGATCATTTGCCTCTCACCAAAGCGACCCAGGTTTGAACTCAGGCATCCGCATATGGGATTTGTAGTGGGCAAAACGGCACAAGAGAAGGTTTCCTCTGGGTTCTCCGGTTTCCCCCACCATCTCTTTCCCGTCCTCATTTCCATGTATCATCAGTGTCACCGCCTGTGCTGAGCGTTAAATACTGCTAATAAACATACAGGGAACAAGCAGTAACATAAGCACAACTTTCCAAAATGTTGAACTTTTAGAAATGTAGGTAGGCCACCAGATGAAATTGCTTCGTTGTATGGGACATAATACGGGCTACTTGGCTGCAGGTAAATCGCGGGTTTGGTCGCTTTCAAGGGAAAGACCAACTGAGGAGTAGCTTCACTCCGTCATTAGTCTAGAGAAACATTTCATTGACTTTCATGGAAGTGGATTAAATAAATGTCCAAAAGTAATGAAGACCCTCATTGATAAATTAACCTCTAAATATCCGCATATAGAGCAATACGCTGTAAAGTGTTTTGTTCGCATGCGCACATTTATTAGGCTAAAGAATATGAACAAGAGAAACGGAAAATACCCGGAAACAAACGCAGTGATACGGCAAGAAAGAAATTAAAGCAAATGAAGATAGTGTGCTACAAGTGAATAACAAACCCATACGTGACGCGGAGAACACTAGGTTACGTACAATACTTTATTGCAAGACTTGCTAGTTTTGTGTTATTTAATTCCTATATTTAATATTTTATTGCTCCTTTACTTTCAATAATTTAAATCTAATTGTTGGAGCTGAGCAAGGTTACCTGTTTTATTAACGATTTATTTGATACGAACAGTCTGCATCTGTTACTTCAGGCAGTTATTATTGTGGTAATGATGTCCACGACTGTGAGTCTCACAGCTACACATATACTGCATGACGTCACGGAGAGCGTGTGTTACAGAGAAAACTGTCCGCGATACCTACCGTATTACTCAACATACCGCGGTTATACAGTAAAAACTCGCTTATCCGGCCCTTGTGTATCCGGATCTCCAGATTATACTGATCAAATTTGAGACTTTTTTTAAATGTAATGTTGCATTAGGTCATAAATTTAACTTTGATAGCAGAACATAACCATAACCACGCTAAATATTCGCTTTTTAGTTTGATTCTATGTACAGTTCCTGCATAAATTTCACAATAAATTATGGTAATATTTACTGTACCGTACTGTAAATGTTGACTGCTGATTAGTAGTATGTCACGTCGTGCTGACGCTATGTCCCACCAGCTATAAATAGCGCCTCAAGAAAGCGTTGACCTTGATCCCTACCCGTCACTACACCTCCCTCAATCTCCTCAGGTTCCCCACTATTTTCAAACGGTGCGTGTCATTGTGTTTATTGTGTGTGTTTCAACTGGATCGACATAGCGTGTTATCTAAGTATTTGAGAGTGTAATTTGGTGTACTAGTTTAAAATAACTTCAAAGCGAAAGAAGATCGTGGTTTCAATGGATAAAAAGTTGGATACTGTAAATCGAGTGCATAAAGTAGAAACATTGAAGAAAACAGCTGTTGAATTGGAAGTTACTGTGCACCAGCTGACAAACATTTTGACGCATTTGGAACGTCAGCCCCGACGCCACTCGAGCTGATCCATTAAACTTCGCTCAAACGCCACACGTGCTTAAAACAGAACACTGTGGATCAATTCTTTGATAAGAAATGTGTTTTTTACATTTTTTTAATGTCTTGTGTTCAATACCTACTATGTACTGTACATAATTTTGTTAACGAGACATAGTTTCTATCGTCATTAAACGGCAACTCTGCTTATTTAAGGTTTGAAGATTTTTGCTTACTTATTACCCATATAATCCAAATTATCCGTATTTTCGGTTTTCCGGATTGCCTTTGGTCCCAGTTAGACCGGATAAACGAGGTTTTACTGTATGTACGTTGCGTTTGATTTGCGAAATCACTTTCAAATCTTGTGCGAAAAACATCTGTTCATTAGTGACTTCTTTGGTGCTGCTTACGTTTAACAAGTCTATCAATATTTGGCGACAGAGTCGAAGTGCGCAGCCTTAGAATTCATCGTCGCGTAATCTACTACGATGCAGACTTTTAGTATAGTTCAATTAGGACAAGCTCTGTTCGGAAATATATGTACAGATATACTCACTCTTATGCAAAATAATCTATCAAATACTCATTGCTCTATCTATTTCATTTTAATCGACATAAGCATTTTCAGAAAGCATCCTATTGTTAATTTTCTTATAGGTGCAGTGACAATATGGGAATACAGTAGGCTTTAAGTGATAGCGAAATGCTTTAAGAGCTGGTTTATGTACGATGCCTTTGAAATTCAGTTCTCTCTGCATGGCCAAGACATAAAAAACGAATAACATTCCTTATTGAGAAAAGTATAAGCATTGGAAAATTCAAATAAGTAATGGAAATGGTTCATTCAAAAGAAAAAAAGAAGCATTTGACATAAATGTGCTTTAACGAGATCCACATCATTTTATTTAGTAACGCTTTGTCTATCTCTTACTTTTTCCCATTTATAAAAATGATCCAGAATAAAGAGATCTTCTGCGAACATTCCCAAAAAAATTCGAGTTATGACTAAGCTTCGGTCGCGGTTGCTGTTTCGTTGCATTTTGGCTCGAAGATGGTTAGGCATGCACAGGTTTTCACTGTTACCTTTCCCTCCCCAAGCACTGCCTGCCATTCACCCTAAGCGCTCGCTTGTAAACAATGACCGATTGGTATACTAGAACTGCACCTATCCTAAATGCCTAGTTATGCCTTAGAAACTGCCATAGAACCGCGTGTTTGTGTCCGTCATTGGATAATGACTGTTTGTGCGTCTAAACGCCACAGACATGATTCACCCTCCGACTGCAAGAATACAGTGGGGAATACTAATTTATTATGTAAGCGTCTCCAAAGAGACAAGGTTGGACATCATCTGGTCTATATTTATTTGTTTGTATATTTATTTATATTTAGTTATTAATTCAAATTTGTCATCAGTGGCATCTATCATGACCACAAGGATAATTACAATAATCTAAATAAATAGGATAAACAGTAGAGAACAAATTACAGATAAAACAATAATTAAATAAAACTAAAAAAACCAATTAGTGTAGGAATATAAACATTATAATACACCTGAGCTGCAATTAAAATCAAATTAGGAAAATCAATAGGCTTCAAGAAAAATAAGTAAAATATCTCATATGTAGCGATATTTATACTCCGAGAGAAAAAGTTACTAAATGAAATATAAGTGGTGTTGCACGATTTTTACTTACTTGTTTGTTGATCCCCTGGTATGCAGCAGACGCCCATTGTGCCGGTCTGCAAGTTGCACACCTTGATCCTCGCTGTCAAAGTCAAATGGGCAGGACACTGCACGGGAAGTACACATTGCGCCGGATATTCACATTGTCTAGGCACTGCATAGTTTCTGAGACAACGACATGAAAGAATAATGATTCAAATGTTGGTACTGGTCTTCGGAGCTTTCAACTTAATAACGCAGCAAACATTATACAACGGAATTTTTAAGTCCCTCCGCAGTAGCGCAATAAGCAAGGTATGTTAATTTGGTGGTAACTAGGGAACGAACCTTCATACAGGGAACCAAAGGTTGTGGAGTTTGGACTATAGCAAGTGGGAGGGGGTCAGTCTTTCGTATGATCATAACGCACGAACTTTGTGGATAACGTTGTATATGTTACATTAAATGCCGTCACTATTTACAATAAAATACTCACTCCTATATTCTTCAGTAATATGTGAATATTTCGATTTTCGTACAGTTGGTATTTTACTAGTGAACATATTCGAAAGACACTATACGCTGTAGTGCTTGTGCTTTGTGCTGTCGCTGTACTGGGGCAGTGACGTGACGCTCTGCTCCTGTGACAGGTAACTTGAGAACGCCTCATTTCGCGATAGCTGCATAGGTTCAAAGTTTAGTCATAATCATTGTGCCAGAGAGGTACGCTCTAAAACGTTCCTTCGTTTTCGTACGTTGTGCTCTCGAATGGTTGATATTAGTTAGTAGCGTACTGGCACTTTGGAAACTTCGAAATTTGAACAAACAGGCCAAAGGTGTGTTGTAGTGTTTAACGCCCGCTTTTACTACTACGGCACCGCAGGCGGTGACACTGATGACACATGGAATGAAGATGGATTACCGGTGGAATGAGATGGCGGGGCAAACCGGAGCACCCGGAGAAAACCCTCCCTGACGCCGCTTCGTCCACCACGAATACCACATGCGAGTCCCTAAGATCGAACCCGGGCCGCCTAGGTGGTAGGCGAGCGCTCTAACAGCTCGGCCAGGGCGCCGCCAAACAGGTCAAAGTCACCCATCTCATATTATTAATACTCTCTCACAAGTAATGTCATTTTTTAAGAAAAACAATTATTTGAAATGTGTTCTGACAAGCAATCAACTAAGATTCAAAGTACAGACCATTAGATTCTATGGTCTTGAGCCATCTTTCAGCGAGGTTTATTATCCCACAGTTATGTGGCCGCGTGTAGTTTCTGATGTATACGGCATGCTGTGCACCAAACAGTTGTGCTAAATGAGCTTACTGAGCGACCAAAAAAAAAAAAAAAAAACACTACTTTCCTTTCAGGCCGACGTGTCATTTGTTATAAGTAGCGTTAGCATGAATAGTGCTGTAATTGGAGAGGGGTGAATAGAGGTGTAACCATTTACTGAGCAAAAAAAAAAAAAAAAAAAAAAAAAGCTTTCCTTTCAGGTCGATGTGTCATTGGTTATAACTATGTCCCGCCATTAGCATGAATAGTGCTGTTCTTGGATAATAGAGGTAAAGAGGGAGAGAGGAGAGGCTACAATGCCTCGTTAAACAATCATGATACACTTGCATTTTACTGAATTCATTTTCTGTACTGTGTTAATTTGCATACTAGTGTCTAGTATCGGCTTAGTATTTCGCTTTTGTTTCGAAACTTTACGCTCTCTTTTGGTACTCTTTTCGCTGGGAATTATAATAACATACATTTGACCATTATTGTGACTGTTTAAAGATCTTGTGTACATCTTTCTGGGTTTATTTAGTTCTCTCCGTTTCCGGAGTTTGTGTTCCTTCTGGCCGAATGTTTTAAAGTTGGCATGACGAAAGCAAAGATCGTGTTACATTTTGACAGTTAAATTTGGCAGCAATGGAGTTGTTGGTTAATTTACAGTTATAGGAGCTTCCAATTTGAATACCCGTTTCAATAGTTTGTGTTTAAATTAATCCAGGCATGTTACTCTAAACAACTAAAATACAAGCATATATATGCACATATTTATTGGTGGCATGCACTAGTTGAACTTTCTATATGCTTGATAACAAGAGACTTGAAAACTTATTCAGAGATTGTGATGTCATGATCCTTATGTGTAATGACTTCTTAGAGTAATACATCGTAGAAATGCACCTGCTGTACCTGCCATTAAAGTATATTTATGACTTTGGCATGTTGTATCCTCTACTTTTTGTTTAATCGTAGTGGGAAATGAGTCAACCGGAGGAGCCTTGGTGGCACAATACACTCTTCAACATTCTTATCTCTACAAACCTGAATTTTAACTCTAGCAATACCAAATCTTATCCCACCAATGTGGAGGGATACTTTGTGACCACCACTGGTAACAAAATGTCTGAGCAATTTTTAAAGCAAATTTATTTTAAAATTGGATTTTTTATTTTTTCATGCTTATAAGGGTAATATTTAACGTTGTTTAACTCCTCCTATTTTACATGAAACATATTATACCAACGGGGCAGTACTTTATGAGTGCATTGACATTTCACTGTTTGTCAAAAAAACCAACATTAAAAACTTTCAAATAATTATTTAATTTAGTTTCTAATAGTAGGCAATTGACAATAACTATTAATTGCATGCCTTTAATCAAAAAATTGAAATACAGGGTTTAAAAAATTGCGGAAGGTAGGCATAGGGTACCCTCCCCCTTTGGTAATGCTAGGATTAATGAAGTACGAGTAAGTATTTTATCAACTTATCTTAGGGCAACTACGTGCCATTCAATAATTAAAACTCGGTGCAGTTACGTTATAAATGAGATTACTAGCTTTTAGATTATAGATAATTTACTTACCATTATATTGTTTCACATAGGATTATACTGTTGAATACCACAGTCACTTGTTCCACTAATTTTCAGTGAATGGCCTAAACATTTGATGTTATTAAGCACTCTTTAAAAATTGGAGGGAAAGTACACTATTACCTTGGTCTTACCTGTGGTAAATAATTACATAACATACAGCATATAGTCTAATAAAGCAGAGATGTATTTATCATTGTTAAGCATACAATAATGAATGATAAAACTAACCTCACCACTGCTTGTGCACCAGGGTCTAGTTCCTCCAAAAGATGTGTGAAATGACTCCGCTGGTAATGAACATGGCAAATTCCAAAAGCCATCATCCACCAGAACCAAGCTAAGAACTCTGTACATCTCATATCTTCGATCTTCTGTTGGATGTATAAAAATATCAATTATGTAATATACTGGAATACATAAGACGCAGAAAAGTTTGTAACCATCTTTGAGAGACAACGAAATTCAAATTCCAGAACATAACGGCACAAATAAGTTACAGAGTTATAGGAGGAAATATACATGTAAAGCTCATATACATTTATGTAGGTACACAGAGCACAAATAGTAATAGGCCTCGAATTCCTGATGCTTTGTAGGGGCATTTATAGGGTGTGTCTTCTGATATCGGTCTCCATCAGTTTCAAAAGCGGCACGTTACAGGTCCTACACCGTGGGTAGTGGGCTAGGGCGACATGCCTAGTTCCCTGCCACGGAATGCGGCCCGGGTTCGATCCCACCCCTGGGGTGTGGATTTTAAGTCCCGGATATAGGACCGGTGCCCACTCAGCATCGTGAGGAACTTTAAGAGCTTGCGATAGGTAAGCTGCTCTGGTCATGAAAGCCAACTTTCCGGGGGTGTCGAGATGCTGACCACATCTCCTCCCTGTATCGGTTGGATGATCGTCCACCTCCACCTTGCGTATGTGGGCGTACATTGCGTACATTTAGCACAGAGTCTATCCAATGGCTCCATAGTTTAATTAAACTACTCACGTGTGTCTTTCTGACCTCTCTGTCCAAATGATACCAAAGATGTTTGATAGGGTTGCTAATGGGGCTTTTAGAACGCCATACAGTTCCCCCCTCTTTTCTAATCGTTCTAGATAATTTCCGCATTGAAAAGATAATTATCATGTTGAAGTGTGAAATCCTTGCCAATTAAACACATTCTAAAAGGTCCTTTACGGTGCTGGAGAATGTTGTGGTACTGCTCTTTTTTTCATTATTCCCTCTATTTTTACAATTTCACCTATTTTATTGCCTCCAAAACAATGCCAGACCATCACTGAACCACCTCCATACTTCACTGTAGGGGATACGTATGAAGTGTCATACGTCTGACAAATCTGCAACATTTTGTGCCGAAGAGTTCAAACTGTGATTCGAACGTAAACAACATATTCTGCCACTGAACAACAGTCCACTTCGCATGGTTTTTGCCCAGTTCAGTCTCTTTTTTCTTCTTTTTATTGGAAGCCCTTAGAATGGTTTCTTAGCCGCAATACATCCCTTCAAGTCTGCATCCAGACGTCTTCTTCATACTCTTGAAACAGTCACAGATTAATTCCTCAACTGATTGATTTCCACTATTAGCATGGGTGGTGTTTTGAAGCGGTCATGTTTACTACTTACTACTAGTATTTGCCTTCAGAGGTTAAAGTCACTTAGGCCTTCCCTTGCGAACACGGTTCCTTGCTACTATTGGTATGAAAATATCTCGCCACAGTATAATAGACACTTCCCATAGAAACACGTTCTTGTTTCACTATTTCGCGCATGTTATGATCTGCTTTGTGTAAACTAGCTACAGCAGCACGGCTTTTTGTAGAAAGCTCATTTTTTTTCCTCATTTTAACTTTGAAATTACCACACCACAATATTTAAGTTGTGCTCCTGATGATCATCTAACTTGCTTCTGACTGCCTAAACAGAGTTTGTTAGCTTATATGAATGACATCTGGTGCATTAAACAAAATAGTATATTCAAACCTATAAGGCAACTGTCCCTACAAGGGGATAATTGGACTATGACTGCTTCTGCAGGCGTATCGGATAGAATATGAAATTTCTGTGTTGTTTACGTGAGTTTTTCGCACATACACGGCGAGACAGTGAGTGTACAAATCTAATGTAAAATGTAATCATATTTTCAGGACATCTCATATGTCGGCAGGTACGAGATATCATTCATTTGTATTGCATTACTGACCGTATGCAAGTTAGTGATACTTCACTGTTGTAATACACAAGATAAGAAGCCATGCCAGCACTCGATAACCAAGATCAACACGTCTCGTAGCTTTGCCAAGTAGTGCCAGGCCGGCGAGCAAACAAAGGCGTTCCTGGTCAGGCTGCCTCGCGCGACAGTTCATGTATACGTAAATAACAACGAGCGTGGCGCATAACAAAGGATTGCTGGAAACTTCGAGGAGCATCCGGCGGCCAACATGTTTGTGGAAGTCGAGACAGGCCCATCTTACGTCATCCTCGCTATATAAGGAGGCGAGAAAACAGCAGAAGAGAGAGTTACGACAGACTGAATTATTTGCCTACAACATTAATAAATGTATGTATAAACGTTATTATTTTGGTAACCTCTGCAAAGTAGTATCACATATGTTTCCAGTGTCTCAAAAACAAACCTATAACATACCTTACATGTGAAGTTTTTCCGTCCTACTAACCTTCCGACTAACTTCCGTCCAACCTCCTGTGGTTAGACGAATTACATAATCTTCAAGTTTATAACGTAATAGTCTAATGTTTCATTATGATTAACATACTAAATTGTTTCTCTTTCACAATAAATAAAGCAGCAAAATTCCATTGTCAATTAGCCTTAAAAATATTTTAAAACTATCTGATCAACGTAATAAATAATTTGGTTTTAAACTCAATATTATGTTCAAACTTAGATATGCAAAATGCAATGGCTTATAATAAATAAACATTATATTGATTTACAGCTTCTAGTCTAGAATGGTGAATCATGTCCTTTTTAAACCCTAAAAATTACATGCAAAAACAAAGGTATGGGGAAGCCGTGCGTCACGTGTCTTATCAACAGCGACTAAGAATCAAGAGCTCAAAATAAAATTTTGAGACTTAAATTCAATTTTCAGTTCATTGTGAAACGACAACAAAAGTCTTTTAAAAAAGTCTTATGTGTTACACTCACATGGCTTTCTCTATTATTGTACTAACTGTTCGCACAAACTCATTCCTTTATCTTCTTCCTGTTAGTTGAGATAAATGTTTGTACAAATTATCTTATTGCTTATTTCCTTGTAGGTGCAAGGGGAATATGGGAATAGTAGGGTTAGTGCGTTAGTCAAATGTTCTAAAGCTTTGAGATCCCGTTCGAATTGCACGGCTAAGGTATAAGAAAATTAATAACGATTTTCCATTCGATGAAAGTTTAAGTATTGCAAAACTCACACAAGTAAATAAGCAGTATGTCCGGAATGGTTCACTCTCATTCTGGACAACGAGATCTACACATTTGTACAGTAAGATTTGGTCTGTCTCTTACGGTTTACGAGTTATTCAAAAGTCATCAAGTGTAAACAGAACTACAGAGGCTACAGCCAGAAAATTCAAAATATACACTTCAATATCATAAAAACGTCTTAAAATATGGCATTTTAATCAAAATCGTTAGAGCCAGTTTCGAGAAAATCAAAATATCCCATGTAAAGTGTAATTCAGTGTAGAGGAATATGTCTTTAAAATTTCCGTGTTGTAACCTTAAAATATATTAAACTTCGGTTTTAAACCGACTTTTCGTTTTTGAGTTAAGTTGTCCAAAGACTGGCAGACACCCCTCCCCTACCCCCCCCCCCCCCCACACCCACACGGAGATTTTTATGAAAATTTTATTTTTGGATTCAGGGGGTTGCAATACATATATTTCCGTAGAAATCTCGACATTGAATTTTTGGGTTGAATATAATACTTCACTACATTGTAGTAGAAAAAGTAAAAATCTGATGTGTTGCATTGACATGACTTTCTCTACTCTTGTACTAGCCATTCTTACAAACTTATTCCTACATCTTCTTGGTGTTAGTTGAGATAAACATTTGCAGAAATTATCTTATTGCTTATTTCCTTATACGTACAAGGGCAATAAGAGAATGCAGTAGGCTTTGAGCGGTACCTAGCCAAATATTTTAAAACTTTCAAATTCCGTTCTCTTTGCATTATTAACATATAAAAATGAATAACGATGTTCCATTCTCTAAAAGTCACACAAATAAGGCATATCTCCGAAATGGTTCACACTACAAAAAATGTATTTACACATATATTGTGTATTTTAGCAAGATCTACATTTTTGTATAGTAGGCTGTTCGGAGAAAGAGACCAACACACACACACACACACACACACACACACACACACACACACACACACAAACACACATACACACACGCGCGCGCGCAGCAGCACACAGACACGCACACAGAGATATTTCTAAAAATGCTGTTTTTGGACTCACGGGGCCTCAAAACGTATATTTCCAGTGAAATCTTGACATCAAATTTTTGGGTGGAATGCAGTACTTGCCCTATCTACTATATGTAGTAGAGAAACTACTACTCGTATGTATAGTTCATGTTGAGCCGTCACCGCGCCCGGAGATATAATAGAAAGTATTCATGCAACTGGACGACTGTAGCTACGCTGAGGCTTTCAAACCACTTCAAATTGCGCCACAGCGTCGACCAATATTAATGCAAAGGAAGGTGAACGTCCTTATCAACTTTCATTTGATGCTTGGTTTGAATACTCCACTTCTCCAATATACACAATTATTACTAGGCAGTTAGATTTTTCAAAACAGTTTTAGAAGGTATTTCTCAGTAATTGCCTCACATACTTGTACCACCCTAAATTTCAGACACTACTTACTTAAAGAGTACAACTGTTATTCTAAGTCAGCGATGTCAAATGCTTGCGAAAAAAGAGAGGTTGTATTTACCTCTTTCCACTATACGCGGGCTTTGCCACTCCTTAACACAATTGTATTGTGTTGCAGTGGCTGGTTGGTTATGTACTTTGCATTTGATTTACGAAAGCACTTACAAATCTTATGCATAAACATCTGTTCATTAGTGACTTATTTGGTACTGCTTACGTTTAAGAAGTCTATCAGTATTTGGCGACGAAGTCGAAGTGCATAGCCTCAGTAGATCCGCCAAGTGATTGTCGCGTAACATATGGCGACACAGGCTTTTAGTATAGTTCAATTTGGAGAAAACATTTTCGCAAATATATGTAGATCTATGTTCAATCTTACACACAGTATTCTTGCAAAGGTTTGTTTAATCGAAATAAGCATTATCTAAAAGCATCTTATTGCTAATTTTCTTGTAGGTGCAAGAGGGATATGGGAATATAGAATGCTTTAAGCCATAGTGAAATGTTCTAACAGCTGGTTGCTATGCGATGCCTTGGCGTTCTCTTGGTGAGGCCTAGAGATAAAAAACGAATAACATATTCTTGTTCGAGAAAACCATATTTTCAAATTAACACAAATAATGAGTATCTAGGAAAGGGTTTACTCATAAAAAAAATGAAAGATAAAAGAATCAGGTGTTTCACACAAATTTTGTGTTTTAACTAGATCCACATTTTTATTTAGTAAGATTTCGTCTTACTCTTACTGTTTATCATTTATGCAGAAGTCACCCAGAATGGAAGGATGTTCTGAAGACATTCCCAGGAAATTCAAGGCATGACTTAGAAACCGCCATGAAATCGTCTGTTTGTGTCCGTAACTGGAAACCGAGTGCCTGGTTATGTTCCCATATCTCACAGGCATGAACTAATTCACTCTCTGACTGAAAGAGGAGGTGGGGAAGTAGCGGCTAATCACTTAAGAGACAGGTCTGGACATTGCTGTCCTAAATTTTTATCTTTGGAGACATGAGCAGGAAGAAGGAAATGAAAATTAGAATACGATTGGTGCGTAAACCAAGAGTGAAAGGAAGGAATAACACTGATTTCTGTAAGGCCTGTGGAAATGAATTTTTAAGCTTAAAAAAAAGAATAACAAATATTTTCAATCTCTCTACTGCGTATAATAAGGGGAAGTATTGTATTCGGCCCAAAATTTCGATGTTGAGATTTCACCGGAAATATATGTTTTCAGGCCCCCTGAAACCATAAAAAGGCATTTTAGAAAAACGTCCGTCCGTCCGTGTGTGTGTGTGTGTGTGTGTGTGTGTGTGTGTGTGTGTGTGTGTGAGAGAGAGAGAGAGAGAGAGAGAGAGAGTCTGTGGACAACATAACTCAAAAACGAAGAGTCGGTTAAAAACGAAAGTTGGTATTTAAGTTTAATGTGTTTCAAGGATGCGACACGAAGATTTTAAAGAAAATTCTTCCACCCTAAACTACCCTTTGCAAAATTTTTCGCAAATTTTGATTTTCTTGAAAATGGCTAACGATTTTGATTAAAATGCCACATGTTTGAGTTATTTCTATGGCAAATGAAATGTATGTTTTGCAATTTCTGGCTATAGCCTATATAGTCCTGTTTACTCTGGATGACTTTTGCATACTTGTTAAACCGTAAGAAATAGACCAAATCCTACAGTACAAAAAATATAGATTTTAAAACATACAGATTATGTCCAAATTAATTATTTTGTGGAGTGAACCATTTCGGAGATGTTCCTTGTATTTTGTTTTTACAGTACTTAAATTTTTCTCATATGGAAGGTCGTTATTCGTATTTTTATCTCCTGGCCGTGCACAGCGAACAGAGTTTCAAAGCTTTAGGAGATTTGACTATCGCTCAAAGCCTACTGTACTCCCATATTATTCTTGCACCTACAAGAAAATTAGCCATAAGATAATTTTTGCAAATGTTTATCTCATGGAGAACATAGGTGAATAAGAGTTTGTAAGAATGGTTAGTATAAGAGTATAGAAAGTCATTTGAGTGCAACACATGGGAGTTTTTACTCTGACAAAAGCAGTGAACCATAATATTCGGAGGCAAAATCAAACAGATGCTAAGTTTAGTATATGTGTCAAAAAGATATGTTGTTATGCCTCCAGTTATCACTTAATGGTTCACTCTAGCCAGAGTAGCCTGTTTCACAACTGGGTAACACAAAAGGCTTTTATCATTGTCCTTTAAAGCAAATAGCAACATCTGGTCGACTTTTAATAGTACAGCTAAACAGGTAAACCATAATACAAGCTATTACAGAGGAATGCGTTGGATGTTTCAAAACATATCTTCCAAATACATATAACTTTTACTTATTCTCCAAATGTGGATCCCGCGGCAATAATTGGGTTATCCCATTAGCTGCTAAGCTCTTTTCTTTCCTGTTTTTCCCCTCTCTTTACATCCTTTTCATCGAATCTGTTGAACTCCCATTTCAAAAATTAGTAATAAGGTCTATTTTTCTGTCATTAAATTAAAACTGGAATTCATAATTGATTAACTATATACCATGTAGTCCATCTGATCTGGCATCGCGGTAAGTAGATAAACCTTCGTTCGTTAAAAGAGTTGCAGAACGCACCGGGGCAAATCCAGTCTTAGAGATCCTAGTGGCCTAAGAGAGCTTCCTTCTGCCGGTTAGTGAAGACGAGAGATGTGAGGCAGTTCCCAGGTTGAAATATTAGTGATAATAGACTATAAACAACCGAAAAAGGTTCTTATAATGCTTTGCACGTTACTTACAGGGACTTGTACTTTTCAGAGAATACCCTCACCCCTTATTAAATCTAACATTACGGGCACGTAATGTTTCATTGGCATTTGTGTGTCTCTTGTTAATATTATTCCTGTATTTTGTTACTATTTTAGCTATTGTTATTATTGGGTACTATGTTACTATTTTATTGTTATTTTTATTATTTATTATTAGCCTTTATTAGATGTTTATATTATATCTTTTTATTACTATAATTATTATTATTATTATTATTATTATTATTATTATTATTATTATTATTATTATTATTATTATTATTATTATTATTATTATTATTATTATTATTATTATTATTATTATTATTATTATTATTATTATTATTATTATTATTATTATTATTATTATTATTATTATTATTATTATTATTGTTATTATTGTTGTTATTGTTATTGTTATTATTATTATTATTATTATTATTATTATTATTATTATTATTATTATTATTATTATTATTATTATTATTATTATTATTATTATTATTTGTTATTGTTACTGTTTATATTATCATTAGCACCAAATTACTAGTTTTATTTTAGTTTTAGTATTATTATCTTAATAATATTCTTGTTATTGTTTTATATGGTTAATTATTATTATATTTTCATGGTTATTATTGTCGGCATCAAGCGTTACTGGTGTGTGACTTCATTTATAGAATAGGTGTTCAAAATGATGCCCCTGTTGATTGATTCAATGTTCGAATCGTCTCCTTGTATCCATATGGACGTTTCTGAGAACTGCGCGTGTGATACAGGCTCATTCTTTAACGATTCTTTGACGGGATCTGTTTTAACCGCAATATTCTGGATGTGACTCCAAAAGAGAGAAACTAACGGGGTTAGATCACGAGATCTTCGTAGTCAAGGTGTTGGGCCGATCCAGCATCCAGGGTACAAATTAATTGAAATGGACCTTTAGAGATTCATATAGTAAGGTGTTGTACCATCTTGTTGGAACCAATGTTTTAGTACCAGTCGTACCGAAACCTCATCAAGAAAATCTTGAATCTAAAAGACAATAATGATGCATTTTCTCAAAAAGTGCTAGAATTATTTCACTGAAAATGTTATAGGATATTTTGAATATACAGCACATAAATCTGCCGATCAGAATTTTTCTACATATATGTTATCGGTTTTGAAATAAAAAATAATATATTGTTACTTTGACATAATTCTTGAAAATACATTCGAGTAAAACTTCACCAACGCTTAACTAAAATGCTTATTGAAAGTCTGTTCCACAGGATTATCCATTAGGATCTTTGCTATCAAACTACCAAATTTGATAACTACATGCAATGGTTTTAGAGAAAATGTGCCTTCAAGGTGAAAAAAGTGTGAACTGTAGAAAAGTTGAGTTAAGATTTACTTTCTTTTTCTTTGTTGCGGGGGTGTTTCAAAAGGAAATAGCTTCAAAACAGAGCAACCTTAATAAACTCATTTCACTATGTTCGCGGTCTTCTAAAAGCGCACAAGTAATAGCAAGGATACTGCTAGTCAAAACAGCAAGAAATACAAAAAATGGAAAACTTTTAAACAGGAAGTAAAACGGGTACCCGGCACAGCAACAGTCATTTTTATTTAAATTAATTCTCAATATTTAGAGTGATTTAGAATGATTGAAATTGCAATTTTTTAATAATTTTACCTAAATCTACACTCAATCCGCGTTTATTCGTACGTCCATCTGCTTATATGAAACAATTCGTGAACCTCTTCTTGCGCGAGTTTTATACATTTTCTGTAAAAAAACTGAAGAAAATGTGTCAAATTTCTCATACTACTGAAGTTATTAGAAATTGAGAGGACCATTCTTAGGCGAACGTTAATATGCAGGAGTTTCAAGAAAAATTGTAGGTTTTGTATGAGCTTGGTTGAAGTTAAGAATAACAACCATTGGACTGTTTTCTAAAAAATTAATGTTTTAGGTGAAACTTATACTATCATTATATTTGTAAGAGCTTGAAGAAAAGTTGCTAAACGCGCACATGCTTTTGAGTCACTACAAACATTTATAGAAATGTTTTTAAGAAGGAAGTGTACATCTTCGTGCAAACCAGGCATCTTGCATGTAAGTTTTAAAGAAAATGTGTGGATACAGTTTAGATTTGTTTCTAGAAAGAACCTTTTTGATCTTGCTCTGTCCCTCAATGAAGTTCTATTCTAAGTCATAAAAAGAACGCCACACGCATGACCTAAACCCCCGATGTACGAGTTTCCGATCTCTACCTCTGTTCGGGCAGGAAATTAATTAAACTCATACAGTAACCCCAGTGTAAATTAATCAAGCTCTAACGTGGAAGAAATATACTTCTATCTTCCTCGCAGTATGCTACCCAATAACCCTAACAACGCCCTAACATTAGGTAACACAGGGCTGACGCTATACAAAATATCAGACCTATACTTATGTTGCGCCGTTATAGGGTTACGGCGCTGCGACGCAAATTAACAAATTACTGCATTCCGAAACAGAGCTTTACGCATAATCGCACAGATCCCTTCATATATGCTCCATGATGAGATGAAAATGCAGTGTCGAATATAAGAAACTACCTTACAATATAATGCAAACTTTCCATACATGTAACTGAGAGCTTCAAACAGTAGATTATCAAACAGATAATCGGGATGGTTCAGGCAGCAACGTCCGTGGCCTGCATTCGGGAGGTCGTGGCTTCGATCCTCGTAGCCGACTTTCCTGACCCATGGGATTCTTCGGAGGTTTCCCCGGGTCGCCAGGCGAATGTTGGGAAGAATTTTTATACCCTCCGAAGTTCCTGTAGCTCCATTATGTCACATTAATCATTTCATTTATCCTTCATTTCATTCGGTTTCTTTCAGGGTTGGAAGCATCGGCGAGTGTCGCAGCAGTAACACCGCAGGGGAAAAGAATGCGTTCTGGAAATCTCGTCCCCCGGACTGGAAGGCAAGCCTATTCGCTTAAGGACCACCCCCGCCCACCCCCACGGCATGGGGGTGCCCCGTGAGGGACATAGGCACAAAATATCACCTTTCGGTCGAGGTGCTAAGTCCCCTTCCGCAAGTTGCCGTTGAGTCATAGGTCATCAAACAGAAATGAACAAACACAACAGACCATTCTCTGTCTTTGACACAAACCTTAGACACGTACAAAATGATAACGTAGTACGAGAATTTCTAGACAACCTCCTACAAGACTAGCACGACAAAGATAGCAGGAATCACACGACTATTTTTTTATTAATAAAGCGGATGAATCAGCCATCCTTTACTATTCATTTTGTTTCTCCATCATACTTTCCTGTGTTCTTCAGTTTTTCCATTATCCGTTATTTTACACATCCGCATAAGAAACACAAGCATCCATGCCCAAGGCGGGACTCGAACCCACGACACCCTGCGTGGCGGAGTGCCAGACATACACTCTACCGACCACGACTATGAGAATCGGCAGACTTTCAACTATTTACTGTACTCTCACTGTTACAGGCAATCCAGTCCCTTCAGCATCCTTCGAAGATTTTGAGCTATCCAGGCAATTCGGACCCGGGAGATGGAGGTCTCCCCATCTGCTACATCCTGTTTATCGCTGTGGGCACAACCACGAACGGCGAGCATACGGACCTAGATCACTGAGCGAGTGGCGCCACAGAAACCTGTGTGACTCGCATTCGGGAAATCCCGTGTTCGATCCCTGTCGACCGAACACACAAATTTAGGTTTTTCCGCGGTTTCCGCCTAGAGGAATGCTGGCTGGATTCTCTACTCCGAGGATTCCTTTCCCTTCATTTCTCATTTCCGTACCTTATCTCTCCGGTTTGGTTAGTAGCGCGGTACGTTCTGGCTTGCTATGTAGACTCTGGAGACTCTTCCCTGGTCCCTCCTGGAAGTTGCCACCCGAGCCACTAGAGTTGCCTCGTGGCGCTCTTCCTGGTTGGGGAAGTACCAAACAAGTCACTAATGAACATATGTTTAACGCATAAGATTTGAAAGTACTTTTGTAAATCAAACGCAACGTACATATAATAAAGCCGCACTGTAACACAATACATGTACATGTGTTGAAGAGTGACAAAGTCCGCCTATAGTGAAAGGACGTAAAGTAAACCTCCCCTGTCGGCCTAGTTGGCTCAGTTGGTTACACGCTGGCCTACTTATCCCAAGGTCGCGAGTTCAAATCCGGCCCACACCGATAGTTTTTAACTGTGCGTGTAAAGAACTACTGTCTGACGAAATTCCGGCACACTGACGACGCTGATTTGACCCTGAGAGCACCATTTTGTTATCTTTGCGGGAAAGTTTTAATCTGTACCTACCTAAACAAGTCTTATCTTAACTCCTACTTGTGCAGGATAATATCTATTATTAGGACCTCAAAATAAATATTTCTTGTGAGATCTTAAGAGTAAATTTATTAACATTAGGTACGCTATTTTCTTTCTATATTCTATCTGAAATTTACAGAGAAAAAATCGTATATGTTATATTTAAATACGTTTCTTTGCCCGTTATCGAATATCACAGTGCAACAAATTTGAACTTTCTTTTTTGCCGCGAAATAAAACTAGTTATTCCTTACCAATTCACAAATGCTGGTTACGAAAATGAAATCAGAAAAGTTCCATCACATACCAAATTTTGTAAAAAAGATATGTCACATGAACCACTTGGTTCATATTTCATATACTTCACTAGCAATATTTAATCAGTCCATAAAAAACAAGTTGGGAACTTTAAAGACACTTGGAAACGACTCTATTAGAGTAGATGAGGAGCCTGTTGGTGAATAAAATTCAGATCAAATAATAACTTATTTTGCATTACGGAATCTGCCCCCCCCCCCCAAAGCGATAATGCTGAATAAGGCATACAATGTACTCATAATTTAGAAACTTTCCGTTTGTGGATAGCGGTGAAATTTCTTGTAGGGGCATCCAGCAGTAATCCAAGCAGATTTAGAGACCCTCTTCCCTTATATCGTCTTTCCATGTCTGCTATATTTTTAACACAAGTCAAGCAGCGTTATCAGTAATGTCAACAGTGTTTTGAAGGTAACATCTTTCATCAACTTACGAATCTAAGGTACAATGAAAACATGTTCTTTAATTTTAATTACTAATGGTAGGAAATTCAGATATTAAATTTTGAAAACCCCACCCATCTTTGTACATTGTTTTCACAAAGCTCTTCATAAAACTCAATTTCAGATGCAGCGGTGGTAACAGCACATTGTCTTTGTTAACAATGGGTCCATGTGGTATTTCTTTCACCAGGACTGAAGCTTTCTATTAAAGTCTACTGTTTGACTACATAATGCCCTATTGTCCCAGTGACACACAAGCAGCAATAATTTTATAACCAGTTTGCATTTAAGAAGTAGTCCCAGAACTTTGAGATCATTGTAGATTTTACGTTTATAACATGGACAGCTAGTATATTTCAGAAGCAGTCTCATGCTATGGTAGGTTTCGTTTAACTGAACTGAATGGGCCACTGGTATGGAAGGTTTCTTGTTTCCGTTATGTAAGTGAACAACTTTGAGCCTGCTTTTTGAGAAATCTAGAAATAGAACCCATTCTCCTGGATTATGAACCATCCCAAATCCTTTAAGCTGACAGCCTATGTGATTACTGCATACCAAAACACTGAGGAAAAGCTGGATAGACCAAGCGGATTGATAATCTGATATACTGGCGTTTGGTTGTAGCATTTTTTGAAGATAAGACACAAGGACATCTACCTATCTTTTTGAAGCATTTAGGTCTTCTAGACGGTCGTTCAATTCTGCCTGTGATAATGGATGTGGTATCAGCTATGATGTGGATGGCATGTAATCATTATCTTTGTGATTTGTTGGATTGTCACTATCGCTGCCTGCTTCATCTTCCAGAGTCCATTCCGCTCGTGGGTTTGGGACTGAGAGAATCAGAATGCAGAACTGTGTGCATTGCAGATTACAAATTTGGATAAGAAACTGTGTGTTTTGATTTACCTGAGATTCCTGTTACTACTGTCAAACAAAAGTAACAATCTGTAATGTGATCTCTAGGTTCCTTGTACACCTGTGGTACGGAAATGACTTAGATGGGTGAGTTCTTCAATAGTGGGGACAATGCGAGCAACAATTCTGTGGTACCCAACACTTTCCCTCATCTACTTTTGACTCAAAATAAAACTCATACGTCTTTTTAACAAGCAGAGAAATGCGATACATTTAGGATTTTATTGTAAACTCGTCACAATATAACAGAAACTTTCTAGACTTCGCTGGGCAGGAAGACTACTGGAATACACACTAACAATATTATTCAGTTAGGATACTCACACACACTTCAGAAATAGACACTGATTGATCTCACTGGCTACAACTACAACTCTACTTCACTTGGACCAAACGTCTATACCCCCTTTTTATGCAGTGGTGATATAATAAACAGAATGTGATAAGTGCGACAGTAAAACTTATGTAGTCTTGCGCACATTTAATTGCATCTCCAAAGAAAAGCTCAAGTGATAGCAAAAAGAAAAAAAATTTTTTTCACTATCGTAATCAGTGTACATAAGACACATATTTTCGTTCCGCGGCAAATTTCACGGTGTTATTTTTATAAAATTTCCACGAAATATTCTTACAAAAATTATTTTTCCAACTATTTCACGTTAAATCCACATAAACGTTTGTAGAATTATTTGTATTAGACATTTCGTTGTAGCTGCAAGTGTAATAGAGGAAACCGAAGCTATCGACAAATGTTTAAAGCGGGTCACCATATCCTAGCCCTGAATATTGCACTCTTTCCAAAAACACTTTAATATAGATAAAACTTGAAAAAAAAAATTACGAGGATATTGATGAATTCAGTTCAATAACAATGAATATTTTATGTGTCCATCCAATGCTATAAAAAGTTATTTCGGTGAGTTTTGTGTTTTGTAATGTTCCAAGTAATGCACTTCAGTGTATCTTTTTGGTTAAGTAAAACTATAGAAACTTGCTTCCGAATGAAGAGGTTTTCCAAGACTTCCCAGGAATGTTCAAATAAACATTTTATTTTCCAAGTAAATATCCTAACTGTATGATACTTAATGAAAATCATTAAAGCCATTTTTCAGAAAGCAAAAAATGTGAATTTTCCATTTAAAGATTAGTTAGGGATGAGGAATTTTCTTGAATATATCTATTGTTTGAAATATATTTAAAATAGCGGTTTTTCTTTCTCAGCTACGTAAGCAGGTGACTGTATTCAAACCAATATTTCGATGTCAAGATTCCACCGGAAATATATGTTGAGACCCCTAAATAAAAAAGCATTTTTATAAAAAGGTCCATGGGTGTGTGTGTGTGTGTGTGTGTGTCTGTGTGTGTGTGAGAGAAAGAGAGAGAGAGAGAGAGAGAGAGAGAGTGTGTGTGTGTGTGTGTGTCGGGCTGTCTGTGCGCAGCATATTTCAAAAACGAAAAGTAGCTTAAAAAACTAGGTTGATATTTAATATCACACGAAGATTTTAAAGAAAATTCCTCGATTCTAAACTACCCTTTACGTGGAAAATTTGTCAAAAAATTCGCTTTTCTCAAAATGATATTGATTTTGATTATAGATTGATTTATTGATTTATTTATTGATTTGATTATAATGCCACGTATTTAGCATATTTTATGGTAAATTAAATGCATGTTTTTAATTTTCTGGCTGTAGTCCATTTAGTCCTGTTTAACCTGGATGACTTTTGCATAACTAGTAAACCCCTAGAGATAAACGTATCTTATTCTTTTTTCTTTTTCTTTTTATTTTTTGTGGATCCTTTTCGGAGATATTCCTTGTTATTTGTGTGAGTTTTTAATACTTAAGCTTTTCTTTTTTATCTCTTGGGCGTGCAAAGAGAAACAGAATTTCAAAGCCTTCATAGAGACCAGCTTTGAAAGATTTGACTAGCGCTCCAAACCTAGTGGATTATCATATCTCCCTTGCAAAATTAACAATAACATAATTTCTAAAAATGTTCTTACTCGACTAACAAGAAGATAGAGGAATAGGAGTTTGTAGGAATAGTTTGTACGAGAGTAGAAAAAGTCATCTGAGTGTTACACGGAGATTTTTACTTTCTCTACTATGTATAGTGAGAAGGGGAAGTTCCACCTAAAACTTCGATGTCGAGATCTCACCGGAAGTGTGTTTTGAGGCCTCTGGATCCGAGTGTTGTGTGTGTGTGCGCGCGCGTGCCTGTGGACAGCATAACTCAAAAACGAAAAGTCGGTTAAAAGTAAAATTGGAATTTAAATTTAATATCCTACAAGGATGCGACGCGAAGATTTTGAAGGAAATTACTCCACCCTAAAATACCCTTTATATGGAAAAATTTTTGAAATTTTTGATTTTCTCTAAAATGTCTAACAATTCTGATTAAAACGTCATAAGTTAAGGATATTTTTATGGCAAATGAAATATATATTTTGAATTTTCTGGTTATAGGCCACGTAGTTCTGTTTACTCTCGATGACTTTTGCATAACTGGCAAACCCTAAGCGATAAACCAAATCTTACTCTATAAAAATGTAGATCTGGTTAAAAGACTTAAGTTATGTCCAGATGAATTTTTTTTGAAGAGTGAACTATTTCGTAGATATTCTTTGTTATTTGTGTGAGTTTGCATCAGTTAAGCTTTCCTCAAATGGAAGATCGTTATGCACTTTTTATCTCCTGGCCGTGCAAACAGAACTGAATTTCAAACCTTCATACAGAGACCACCTTTATATCGCTCGAAACCTATTGCATTCCCATATTTCCCTTTCATCTGCAACAAAATTGACAATAAGATAATTTCTAAAAATGTTTTTAGTCGACTACGTAACATGAAGAAGATAGAGGAATAAGAGTTTGTAAGAACAGTTAGTGCAAGAGTAGAGATAGTCATGTGAGTGCAACACGCATTCGAGTTTTTAATTATGCATAGACTTGGACCCAAACATGCATACGGTCGTTTTATAAGATTTTTTCAATGGAAGTTCAAAACAAGGATTTTCACAAAACTGCGCTTCATATATAATAATAATAATAATAATAATAATAATAATAATAATAATAATAATAATAATAATAATAATAATAATAATAATAATAATAATAATAATAATAATAATAATAATAATAATAATAATAATAATAATAATAATAATAATAATAATAATAATAATAATAATAATAATAATAATAATAATAATAATAATAATAATAATAATAATAATAATAATAATAATAATAATAATAATAATAATAATAATAATAATAATAATAATAATAATAATAATAATAATAATAATAATAATAATAATAATAATAATAATAATAATAATAATAATAATAATAATAATAATAATAATAATAATAATAATAATAATAATAATAATAATAATAATAATAATAATAATAATAATAATAATAATAATAATAATAATAATAATAGTAATAATAATAATAATAATAATAATAATAATAATAATAATAATAATAATAATAATAATAATAATAATAATAATAATAATAATAATAATAATAATAATAATAATAATAATAATAATAATAATAATAATAATAATAATAATAATAATAATAATAATAATAACACATCTCTTTTCATTTGTACAAGCATAATAGTTTATCAAGTGCATTATTTCTATTTAAAATGCCAAATAGGAAGAGGTCTGAACTCTAGAAGGCTTAAATCCAATTTCTGTCTGCCTCTCTCTCTCTCTCTCTCTCTCTCTCTATATATATATATATATATATATATATATATATATATATATATATATATATATATATATATATATTATTGTGTTCCTGTTCTTTTCCTGGCTGATTTTCATTCATACCTCTTAGGAATCTTATTAATCTTGCCTTTTAATCAGTTTGACACTCGGAAAAACCACTCTTTCTCAGCATTAGCGATAAATATAAACACAGAAACACAGTTGGAAATACACAACCACCCATGCCAGAAGCGGGACTCAAACCCGCAATCCCCTGCGCTAGGAAACACCAAATCAGGGGACAGCAATGGGGACCTTCATTTCGGTATATGCGTTGTCTATCAAAGATTTGTGTTCTCTGGTGCTTCATTGAACTAGTTACCGGGCTGAGGAATACTCCACAAATTACAAACTTTCTTGGAAAGTTCATGCGATCAGGAGCCGAGCTTTAAAAAATCCGTAAAGGTCAACGTATAAACTTGAATGAGGGTCAGTGACCGCAGTTGCATATGAACATTTGACCAGCGAAGCACGACTTTCAAGTTTATTGCCTAACTTTTGTGGTGCTTATGTAACAAATCATTAAATTTTCACGCTCCTGAAAAACTTCGACATCACCTCAAGCATCGCGTAGAATGTTTTCTTTTACTTTGTAATTGAGTAAGACTGAAATGTTGGACTTTCCATTACAAGATAAGTTAACCACAGACGAATTAGTAGGCCTCGAATTCTTAGACTGCAACCCATGGGCGTCGCAATGGAGGGGGGGGGGGGGGAGGGGAGGGCTGAGGAGACGATTAATAAATCAATGTGCAGTGAATTACTCTTAAACTATTGTTTTATTTTTGATGTAAAAACAGTTTTTCCTCAGGAATGCAAAATTACACCTGAGAATCTTTCAAATCTCCATTGACCAGTGTGATGCTAGGAGTGCAAATGAGTACTGAAAACTTTTGCGCCTGTGGTATTTAAAATAGTTCTGTGTTTGTTAGTGTCATTACGTATGCAGTATTCAGAATTCAATTACGTGTTTTCAGTGTCATCCAAATGGTAGATATATTGCATTTAATATTTTCAAATACATATTAAAGTTACCGACCGATGTGGCGCCACGGTAACGTGTGCAACTCGCATTCGGGAGGTGTCGGGTTCGATCCCCGTCGACCAACCAAACTGACTTAGGTTTTCCGTTGTTTCCCCTTGTCACAGGTCGAATGCTGAGGTGAATTCTCTTCTCCACGGATTCCTTTCCCTTCCTTTCTCATCTCCCTCCCTTGTCATCGTTCAGGTTTGGTTACCAGCGTGGTACGTCCCGGCAGATGCGGACAGATGGCACAGATGCTGCGCTCTGGAAACCATTCCCTAGCCTCTCCTGGAAGTTGCCGCCTGGGCCGTTAGGGTCGCTTCTGTGCGCACACATACGCGCGCGCGCACACACTCACAAACACACGCACGCGCACAAAAGTTACAGTAAGATTAACTTTTTACGGTTCGGAGCTAGTATTTTAAGCACAATAGCAGTCCCGGTGATTTATACAAATATGTACATTAAGTACCCATTCCAAAAATCCCTAAGTTCCAAAACTGAGCGTATAAGATGCTATAAATTCCTAATTTACTGATAGAACCTAATTGCAATCTTTTTGGGGATCAAAAAACCGGCACTTCGTTATTGGTGTTCTAAAGTTTATATGGGTATCAAAAACGCATTTATTAAGTGATTTACTGTAAACAGGAAAAATAAACTTAGAGAGAAAGCATGCCATTATAGCTTTTGTTCTGTGGACACATGTCTAAGGTGAATACGGAGTGCTTCCTGAAGTTGCTTTTCCTAGAAGCAGATTCGATGTCGCTCTCTCTTTCTCTCTCTCTCTCTCTCTCTCTCTCTCTCTCTCTCTCTCTCTCTCTCTCTCTCTCTCTCTCTCTCTCTTTCAGGGCGTGTTGTTCCGTTGTGGAATTAAGAAGACTGAATATCTTTGATCACATGCACTTAGTATTATTCCTATAAGACTATTTCGAACCCAACCACACAAACATTTATATATGCCTGTCTATGCTCTGCAGTTTTTGAGCTGTTCGCGAAGACACTTCGACATTGGACATTGAAATTGTATATTCATACTTTATACATACTTGAAATCGCCGATTAAATTTTTCGTCTATTCTCCGCCATCACATAAACTTTGCTTTACTCCTATTTATGGATAGAATTTTCTCAACGTAAGATCAATATCCTCATTGGTGTATAAATGTCTGTAACACTCCCATATAGGTTTCTGCACAAATTTTGGATATACGCATACGTACCCATGCATAATAGATTGCATTACTTGTATAATTTTATATTTCGCACGTGTTATATAAATAATGATGTTCCCGTTTAGAAAGAACAAACAAAAGGGGAAATAAAGAAAAGAATGTTAAATGGGATTTGACCAATGTCAGCTCGGACTGTTGCTTTGATCAAACACCCGTAGCTAGTTCTTCTATAGGGAATACACGCAGTTAGTCTAAGTGATTAAACTCACATCTGTAAGTCTAGCACCCAACACTGGAGTCATTTTCAGTTCTAGTTCACAACTTAACAGAAACACAGAACATATGTTCTGTAGATGCACTGAAGTTGAATCTACAATGTTTGCCCGTTAATGTAGAAGGATTGCTGAAATATTGCTTTTCAAAATTCCGAGGTGTGTGTGTGTAGTGTTTAACGCCCGCTTTTACTACTACGGCACCACAGGCGGTGACACTGATGATACATGGAATGAAGATGGAGCACCGGTGGAATGAGATGGCGGGGGAAACCGGAGAACCCGGAGAAAACCCGCCCAGACGCCGCTTCGTCCACCACGAATACCACATGCGGGTCCCTGTGATCGAACCCGGGCCGCCTAGGTGGTAGGCGAGCGCGCTAACCGCTCGGCCACGGCACCGCCCCAAATTCCGAGGTGCGGTGAGTTGCGAGGTGACATGACTGCCATGTCCTCCGAACAGCAAGGGAAGCATATGACTTAATTCTCACACCACCTATGCAAGCACACCTGAGAATTAGGTAACCCTTCGCATAGGTCTCACTGAAGTTGGATATTTACTTTTGTGAAAGATAGTACCTCTGCCCCCAAAGACTTACCCCCGGGAGGAAGGATGAGGTGAGAGGACATACCGGGCGGCCAGATCCAGAGTAACGACACATGTTGACACAGGTCCCTAAGGTTTCCTAAGTTTAACGACACCTTGAAGTTTTTAGGTCTTCTGGGGCCCTCTTAGGACAATCTCTGTTCAACGTCTCCTAATGGACAGCGAGGGACGGAATGGGTTCATGTGCGCATATCATCCCTGCCAAGCTACACATTAGGTGACACTTGCGACCCTGAAAGAACCAACGGGATGAAGGATGAAAGAAATGATTAATGAAACCAAACGAAAGCACAGGAATTTCGGGACTATTATTATCCTTCCCAGCATTCACCCAGCAACCGGGGAAAACCTTGAAAATACCCATCGGCTAGGAAGGCCAACCATGGGAATGGAACCCTCGACCTCCGGAATGCGAGCCTCACACGTCACCGTGGAGCCATCTCCCTCGGTAATGCAGTTGTAAACTATTTATAGTTGTTTACTTTCTCTACTACGTATACGTAGAGGAGGTATTGTATTCCACCCAAAAATTCGACGTCGAGATTTCACCGGAAATATATGCTTTGAGGGACCTGAGCCTGCAGAAAAAGTATTTTTAGAAAACGGTCCGTCTTTGTGTGTGTATGTCTGTGTGTATATGTGTGTGTGTGTTTGTGTGTGTGTGTGTGTGTGTGTGTGTGTGTGTGTGTCTGTCTGTCTGTCTATCTGTCAGTCTGGACACTATCCCTCAAAAACGAAACACGGCTTAAAATCCACAAGTGGTATTTGACTTTAACATCTTTTAAGGAAACGACACGAACATTTTTAATAAAATTCCTCCACCCTAAACTAATCATTACATGGAACATTTTTAGAAAATGTTGATTCTCTCAAAAATGACTCAAACGATTTTGATTAAAATGCCATATGTTTAAGGTATTCTTATGACAACTGAAATATATATTTTGAATTTTCTGGCTATACCTTATATAGTCCTGTTTACTCTGGATGACTTTTGCATAACTGGTAAACCGTAAGAGGTAGACCAAATTTTACTCTACAAAAAGTGAAAAGTTTGCTAATCATGTCCAAATATTTTTTTTCGTAGAGTGAACCATTTCGGAGATATTCCTCGTTATTTGTGTAAGTTGTGGTATGCTTAAACGTTCGTCATATTCATTTGACGCGCAAAGTTAGACGCGCAAAGAGAGCGAAATTTCAAAGCTTCAAAAGATTTGAGTATCACTCAAAGTCTAGTTTATTCCAATATTTCCTCGGTATATAGAAACAAATGAGCAGTAGGATAATTTCTGCAAATGTTTGATATAATTATGTATATTAGTTCCTAAGAATAGTTACTACAAGAGTAGAGAAAAGAAGGGCGTGAGAGTGCAACATCTAAACTTGATTGTAACTCTTCATAACTGGTTATCGATCCTAATCAACCTTTCGACTCCAATTCATTCAGATCGATAATATTAGACGCATCGTGTCTGGTTTAAAAGTTGTTTGGTTATTCAATGAAATTCGTTTGTAATTGCTTTAACAGTCACTCAAATTTGTTGAACTTACCTTGAGAACTTGCCAAAATTAAAGTTCTCAAACTAATTCCTCGAGTTTCGCTAAAACAGATTTTGTGGATATGTCTAACCATTCCCCAATTCTCCGAGTCTCGTTGCATGCAGTTTTTGTATATTTCTATGCCTTCAAGGTCAATTTTCCTTAATGGAATGGGTGATCAAAATGAATATCCATAAAATGTAATTAAATTTCATTTAACCAAAACTGTTCTAAAAGCATACTATGTTTTTTTTTTTTTACGGAAAAACGATTTTAAATGTAACAGATGCAGTTGTCAAACCACAGGTTCGCCATAAACGCTATACATTGAAAGTAATCCGAAGTGGCTATTTCCATACAAAATTACCAGTTTTATTATTTTCAATTTTTCCGCTTTTCCGTCAGGTTTTTCTTAATGATATTTTTTTTCTGGACAATTCCAGTATTGCGGCAAATAAAAAAGAATAATTATTCCAATCGGTCAAGGCATTTTGAAGTTTTTGGAGACTAACGCACAGGATTATAGATTTATATAAGAGACAAAATTTCAGCTTGTACAATTAATATCGATGATACGGTCTTTCTTCTTGTAGTCTTTCTTATATTTAGGAAACGGTAATTAAATAATTTTGTAATGACTAAAACAGTAAAAATCCTTCGTGTAGTCCAGGCATGTCAAACATCACTCCCAGGGTGTGAAGAGAGGAGTCCACCCCTCCTTAACTGCAGTAGCACGCGCTAGTAGAACCTGTTTTAGCTTTGTTTTTCTCGTTCTCCGATTTGAAGGGAGGGAAAATAGGGGAATATTTTCAGACTTGGCGAGTGCTGTTTGACATGCCTGGTGTAGTCTAATAAAAAATTCAAAACAGTTTAAAGCTATCTAAAATGGTGTTGGGTTTTGAAGTCTGATAGTATATCTTATTGATCAGATCACTTATTACTTTCTCTAGAACGTAAAGCATGGAAAATATCTATTCAATTCTACTAAATAATTCGATAGCGAGATTTCACTCGATATACATGTTTTGAGACTTTGAATAAAAAAAAATCTGTGAAGAGCATGACTCAAAAATGAAAAAATGGTTAAACGTTAAACTTGGTATTTAAGTTCAGCATCTTTCAAGGAAGCGACACGAAGATTTTAAAGAAAATCCGCCCACTTCAGACTATCCTTTACATGGAACAGTTTCAAAAAAATAATTTTATCACATAAGGCTCTAACCATTGTTATTAGTTTTAAGATATTTGTATGACAAATGAAATTTACAGCTTCAATTTTCTAGAAATGTTCACAGAAGTCCTCTAATAGCTAGGTGACTTTTGCCTAACGGATAAACCATATGATATCCACAGAATCATATCGCTAAAAAATATAGATCTCGTTAAAACACACCATTTGTAAGTATTGTAGGGAGCGGAGATTTAGTAAGTAAGCATTGGAATGAGATTAACAGCATGGAGTATAGAGCCGGCAGGTAGCGCGAGGGCAGTACTGCCTTCCACCTTGTCTCTTTGGAGACGCTTACGTAATTAGCTGCTAATCCCTACTCCACTCTTTCAGTCAGAGGGTGCATCAGCTCTTGCTTGTGACATGTACAAACACAACCAGACAGTCAGTATACAGTGACGGACACAAACAGGCGATTCCATGGCACTTTCTAAGTCATACCTTGAATTTTCTGGAAATGTCCTCAACTTCTTCATTCCAAGTGATTCTAGCATGAATGGTAAACAGTAAGAGACGGTCAAAGTCTAACCAAATAAGAAATATGAATCTTGTTAAAACAATTGATGCCAAATAAACTTCTTTTTTTCTTTTTTGAGTGAAACATATCCGAGATGCTCGTTATTATTTGAACGTGAATTTGCCAATATTGATACTTTTCTCAAATTGGAATATGTTATTCCTTTTTTAATCTCTTCACCTTGCAGATAGAACGGAATTTCAAACGCATCGGAAAGGAACCTCTTCTTAAAACATTTCAGTATCGCTAAAAAGCCTACTATATTCCCACATACTTCTTGCACCTACAAGAATATTGGCAATAAGATGCTTTCTGAAAATGAATATGGCGATTAAAATGAAATAGATGAAAAAATAAGCATTTTCAAGAATAGTGTGTATAAGAGTGAGTATAGCTCTGCATATATTTGCGAACAGAACAGAGTTTCTCCAAATTGAGCTACATTAAAAGTGTGTATCGCAGTAGGTTACGCAACGATCACTCGGTGCATCTTTTGAGGTTATGCACTTTGACTTTGTCGCCAAATATTAATAGAATTCTTAAATGTAAGCAGTACAAAAGAAATCACTAAGATTTGAAAATTCTTTAATAAATCAAACGCAACGTACATATGATAAAACCGCAACTGTAACACAATACATGTGCGTGTGTTAAATAGTGGCAAAGACCGCGTATAGTGGAAGCAGGTAAATGCAACCTCCCCTCTTTCGTAAACCTTGGACATCGCTAGGCTAGGACATCAAAATGAACTAAACTTAAACTCGAGGTTTCTTTAGACAGGATAAAGCGTTAGATCGAGAACGGAGAACTGAGTTTTAATTTCCGATATGCATTTTATACACATCAGAATCTATAGAAACAAACATTTTTGCACGATGTATCCAATTTGTGGTATTTAACAATATTGTTGCTATGGATTGAAGGATAACATACCACTCGTAACGTATGTAGTTGGTATACAATCACAATGGTGAAATTCATGACAATACAAACATTTGCCTATTAAAATTTCCAATATCAATTCCACCGTTATCTTTATCATAGTTTGCAACATTGAAAATTCGGACTACAAACTTCCTGGACTCATCACTTTACTACCTCTTAGAACGAAATATGCTAATATATTCTTCTCATTAATGTCTGCACCTTTTTATTTCAACCATTTGCAGAATGAGGTTTACGTCAGCCTATTTCTCTAATTTGATTTCTTTGTTATTAGCTCGTCACAACCACCCTTTTCCACATCTATGGACACGTTAGCTATTACCTTTTCTAATGAAGTTAAAATGAACGAATTGCTAACGTAACTACAGTACGTTTACTACAAAACTTGGCCGGCAGTGGGCCCGTCTCCCGGACACGTACTGCAAAACTTGGCTGGTAGTCGCACGACCCATCTCCTGGTCACACATACATGAAAGTCAAATCAAATCTCAAATAACATTAACACATTACAAGAATAAACACAAAACATGTTTTATCGTGGGAGATGTTGGAAATACCGTCCATCTGCATCAATACATCTACGGTATCTTATAAGGACGTTTTCTTTCACACGCTTCACACGGTCAGCTTAGGCTAGAGCATTAATTTCTATCCTGATACTTTGTTTTAATTTTGTCTTGTCTGATTTTCAAGGTGACCGTTCTAACCTTTCTCCGATTTCGTGTAATTTCTGCTCCGTAAACACACGCCTTTTTACCTTCGTTTCCTATCACGAATTGATGTCTTCCTGGATTTATTTACAAGCAAACGAACGGTCTCTTTACTCGGAACAAGCACGCCAGGAAATTTATTTTCAAACTGCCTAACAACTTCCCTGCAATTTAGTTTGGTTTGGTTTGGTTTAAGGGCGCTCAACTTCGAGGTCATCGGCGCCCTTAAAATATTTATTGCAATAGCCAGATATAAATTTTACTCCAAAATAAAAATACTAGCAACAAGAAATATATATATATATACAAAAGGTAAAAAACAGTGGCAATAGCCAGATATGAAACAAGGAGATAAATATGTCAAAAAGAATAAACAGATAGCTAAAATTTTAAATCCTCAAATTGATATTGCACTCCGCTAAAAAATTAAAAACTTCCCTGCAAGATGATGTAAGTACATATACATTCTTTATTGTACCGTATACTGCGATCGATTCATTTAGAAAACACTTGAAGCAAAACTAAACACTTCTGAATATTCCTAATGTTATCCAGGAGTGAACTGGAATAACAGCACTTAACATCTAACGCACGTGTGACGTTCAGCGCGCGAGCACAGGGAAATATGAAGGTCGCACGTGTACCTGCCGGCCAACTTCTGTAGTAAACGTACTGTATGAAACTACAACATAAAATGACAACACGGACAGCACTTATTTAGAAACATTGGCTCCCCTAGCCACACATTTACGCAAATCAGCCTCTAAAATGTAACATCTATCTTCACTAATATTAATAAATATTTCAGCTAATATCTTAGTTAATACAATTCAATCGATGTAAATTTCCATCGTGGAAAAAAGTACATATGCATAGACATCTGGTAAGCGCATAGTGGCATAAAAAATATGCTCGGTGCAAGCGCCTAGTTTCTCTCAAACTCTTTCGTCGTCTGCATCAAGTGCTAACCAAACTAATATTGCAGTATGGTATTAAAAGTGCGATACGTACCATACGTTTGAAAATTATGAAGTTACGGTTAACACAAATTCCGAAGTTTCAAATAAAGTCCTGATAGTTATCACAAGGATCTGAGCGCTGTCCTTAAAAGGAGCCCCATTTGACTACTACAACTAAGTAGAGACAGGAAGCAGCACCCACGACCGCCGTTTCCACCGTTACCTTGTCGTACGGTTTAGTGAAGATTGGATCTTCTATACTACTTCTTATGGTGCTAAAAGTCATTGGCCTTCAAGGAGCAGTGCCGATTGCCTGCTAATCACTTACCTAACATCAAAGTGTGCGCCGAGGACCTGCTTGTTCACCACGTGAACTTCACAAGGATTGTGTGCCCACTGCAGTTCGGCGTGAGACGTAACGCATTGATATCGATTTTACCATGCGGCTAGCCATGGGCATACGTGCAGAACGCAAATTGCCTTCCTTTAACTTTTGTAATCCACTTTTTACACCACATTTATTATGCTCCTTAACGCAATGGATTCTTACATATGCGAGAACATTAATGCTTTACACGCCGTTAAATTACCTCTCTGAGGCAACTAGAATCGTACAGAAAAATGCTAGATCGTTGACTGCGACTAGTATTCCACAATAGCTTTAATTATGCTGTTTGGAAAGTTTGATTTGGAGTGGAGAGAGGGAATGCGAACTTAAATCGTCATGCGCTCATTATTCTTTATTTTATTTTTTATTACTACGTATAGTAAGTAGGGTAAGTAGTATTCGATGTCGAGATTTCACCGGAAACATATGTTTTGAAACCTCCTGAATCAAAAAAGCTGTTTTAGAGAAACGTTCGTGTATGTGTCTCTCTGTGTGTGTGTGTGTGTGTGTGTGTGTGTGTGTGTGTGTGTGTGTGTGTGTGTGTGTGTGTGTGTGTGTGTGTGTGTGTCAACAGCGTAGCTCAAGAACGAAAAGACGGTTAAAATTAAAACTTGTATTTAAATTTAATATCTTTCAAGAGTGCAACACAAAGATTTTGAAGAATATTGCTTTACATGGAAAAATTTTTCTAAAAATTTTATTGTACAAAAAATGACTAACGTTTTTGATTAACATTTTCTGGCTATAGCCTATGTAGTCCTGTTTACTCTTGATGACTTTTGCATAGCTGTTTACTATGCAAAAAGTGTAAATAGCTCTCGTTAAAACATAACTTATATCCGCATGTATTTTCTTCTAGAGTGAACCTTGTTGTAGAGTATTCCTTGTTGTTTGTGGGAGTTTTGCAATATTTATATATTTCTCAAATGGAAGGTCCTTATTCACTTTTTATCTCTTTGGCCGTGCAAAGAAAATGGAATTTCAAAGCTTTAAAAACAAGATTTACTAATTAAAGGGATAAGGGTTTGTAAGTATAGTTAGTACAAGAGTAGAGAAAGTTATGTGAGTGCAACACATCATTCTTTTTCTTTCTTTCTTTCTTTCTCATGTTTTTGAGAGGGAGAGAGAGGAAGGGAAATCCTTGATCGCTATGCAGTACAGCGCCTCTTAGTGAAACGAAATATTTAACAGTAGGTAAACAAGAAAGTGAATTGACCTCCCTTCCACTATCGACATAGGGTTTGGTATGGGGATTTGCTTCCGATGGAAGACTTGGTCCGGGATGTACTCAGCCTCGTCAGATCCCTAAGGGGCCAATTGATGACCTACATGACTGAAGAGTAGTGGCCCGTGATTGTGAAAGCCACATACAGCAGACAGGAGGCGCTAATCACCTCCCACCTTCCAGTACTGCACACCACTGATGACGCCTGTAGTGAGCAGAGGTGGGGATTACTTGGTTAGGTACTTATGTGATGAAGAGCCATAAAACATTTAAACTCCCAATCGTTATATCTGTATAATCTACTTGTAATACTTCAATTTATAATTCTAACTATTAAATTATTTTCGTATTCTATCTTAAAGGGATACCCTTATTTACAATAGGAAATATTCTTCGTCTAAGGTGAGGGATATACTAACCACACAGTTTTCTAGTAAAAGAGAGCCTCTGCTTCTCTCTGCCTGTTCGTCATAAACGTAATGGTAATGCACAAAGCTTATACGGCCAAATGTCGTGACAGCATGAACACGCAATATGCAGATTTGCGTTGTTTAACAAAATATCTGTTTTAATGATTTCCAGTCATAGTGGACCACATTTAAACTAACTCTCTTAAACTCCATACACTCACTCACTCATTTACTTTAACTTAGTTACTATAATTAATACCTTATATGAGGTATGTAGACATATAAGTCAACTCCATTGATGAATTAATGTTTATATAGATAGAACTATATCTAGATTAAAGTTATGCAAAATAATAGAGAAAAATCTTATGTGTTGCACTCACATGACCTTCTCTACTCTTGTACTAAGCATTCTTACAAACTCTTATTCCTACATATTCTTCGTGTTAACATAAACATTTGTACAAATTATCTTATTGCTTACGCATTTCCTTGTAGCTGCAAGGGGAATATTGGAATACAGTAGGCTTTGTGCGATAGTCAAATCTATTAAAGCTTTAAGATTCCGTTCTCTTTGCACACTTAACATATAAAAAATGAATACCGATTTTCCATTTCACGAAATTTTTAAGTTTTCCGAAACTCACACACACATAACAAGGAATATCTTCGAAATGGTTCAACCTACAAAAACATTTATTCAGACTGAAATCGTGTATTTTAGTAAGATCTACATTTTTTGTATTGTATAATTTGGTCTATCTCTAACGGTTTACCAGTTATGCAAAAGTCGTCCAGAGTAAATACGACTACAGGGGCCATAGCCAGAAAATTCAACATATACATCACATATGGCATAAAAATGTCTCAAACACATGACATTTTAATCAAAATCGCTAGACCCATTTTAAAAAAAAAAAATCAAAATTTTCGAAAAATTTTCCATGTAAAGGGTAGTTTAAGATGGGGCTATTATCTTCAAAATCTTCGTGTCGCGTCCTTGAAAGGCATTAAACTTACATAACAACTTTGGTTTTTAACCTACCTTTCGTTTCTGAGTTATGCTGTCCCAGACACACACACAGGCTGACACACACACACACACACACACACACACACACACACACACACAACACACACACACGGACGGACCTTTTTCTAAAAATGCTTTTTTTTATTCAGAGGTCTCAAAACACATATTTCCGGTTAAATCTCGACATCGAATTTTTGGGTGGAATACAATAGTTCCCTTACTTACCAGTAGAGAAAGTAAACAAGGAATCCAAAAAAGTTAGTAAAAGTAATAAATATGTGTATGCAAAAACGAAAATCAAAACATACAGTCAGTCAAATCTGGTAACAGCTGCTCGCTATGTTCCCTTCTCTTTGCATGACCAGAAGAGAAATAGAGGACAAAAAAATAACGACTTCCCATTTGAGAAAAGTAGGTGTAAATATAGGAGAAGTCAAACCAGTAGCAATGGTTAATTCCAAATTTTGTACTCTAACGAAAACTACATTTTGTGCAGAAAAGTGTTATCTTAACCGGCAGGGAGGGCTCGCACCGCTGACTATAGGTTCAACCATCCAATTCTACACCCCATTCATTACGCCTGTAGTGTGCAGGGGTGGGGGACGCAGCGGTCGGGTGGTAAGACTTGGCCGTGAAAACCTGTTGTGCTAGGGGTGTAAGATGTTATCTACCCTTGCGGTTTACCAGTTATGCAAAGGTCATTCAGAATGAACAGGACTATTTCCAGAAAATTCCAGAATCACGTCTAAGTTTCATGTAAATGTATTAGGTACCTGGTATGTTAATCAAAATTGTTTGAGTTATTTTTGAAAAAACCATAACATTCAAAACATTTTGAACACAAAGGGTAGTCGGGGTTAGAAGGATTTTCTTGAAAATCTTATTTTCGCATCGTTGGAAGATACTGAACACTCCGTGGTGTAAGGGTAACATGCTAGCCTCAGGTTCCCCAGGTCGCGGGTTCAAACTCTGCAGAGAGCAATGGATTTTATCCTTAGCTGGCTTCCTTCGTAAGGGAAGTAAAGCCGGTAGTTCTTTGTCGTAAATTTACGACACGTAAAAGATCTTCAAGCCTGATATAAAGGCCTCTGAGCACAATTAAACGATCTTTCATACCCACTATATGTAGAATGGGACTCTGAGAACCACAGAGTTAAGGAGCATCCATAAACAAAACTAAATTTCATTTCACTAAACTTAAACACCAAGTTTGGTATTCATATGCTTTTTCGTTTTTGCGCTATGCTCACAGACACTATGCTTACTGAAGTGCTTTTTGATCCAGAGGCCTCAGAACATGTATTTCCGGTGAAATCTCAGTAAGAAATTTGTTGGTGGAATGTAACTTTTCCTCTACCTATATGGACGTGACAAGGAAGTTGAAATCTGATGTGTTACATTCGCAAGAATTAGTCTATCCACTTATTTTTACATATCTTCTCGGTATTCTCTCAAAGGATTATTTAAATATTTAACGTATGACTGTCCTGTGGCACTACGGCCCTTTGCGCGTAGCCTTGGCCTACCGCCCGGCCACTGGATCTCCCAACTCTGCCCACTACAGGCGTCATGAGCAGGGTCCAGTGGTGGAGAGTGGGACGTGGTCAGCGCCCCGATCCTCCCGGCCAGTACATGGGGGTCTTCGTAACCGGGGTTGATCATACAGAGGAACCAGGAGGGTGAGAGGTGTGAGAGCGAGGAAGTGGACGACATGAAATCATGGCGAAAGATAACAGGAAAGGTGATGATGGAGCAATTGGCGGAATGATGGTGGGGGAAGTCGGAGAACCCGGAGAAAACCCGCCCCTGTGCCGGTGTGTCCACCACACATCCCACATGTGGAGGTCTGAGATCGAATCCGGATCGCCTTGGTGAGAGTCAAGCGGTTTAACCGCTCGGCCACGGCATGGCGAAGTATTCAACGTACAGTTTTGCAGAATAGCTTCACTACACATTTCATAGCACCTACAAAAGGCATAAGTACGCTGAAGTGATAATGCAGTGTTTAAAAGCGAGACTACATGCTGGCCTAGAAATTCTCTTTGAATGACCGCGAGAAACAATACAGCATCTATCAAAAGTTTAAGCACGCCTGCATATTTCACCAAAATACACTTTATCCTTAGACTACTTTGTCCAGCGGCCTTATGTTTCGTCAAAAAATCATCTTATTAAAGGGTATATTTTTAAGCAGTTATAATGTTTTTCATTTTTAGAAAAACCGAAAAATTATATGGAATCTCAATTTTATTTTTCTCTAAAAGGAAGGGCACAAATGTGAGAAATATTTATAAATATCTTATACTGTTTATCAACAAGTGACGTGATGTTTGTAACTTTAAAACAAATTGAAAAAAAAAGAGTTTACGTTAGCACTATTTAGCAAGGGACTCACTATTTAGTGAAGTCTGTTTATAGTGCATTGTTTATACTGCAAATAGTACCAATGAATGCTGCTATCATGACATTCAGTTGCATTGTACCTTCCATTTTGTTCTGGTGTGACAAGAGACTGTCAAGTAAAAATGAGTAAAAACATCAAGAATGATAAAATGACTAGCGATTGGTTTGCAAAAAGTGTTGCAAGTTATATAGGGATATTGTAATTCAAGTGGGGATGACTAAAACGTGTGTGAAACAGACAATAAAAAAATATGGGAAAAGCGGCAAATTTTCAGGCCTGGAGCAGAGTGGTAGGACAAGGGCTGCATCCCCCTGGGAGGCGGCGCCGTGGCCGAGCGGTTAGCGCGCTCGCCTACCACCTAGGTGGCCCGGGTTCGATCCCAGGGACCCGCATGTGGTATTCGTGGTGGACGAAGCGACGTCAGGGCGGGTTTTCTCCGGGTGCTCCGGTTTCCCCCGCCATCTCATTCCACCGGTGCTCCATCTTCATTCCATGTATCATCAGTGTCACCGCCTGCGGTGCCATAGTAGTAAAAGCGGGCGTTAAACACTACAACAACAACAACAAATCCCCCTGGGAGGATAGAGCTATGACAGCTATGTCCATATGAGATCGGAAGGTAGAGGAGTAGCTGCCCCAGACCGAAAAACTGCCGAGAACTTCGAGAGCTTTATCCGAATCTTGGAATAATACTGTCATGCAAGAGTGTTGGGATCCTGTAAAGTGTAGAGTATCCCAAAAAAGTAAACTTACTGTATTTAAACCCAAGGGAGGCTCAATAATGTATAAACGCATCTGCTATGTATGTTTGAAGCAATACGTTTTGAATTTATAATAATGTATAATGTTATAATAATAATAATAGAAAAAGCATGTTCTTGGTTCATTCTAAGCTTTACAAAGGTCTGTGAGTGAGTTTTTCCTTTCTGTGCACCATACTAGATGGTATCGGCCACAATTTGACCCATATAGTTTGCAACTGCACTTGTCTTCCGGCTCGTGGAACTTCTCTGTCTGTCATATCCGATGATGTACCGCGGATCTCGTCACCTGCTTGCGTCCAGTTCCTGTAGGGCATCGCTTCCGTTTGTAGTAGTTGCTTGTAATAGCAGTTCTAGTCGAAGTTCTTCTATGAAGAATTGTTCTTTGGCAAACATGTATGTAAGTCGTGATGGTGTGTACTTGGATAGGCTTAGTGTCTTTTTTAGGAAATTTGCTTTGACTTTCCCTATGTCTTCTAAGCCTTTTTTAAGTTTTCCTCTATAATCTCTAGTCCGTAAGTTATAACTGGTGCAAGATTTAGGTGAAACCGGGTAGTTGCTGCATTCAGTTACAGTTTTCTCAGATTTTTTAAGCTATTTGTTGTCGTCCTGGCTGCTAATGCTCGTTATTTGATGTTATTTGATGTGTAGAGCATATATGTTCCCTCGACTTTGTAACGTGATTTCCAAATGTTATAGTTCTTCAAAGAGAAAATTTCAAAATATCAATGAATGCCCTTAAACTTTTGGTAGAACCTGTAGATCGGCAATTTCAGCTTAAAAACAAGTATTTCAAACTTCCAACCAATAACAAGAAATATTTTGGTAATGGCTAATGCCCCAATTGAAATAACTTGTATTTTAGAAACATCTACATTTTATGAGTACCGTAAAACAGGCTAACTTCGGCCACCGTGGGAAATTTCAGCATTAGATTGTTGAATTTGACTCTTTATCCTGCCATCTGGAAGATTAATAGTGTAACGATTTAGTAGGTTTATTGTACGGCCGATAGAGTGTATTAGTAGTAAAGGTGTTTTCCATGCATCCTAGTGAATAAGTAGACATCAGTAGCAGCTGATACCGTTCCGTTCATAAGTTTTGCTGTTAGAAGAGTCAAAAAAACGTATATCTGGTTAAAACCTGGAGGTGCAGGTAATTTATGTTTCACGTAATTGATGAGCAAATATCTCTAAATGCATGCTATATAAAACTTAAATAGGTTAAACAGTTAATGTTTCATTGAATTAGCTCTGCATTCATCGGTGTGAATTTTCATGTTATTTTCGGCCATGCCAGTTTTTTTTTTTTGATAAGTTTAAGGGCGCTCAACTTCTAGGTCATTAGCGCCCTTCGGCCATGCCAGGATACAGCACCAACTATATTGAAATAGTCCCAAAATATGTTTCTTAAACCACCACCTTTGAAAAGAAACAAAGTTAAATAACAAACAATACCGTATCACGGTAACCTACTTTACATAATATTAACTAAAGAAAGCAAAATAAGAACTCTGAAGTATCTTAGAGCGACTCATTTAGAACCCTTAAAATCTGCATGCATTGGAGAGAAATAGAATAATCAACAAGGTTTAATGTAAAATGTGGAGTGTGTCAGTTAAAAACACCATTTCAGGAGAAATGGAACCCGCAGAAAGTCGTTCTATGTTAGAAGAAGCAGATGGTTTCGTCCTAAATGAGACTATTTTCTTCTACAGGTTCTAACAGAAATGGTTTCAGAGATGTCCCACCGGATATTGATGAGACAATGCTGGAGAATTCGTTCTTGTGCGGTTTTTGGTTAAAAAGGATCAGAGATTCTGAGAAAAAATTAGGGGAAACAATTTTTCCTTGTATTTCTAGACAATGATGATGTGTGTAATATGCAGAAGAATCAGCTTGTAAGGAAACCATCCTTTTGTGTAAGACATGGTTTATTTTCAGAAATATTGTAGATCATGGGCAGGCCTAAACATGATCAAACAGGTAAATAAAATTGTGCTGTATGATGAAACTTTAAAGCAAAAAAGGTACAGTAGGTATTTAATGCTCAGTTTCTTTAATTTTTAACGCAACTTTCGTTCCAAAAACTAGTACAGGATTAAACAATGCATTTGCATCTACCGAAGTAAGCACGGGCAAGTGTAACTTTGTTTTTTCACTATATATATTTTTTATTTTTTTTTTTATTTTTTTTTATTTTATTTTATTTTTTTTTTTTTTTCGTGGCCGAAATTAGTCTGTTTTCCAGGAAACTTCGGCCACATTTTATATAATAAACAATAATACACATAGCAATTATTTTATGCGTGATAACGGTGCAACAGAGGTCAGGGAATCTTTTCAAACTTAATTAGGAATTTTAGTCAATATCTAAGCTAAGCCAAACTAAGCCCCGACACAACAGCCCATGAAGAGCCAAGCCTTACAGCCCAGCTGCTGCGTCCCCCACCTCGGCCCATTACAGGCGTCATTGGTGGGGTGCAGTACTGGAGTCTAGTACGTGGTCAGCGTCCCGATCCCTCCCGGCCGGTTATGTGGTCTTCACGACCTGGGACCGCTACTTCTTTTTGTCAATGTCTTCATGCCAAAATTACCAAGAACGTTTAAAAAACGGTCGAGGTTAGCCAATTCTTTGGTAGTAGATAACCTTTTGTCAATATTGTATGGTTTATCCATTGTATAAAGTTACACACATTTTATTTAGAACAAGAAGACTTCAGACATTATTCCCCAAAAATTAAAGTTACATGTGTAAATATCTTACTATATGGCATTTTATTTAAAATCATTTGAGCCAGTTTTGTATAAAGTAAACATCAAGAAATGGAATAAAAAGGTCTACATGAACAAATGTAGTTCCCTTTAAAATCACAATTTGTTGCTAACAACTTTTTGTGGCATATTAAAGGCAACCCACATTTTAACAACTGATTGTAGGTTTGTTTTCCTCTATTCTCCTTGTACCTGCAACAAAATGTTTAATGAAGCTATTTCCGCAAACGTTTAAGACGAAATAGATGGAAAATAATTTTTCGTAGGAATAGTTTGCACAACCTATATAACAATGCACGATCGTGGTTAGAAAAAGTCACGTGAATTTAACACCTAAGATGAGAGTTGAGAGCTAAGGAACATTTTGGAAATGTCCGCTTTACTATGTAGCTTACATCATCAACGACACACTGTTAACAGTTCTGGGAACATTTTATGGATTTGTGCTTTTAGTTCTATTTGAACTGTTACTCAGTTCTTCGTGGAACCAGAAGCATTTTGGCTTTATGTTACGACATACATTTCGTAACATTTCTTTTGACTGCAGGGAAATCCCAATCAACTGTTATTCCGTTTTCTTCGAACTCGCCCCAGAAAAGTGAGCACTTTCACTTAGCATCACTCAACTCATACTTTGCGCTTGACAACCTTCGAACTGAACCCCAACGAATTAATAATAGACATTAGAAAGCCTTTGCTCAGAACGGTAGGTGCTAAACAGGAAAATAAATGTAATCACTGCAGAGAGCTGGTGCTCCTAAGTGTAACTCTACATATTCCGTATTAGATTGAAATAATGCTCCATTTCTGCTCTCCATTACTGTCCTTCTCTCTCCACACGCTCTCTCTTTTTCTCTATTCTTTCCTCTCCCTCTCACCTCTCTGTGAGCCAGTGGTCTGAAAGGTAAGAACGTTATTACTTACTTGTTCGCAACTTCATTATTTCCCATTGTAATTGGAAAACAACATTTACTGTCTGTTCACCAGTTCATGGTCTTAGGGGAATGAAGGAGACAGGAGAAACATTCCTCGTAGTGTAACCCGAGTTTTGCAAACTTCCGCTCAAACTTGTTCTGCTAGTTACGCTACCAAGTTACCTCCAATGTTATTCGCGCTATTTACTTGCTGTTAATTTCTCTTAATTTCAGTTATAAAATCTTACGAGTGTCTAGTTTTATGTCGGAAGTGACGAAAAATGTAGTGTAGAAGTAGATAAAACCCCGCATAGGAATGTTGTGAAGTCTGCTATGATATTGCGGTTGCAAACCAAAGGGGTTCGGAGTGATAGTTCTATGCGTAAAACAGATCTTTATAGGATGATTGAAACAAATAAACTCGAAGAGGAGGCAGAGGAGGCACTTTTGTTTGATTGAACCACCTAGTCGTGGTACTGACAAATTGTACTGGCATGGTTTTTGAAAAATATAGGAAAGACAGATAAGTCCGACTACAGCAGTGCACCGAAATTGTTTAGTGACTTACTGGCTCGCTGCATTCCTGCTAGGGACCATGAGCTGGTGAACAAACTGTACCAACTGTTTTATATACCTAAAAATAACGAAAAGCGACAAATCATCACAAATATTCATTATATCGAAATTTCACGAATAACCAAATTTATAGAAATCATTATTCTTACCTATAAAATGCTCTTATGTAACTTTTTCAAAAAGATTAGCTATAAGCCATATGAAGACTTTTTGGTTCACAATAAAACCAACTTGTGGAAAGAACTATACCACACAGATAATATTTTTATTTTCTTTACTACTTGTAAATTCCACCCAGAATTTCGATATCGAGATTTCGCGGGAAATACGTATTTTGGGACACCCTGAAAGTAAAAAGAAAGCATTTTTAGAAAGAGATCCCCAATGCGCACGTGTGTGTGTGCCAGGCGCGGCTCCTCAGGGTAGGCAGGGTAGGCATTGCCTACCCTATCGTCATACATCAACAAAAAATGTTTAACTATGATTTTGCATTTTATCATTTGAACCGTCATTTTCCCCTAAATTGCAGTTCAAGAAAAGTTTTCTCGGTTATAATGACCAGCGCATGGTCAAATCCTTTAATCTCAATTCCGATTCATCAAAACTGCGCTGCGTGTTTGAAACACACGGCAGAAATGATACGCATGGAACCTGGGTAGTGGAGAGCAGGCTAGCTTAACCTCTGCCTGCCCGGCCCCATATCCTCAGTACGAGGCCCTTGAACAGGGATAAGGAATCATTCGGTCTGTATATGCACTCCGAGCATGCGTAGACGCGTCTGCCAGCAGTCCGAACACTTGCCTGCCCAAATCCGAATTTATGCGACATTTTCCGAACAGCCATACTCCACGAACGAAGATCTCAGAGATCTGAATCTGTCGTTATCTCTGTGTAATACCAGTATGACCGACTTAATTAGTGAACTATTACAAATTTCGCTTTCGCGGCGCACTGACAATGAAAAGAGGAGTGTTTTAGCTATTTAACACAAAGCTGCAGTCAGACAATTTTTCAATTTCTTAATTTATATTAGTCATGGGCGTCGCGAAACGGGGGCAAGGGCGGCCACGGCCCCCCCTTGGAGATTGGTGAACTTAATGTGCAGTCACTTACTGACTTTTAAACTATTATTTTAATTTTGATGTAAAGAACAATTTTTGTTTAGCACAAATTAATACGGTTATCTGCAACAAATACTATAAATTTTGACAGTAAAATAATGATTTAATATTATATGATTGCAAATTTCCAACATTTCCCCCCCCTGGAAAAAAGTCTACCGACACTCGTGATTTTAGTTTTGGCGGTAATTCGTCAGTAAGTCACACTCATTCACTCTGCTCTTATTAAACAACCAAACAATATATTGTTTGCGTTATCCGCAATGACTTCGCCCCCTATATTTCGGATAAACGGGGTTTATTATTATTATTATTATTATTATTATTATTATTATTATTATTATTATTATTATTATTATTATTATTATTATTATTATTATTATTATTGTTGTTGTTGTTGTTGTTTGTTGTTACTGTTACACTTTGCCTACCCTAAAATTTTGACTGCGAGCCGCCACTGGTGTGTGCGTGCGTGAGCGTGTGTGTATGTGTGTGTGTCTGTGTGTGTGTGTGTGTGTGTGTGTGTGTGTGTGTGTGTGTGTGTGTGTGTGTGTGTGTGTGTGTGTGTGTGTGTGTGTGTGTGTGTGTGTGTGTGTGTGTGTGTGTGTGTGTGTGAGTAGTAGCTGAGCCCCTTAAACCTAAACTTAAAGCCCCATACTACTGACCACGATAAGAAGGCGAGAAGGGTTTGAGGTATGAAAGCGAGCTTGACCTGTTATTCTACTTACGTAGTCGATTTGTTTACTACGAATGTTTGTTTCTGCATGAATTTATCTGTATATGTATGCTTATTACTCCCGCTACCACATTAGACACTTGTAGGTAACTGCTGTAATAGATATTATGCATTTATCTGACATTGTATACAGTGCAACATAGTGGTATGCATAAATGTTGATGGAGAAGACAGAAAATGTTAGTAAAACATTCCTAGACCCCACCTTCTTCTAGTGGTCAGATCAGCAATGACCAATCTTGTCTCTTTGGAGACGCTTACGTAATTAGCGACTATGCCCTACTCCACCCTTTCAGTCGGAGGGTGAATGAGCACAACCAGACAGTCAGTACCCACTGATAGACAGTTGCAGGCGATACCATGACAGTTTCCAGTCATAACTAAATTTTCTTGGAATTATATTGTTATCGCAATTCTTCCCTAATGGGAGCAAATTATTTATTGGCCCATTGATAGATGCCTCACAGTCAACAACAAATGATTTTGGATCCCAGCCCGGCAAGCAATTCTTAACAATCTGTTTAAAGTTCGTGCTTAAATTTGTTGCTTACTTGCTTGTATGTTTTATCAATAAAATATGGAGGCAGGAATTTCCCATGCGTTTCTTCCTTTTGCACGGCTCCACTATTGCCATAGTGTAACAAGGAAATTTCCCCGTCGTTTGTTGTTAATGCGTGTTGAGAGAAAGTTGCACCTGCAACCTAACGGAATGACTCAGGCAGTGTAGCGTCTGTGGCCCGTAATCAGGAAGTCGTAGGTTCGATTACCGTGGCTGACCTTCCTGGCCCGTGGTTTTTCTTCAGGGATTGCCCCGGGTCGCTAGACGAATGAATAATTACATACCGTGAATTTCCTTTTACCTCACTTCTCAATTCAGTTCATCTTTCACCTGGATGGCTATTTCAGAGTGAAGTTTCGGAGGGAGTTTCACCGTACATGGCAGGTGCATTGCTCTCTATAAATCCTCGCTCTTTCGTATCGTGGGAAGTCCCCGTGTCTCGGCCTCCAGGGGATGTGGAAGGGAGCCGGTTGAACGAGCTGCCACTGGGTACTTCAAATCTGTATTCGTCAGGTATTGACGTCTCTCCTCAGTCCAGCCACCCTTAGTATCCGTCAGGGCATAAGCACAACAAACTTAATTGGTCGAGGTTCTAAGTTTCCCTCCGAATCATGCCATATCTCATACTGATACATACTCCGGACGAGTTGCATCTTGCGATACAGGCCTACTTACTACATAGCAGTCACAAAATTGTAACTGCAATTACACAGTTTTTCAAATTCATCTGCATATATTACTTTCTGCAATATATTCTAATATACTCTATATATTCTATTCGACCCAAAATTTCGATGTCGACATTTCACCGAAAATTTATGTTAGGAGGCTCCCTAAATCCAAAAAAGCTGTTTTAGAAAAATATCCGTGTGTGTGTGTGGTGTGTGTGTGTGTGTGTGTGTGTGTGTGTGTGTGTGTGTGTGTGTGTGTGTGTGTGTGTGTGTGTGAATAACCTAAGTCAAGAACGAAAAGTCGGTTAAAAAGCAAAGTTAGTGTTTAATTTTAATATCTTTCAAGGATGCGACATGAAGATCTTGAAGAAAATTCCTCAACCCTACAGTACCTACTCTTTACATGGAATATTTTTCGAAAATTTTGATTCTCTCAAAAATGGCTCCAATGATTTTGATTAAGGTGCCAACTTTTATATCGAATTAAATGTACCTTTTAAATTCCCTAGCTATAGATATATAGTTCTGTTTACCATGAATGACGTTTGCATAACTGGTAAACCGTAAGAGATAGACCAAATCTTACTATACGAAGAACGTAGATCTCGTTAAAACACAAGTTATGTCCAAAGGCATTTTTTGTAGTTGAACCATTTTGTAGATATTCGTTTTGTTATTTGTGTGAGTTTTTCAATACTTCAGGGTTTCTCAAGTGGAAGGTCGTTGTTCACTTCTTTATCTGTTTGGTCGTGCAAAAAGAACGGAATTTCAAACCTTTAAAATATTTAACTATCGCTCCGAGCCTACTGTATTCCCATATTTTCCTTGCATCTATAAAAATCAGCAGTAAGATAATTTCGCAAACGTTTATCTCGACTGATTTTAAGATAAAGACATAGGCGACTGTAAGAATAATTATTACAAGAGTAGAGAACGTTATGGGAGTGCAACACATCAGATTCTTTTTGAAATGGATTGATCGAGTTTCATCGCGCTCTTTCTGACGTTTATCAACTTCATTTGCTGCAACATCCGGATACCAGGAGAGTTTTCTCAGCCTGAGGATTGAGAAGTCATGCAGTCCCTGCGTTTATAGGCTATGCTGTAAACACTGTCCACTGCATCGTGTTATATCAACTTCGGCCCAAATGAGTGCTTTGCAGCGGTGTACGGGAAATGACACGTTGTCATAGTGCAGCCTTGACCTTCAGTGGTGAAGATCCCAAGTTCAAATAGTGCTACTTTTTATTCTTTGTAAATTTAACGAGAACTGGTATTTTGGCATGGAAGTGTTGTTTCACTTAGTTTAATTATGGGAATTTAATAAAAACACAAATTGTTACTTATTAAAGTGAACATCATAAATAAATGCATAATAACATTGTGATTATAACTTACAAGCAAAAGGCATCATTACATAATATTTCACTATTTAAAACTACTCTTTCTTACAAAATAAAGTCAATAAATTCTTCGAAGAGTTTACGAAATGCAGTAGGTACGTACAAACCGATTACAGTTGAAACTTCGTACTTACAGGTAAATTCACTTTCTAGTGCATTCAGAAAGAACACAGGATTTTTGGAACGTTTCCAAAACATAAACAGAAATGAATAAATACCTTAGCTATTCGCTATATATATATATGCGCTATTCTCCCAAAAGCATTTTTAACATTTTTGTGTTTTGCAGTTTTTCTTCTTATAGTCATACAGCGTCGACCAGTGACGTTTTCCTTGTTTGTATGGTTGACCAATATATCCATAACCGATGTGGATCAATAGAGACCTACCCTTACTAGTTTCGATTGACGCCTTGAGATATACCGGGTGGAAGGGAAATCATTACATTAATTTACACCAGTGGTAGATCTCGGTATTTGGAACACATTTTGTATCTTACGTTTTTGTCTCCGGCCATTTCCTATGGAGATATTTTAGTTTTATCGAAAACAACCTGGCAACACTGCAGATTGTGTGTGTGTGTGTGTGTGTGTGTGTGTGTGTGTGTGTGTGTGTGTGTGTGTGTGTGTGTGTGTGTGTGTGTGTTCGCTTTTCATAGGTCCATATATAAACAAACAGCGTAACGTTGCATTTTGAAAACAAACTCATACCGTGCCTTGTTCTTCCGTGTTTACTGTGACAGTGTAGGCCAATCACAAGCGTTAGCTCCCAAAACATTACCCAAAGCGAAAGCTGTTTACATCCACAAACAGGTCAATTCCCTGACCAACCTCAACGCAACATTGTCGAGTTACATCATCTCTGAAATAGCAGTTCAGAGTATTCCTTCACGTCTTTTAACCCTTTCATGCCTGAATTATTTTGCTACTTATGCGGTTCTTCCTCTAATTCGAAACCGGTTTAGATTAGGCGGTCTGGGACACCTTCAGCCTGCGGCTTGAATGGTCATGATCGTTAAGACAACACGTGGTGCACTGGCCATGCACTCAAAGCTTGAGGTCGTGAGTTCGAGTCTCGGCAACCGCAGTCAAATGTGCCTGTGGTAATGGACGGGGAGGGCCCACGTAAAATAATCGGTGTGATGGCACGCGTGGATGATAACTGCGGTTGTATGGATTTTGCTTCTTTTCTTATAAAAAAACAGTACAATATAAATTGTAAAAAAAAATAATTTTTACAATTCAAAACGTCTCAAATATGTATTTTCAATTGGTGACAGACAGTATAACAAGAATATAGCAGAAAAAAATTAAAACTAGTACAAATAGGAAAAAAGCCTATGTATCTTATAATACACACCAGGCATGAAAGGGTTAAGTGATTAATGATTTCCAAACCCTACCGAAGTTGTCAGAAATAAGTTACTGTACGCATCTTACAAGTAGCAAACATTCTTGTGGAATTACGCATCCAACTTACATAAAAAACTATTTATTTTTTTGAAATCGGCTGATCAAAGAACAAAAGGCATTCAACTTTTTTGTGTGTAATGCTTCTAGGAAGCACATATTAGAAGGAATGTAATGACTTCCCTTCAACCCTGTATAGAGAACACAGAAAAAACTATAGCGCAAAATGAATTTCAATCCTTCACAACTAGGGAAATAAGATTAACAAGACTAGCTTTTGGTAATTAACACTCCATCTTCAAGCAAGAAGTTTCCCAGAACTGGATTTCGGAGTGCAAGTGTCATAGAGGGAAATGTGGTTAATTAAACCCTATTTATAAAAAAATAGGATAATCTCATTTGTTGAGCTTGAGATAACGTAAGAGATATTATGTATTAATGCATATTCAATTTATTGTGGACAATCTTTTATCGAAAATGTTCCCAGAAACTTAGTGTTCCTAGAAGTTCATTTTAACTTAAAAGGTATTAACTAATAATTTAATGGTATGTTCCTTACATGTTATTCAACCTTGACGCAAGTGTTTCGAAATGAACTGATCATTGAAAAATTACCAGTTCTAAAAACATATTTTCCTGAAACCTTCCAGTAATCACAGCATCATTTGAAGATAAATTACGTATATTTTAATTAATTTAATTTATGTAAAACGTATAATGATATAAATACAGAGCATCCTAAAAACACCGACAACGTTTAGTATGTGGTGCGGGACGTCAAACTGATTGGTTTTTAAATAGGAACTCCTGTCCGGAAATGCACGGTTTGGACGCTGTAGCGCACCGAAGTATGAGATGGCTGTTCGGTCACATTTCGTCAATAAACCCAACATCGAGCTGTGCACCTCTTATGTCATTGCAGAGCCTTTATCGGCGATGGTGAGTCTCATGCACATAACCTAATACCTGCCATTGTCTTTGGAGATGTTCAATCGCTCCGTGAACTCGAGACGTAAGGTCCTCCGTTGATGTTACAGGAGTGTGATCAGGGTTGCCAACATTTAAAAGTAAAATTATTGCACCGGCCACTCAAAATTATAGATTTGGATTCAAAATTATCGTACATCTTAAACCAAATGCTACAACAATAAAAGTATTAGTATAACACTTATGAAAATGTAATAGTAATGATGTTTATGATATTCACTTACAAGATTGATGACCTCAACCAGTAGACATTTCAACTTTAGAATTTATGTTTCTCGCATTATTTATCTGAAACTTCATCTTCCTCAACCGTTGCAGCATTATACAAATTTGTTGTTGAGATAAACCTTAACATCTTCTTGGTGACTTGGAGATTTTCGGATCCACCACATTATTTCAAAACTAAGCGACAGAATAAGTTCATTTACCGTATATAGTGCCAATCTGCTTCTAACTTTAGTTTTTATTAAGCCCAGTTTAGAAAAAAAAAACCTTTCACAAGAAGCTTTTCTGTGGGGAAATGAAATCTCTCGTAATGCAAGGGCTACTAGTTCTTTGAAATCAGCATTTCCACCAAGGTAGCATGTGTTTAACAACACTTCAAAACCTGTCAGGTTCAGGCATGTTCTTTATTTCACACGGAATATCACTTATTCCCAGTTTTCTCCATTAATCATCAATTTTCGGAACAGCGCTTTCTTCATTGAGATTACCATATCTGGGCACACTGGTAAAATGAGGATAAAGCATAGAAGGATTAGTACGATATGAAATGGTTGCCTTAGAGGGGTGGAGACAGGCCATGAGGCCATTTGTAATTAGTTTCATTTCGCTGGTGTGACAAACCAGGGAAAATATTTCTCCGGTATCGAACTATCATACATTAAAATTATCGTACACCCCCATAATTATCGTACGGGTTGTCAACTATGTGTACAAAAATTACAATTATCGCATGCCCCCATAATTATCGTACGAGTTGGCAACCCTGAGTGTGATACACCACACTCTTCATATACCACAGAAAATACTCGAGAGATGTCCAATCCGGCGGCCATCTAAGGATTTGGATATGCGACGTTGAGGTGATTCCGCACATTTACATCAAAGTGTGCTGGGGGTCATGTCAGCCATTTCAGCAGCTGTGTACTGGTACGTATCGCACTGCTGTTAAAACGTTACTGTACGAGAAACTACACATGTAACACAGTGGGATGCGCACCCAGGACTCTATTGAGGAATGTAGCGCATACGCAAGAATGTTATTATGCTCAGGTCGTTCATCCCAGTACACAGGTGACTAAAGGGTTGCATACCTGCGTATTAAAGTACCAAAGCTAATGTTAACAAAATGTCACAATTTCGTTCTCAAACTTCAACGCTATCCAGCATCCAAACCGTGCGTTTCCGGATAGGGGTTCCTATTTGAAAAGCTATCAGTTTGGCACCCCAACAACATAGTAAACGCCGTCGGTGTTTTTTGGGACACGCAATATATGTATATGTGTTTTTTAAGAGAAATATCTAAAGGTTTGCAAAGTAGAATCCATATTAAAATAAAGAATAAAGAAAGAATATAAAAAACATATATAAGTAGTAAATAAATATAAAAATAACGAATAAAACAAGGTTGTAATCCGTATCTGTTAAAGCTCTGACAGTTGATGTTTTGAGGCAGTGGTCTAGACTGGCAAAGTAAGGCAAGTCAAGGATTTCCCCCTGAATTTGTCAAATGTGTAACTTTGTCTCTAAACTGTGATTTACAATACTGAATCTCCGGTTTCGTTACCAAGTACAGCTGAACAAGCATTAAAATGTGACATTTATGATGAAGCTAGCATTATGCCAGCAGTTCCTCACACTGACCTTGATGAAAACACAAGTTTGGTGTGAGACGAGCATTGTTTCAAATCGCATTTAACCAAACCACCCATTTTATGACGAAGGTAATTTAAGACACACAGTTCACACATAATATTTTACACCGTGGCTCATAAAAAGTGCTAAAAACTATTTTAAGACTAGAATGCCCGGCTGTGCCAAGCATTCTTGAATGCCCATTGGAGTCATTCAGATTATCTTTTACCATACTTATCTAAAGAACAACGATGAACATAGAATAGTCACTATGATATTAGGATACTAATTTGTCGTCAGAACAGTGTAAAATAAAAAACAATGTTGCAGCATTGTTGCATACAGTGCTTTTATTCCGCAATGCACATCTCTCAAATATTATGGAGGAAAATTATGAACAAGTTGAAAATAACATAATAACGTAATGTGGATTTTTTAGAATGCCATCTTGTACACTTCTCTGAACGTAGGAATTCTTTGATTCAGGAAAATAAATATATTCAAATATGAACTGATAAAGCTATTTTAGTTCTCAGTTTATACGTGACAGCACATGTTCTACACAATGATTTCTTACATTTACAAATTGCTACCTGCGATTGTTTTACACTTACATTTCACTTGACAATATTTAGTAGCAGAGATTATACGTGCGCTCGTGTGCTCTTTTCGTTCTTCATTGTTTTATTCTTTATTTTACTGCTCCGTGTTGGTACGTGAGAGCTCTGTTGACAAAGCCTTCTTTTCTTGGATTATTTTGTTGTAAAGAACCCAAGTATTTAGGCGGACGTAGTAAAACTGTTATTCTGTATTTGCCAGTGAGTCTCAATAGTTGTAGTCGGTCTGGGTGGCTCAATTGGTTAGACGCTGGCCTACTGATCCTAAGGTCGCGGGTTCAAATCCGGCCGAGACCGATGGTTTTTAAGTGTGCTTAAAAATGACAGCTCCATGTCAGTAGATTTACTGGCATGTAAAAGAACTCCTGCGGGACGAAATTCCGGCACACCGGCGACGCTGATGTGATCCTGGCAATTGACAGCGTCGTTAAATAAGAAAATATTTTATTTTTGTTCAATAGTTGTACACTTTGGAATGTGGTCAGTGTGTAAATTTGTCGATGAACAAACACCAAGCACTAGAAGGACTGCCCTTTACATCATTTCTCTTTACATATCCGGTGTATAATAATGGATGATAATAATGGTAATAATAATAATAATAATAATAATAATAATAATAATAATAATAATAATAATAATAATAATAATAATAATAATAATAATAATAATAATAATAATAATAATAATAATAATAATGATAATGATAATGATAATGATAATAATAATAATAATAATAATAATAATAATAATAATAATAATAATAATAATAATAATAATAATAATAATAATAATAATAATAATAATAATAATAATAATAATAATAATAATAATAATAATAATAAAATACAACAATAACAGTAAGAAGGAACGAACAAATCCCAATGAAACATTACATCCCCTCATGCTTGCACTTTACAATCTGTAATCTGTAATGTTAGACAACAGCACTATATGCAGGAGTGGGTTTATTCCCTGGAAAATAAGGATCCTATAAGTAATGTGGAACCTTATTGTTTATTGTCCATTGTAACGGACTAAACTCGCTAGTTCAGCTGCCTCTTGCCTCACGTCTTCGCTGAGAGGCAGAGCGTGCTACTGCCATGTCTTGCGCCGTGGAGTTCTGCAACTGTTTTAACGCACGAAGGGTTATCTATTTACGCCGATGCCGATAAAGTGGGTCACTTGGTGTATTGCGGATGACTTCATACTTTATTGGTCCTCCTTTGGCTTTCAAACACAGGAAACTTAATCTTTTGGAACACTCCTTACGGTTAATCCCTCTCGAAGTTCTTCGGTTTTTTCAGACTGTGGGCAGCTATTCGTCTACCTTCCGATTTCATATGGAAATAAACGTCATAGTTCTACCCTCCCGGAATGATGTAACTCTTGGCCTACCACTTCGCTCCATGACTGAAAATTTGCTACCTTTTGTATATGTTTATTGTCTGTGCACACACGTTTTTGTTATCCCTAGTTGAACTGCAATATCTCTGTATAACTTGCCACATTATAGAAACCAATCACTAGCCATTTAATATCCTTCTTCGCGCTTTTACCCATTTTTACTTAACAATCTCTTTTCACACCGGAACAAAATGGAAGCTACAAGGCAAGTGAATGTCATAGCAGCATTCATCGGTATTTACGACTTGTAGTATGAACAAGACACTATAAAGAGACGCCGCTCTGACTTCGCTGGCTCATTCATCCAAGGCTTGAGCCCATTGCCAAATAGCGCTAATTTAAACTCATTTTTTTTTAAATTTGCTTTAGAGTGATAAACATCATGTCTATTGTTGATAAATAATATACGATAACAATGTCATATTTATAAACATTCCTCACATGCATGCCTTTTCCTTCAGGGAAAAATAAAATTGACATTCCATATGTTTTCATGGTCACATCTCCAAAAAGATTTTAAAATGAGATTTTTGCGGTTTTTTCTAAAACTCCTTAAAAATAATGTAGCCTATAATAAGATGATTTTTTTGACGAGAGTGTATTTCGGTGACATATGCAGGTGTCCTTAAACCTTTGGTAGGAGCTGTAAAGTTAATGTACAAAATGGACTACTTACGAGTAGTAAAGCACTTACACTGTTCATGCCACCTAAGTAATTAAAGAAAACGAGCACACGTGAACATTCCTAGTTTTTACCTTTCCTAGCGCACCTCTTTTATTAAGCCGTCCTTGCACTGCTGGCAATGCAGGGACATTATTAGTAAACTATTCGTTTAATTTTAACTATGAACAAAGCACAATGAATGACTAGTGTGATTGTAGAATAAAGCACTGTTTTCCATCAACTTTTGCACTCCAAATTAGTGACAAGTGTTTTATTTCCACTACTTAATACAACTACTTCGTATTGTAATACTGGTGCATCTGATTCGAGCGTTCTGCCAACGATAGAGTACTCTCACGAATATCGGCTATCCTCATGTTCCCCCAGTTACCAATAAAATCTAGACCAGGGATGTCCAACCTTCTCTCTTTGGAGAACCTTACGTAATGAGCGGCTGTACCCTACTCCACTCCTTGAGCCGGAGGGATAGACAGTCAGTACCCAGTAATGGCTAAAAACAAGCGATTCCACGGCCGTTTCTAGGTCATACTTGTGTTTTCTGGGAATGTCCTCAAGAGACCTCTTCATTCACGATGATAATTGCATAAATGATAAATAGTAAGTGGCAAAATAATACTAAATAAAATGCGGATCTGGTTAGAACACACAATTTATGCAAAATACTTCGTTTCTCTTTTGAGTGAACCATTTCCGAGATATTCTTTCTTATTTGTTTGAATTTGCCAATATTTATACTCTTTTTCAAATAAGGAATAGGTTATTCGTTTTTTATCTCTTAGCCTTGCAAAGAGAATAGAATTCCAAAGTCATCGTTTAGCAACCAGCTCTTAAAACATTTCACTGTTGGTTAAAGCTTACTGTATTCCCATACTCCCCTTGCACCTAGAAGAGTAAAAGGTACTTTCTGAAACTGCTTATTTCTATTAAAAAGAGGTATTTCATCCCCTGTGTCATGGCATGGAACCAACACCCCCAAAGGTGCCTCCATCCTAGGTAGAGCACGTTGGATTGGAAGAGATGGTCCGATTGCTTGGGCTCCGAAGTCTGGACTTCTTTATATGAGGTTATGTCAAAGACAAGTCTACAGAGCGTACATACTTGACCTTGATGATTTCAGAGCTACACTTAGGGCTACAGTGTAGCAGTTGACGGGAATGTGCTTTGGAACGTATGAATAAAGTTGGAGCATTGATTGGATGTTGTACGCATCGGGCCTATTGATCCCAAGATCGCGGGTTCAAATCCAGCCCAGGCCAATAGTTTTAAGGGTGTAAAAGAACTCCTGCAAGTCAAAATTCCGGCACACCAGCGACGCTGATGTGATCCTGGTAATTGACAGCGTCATTAAACAACAACATATTTATTATTATTATTATTATTATTATTATTATTATTATTATTATTATTATTATTATTATTATTATTATTATTTTTATTATTATTATTATTATTATTATTATTATTATTATTATTATTATTATTATTATTATTATTATTATTATTATTATTATTATTATTATTATTATTATTATTATTATTATTATTAGTATTATTATATTGTTATTTATTGTTGTACGCATGAGCAGGACAATGCACTTTGTAGTGGATTAACACACTGACTGCTTGAAATTTGTATATTATATATCATAGTTCAATGTGTGATAAATAACATATATATATATATATAATTATCAGTTATTCATTGTGTGACATAAAAGCTTTGTTAGTGAATCATATAAATGAAAATCTGTTCATCTTTGCAAATGACAGTCGTGTTACCTACATCATATCATATCATATCAAAGTTGTATAGTATCTTTTGCAACACCCTGCCTTTCTTGTTTTTTATTTGTTGATACCTACTGTACTTAAACTTAACCTTGGTGTAGATAAAGAAGTATAAATTTGGAACCAGTTAATCAATCAAACAAACGTGCTCAAGTGAGTCCGAAGTCAATAAAGCTGAGAGTTCCCGGAGATTTGAATAGAGGGAATAGCCTGAGGTAAACCTTATCAGTTAGTTCAACTATGAGGATTCGATCCTAAGTCCTCTGAATTAGGAGAAATAATGTTACTACCCCTTCAGTTAGAGGTGATATCATTCTTAGTTGTCACTTTTTAAGTGTATTGCGTTTACCTTCATTAACCTTTTATTACAAATTTACATTGGAAAATTCAGTTCTATATTAGAAAACCCGGGAGTTATCTGTGAAAATATAAACTTTAGAAAATTATTTATGATTGTATATCTTATGCATGCAAATCACACACATAATTTGAATAATATGTCATTTCAGAATGCAAATTTCCGCTCCAGTAAAATACGCATATACTCGGGTTCAGAAAGGTACCTATATTGAAGTTAGCCTTTTCTCTCTATGGTACAAAGTTTCTGCGAAATTATTTTGTATCTATCATACGTTATGCTGTGGCTGTTTTAGGTACAATTATGTATTCAGAAATATTAAACAGAAAATTACTAGAAGTTCAGCTTCATAGTTATGGCAATTTATCTCAATTTCTTTTTTGAAATGTGGTCAATTTTCAAATGTCCTGATAGCATATCTGGTGCAAAGCAATTTATATACCGAAAAATATGAACCATTCTAAAGGCGATAAAATGAAACTTAATATATTAACACCTATTGAAATATATACAGTACCTATCTATTTATCACGTAATGGAATTCAAAATATTAGATACCAAAATTGAAGAAGAAAGGTGTAAAGCCCAAATAATCATGTGATTTTACCTACCTACTTATTATCATTTACTCTAAAAATAGTTCATAATTTTTGTTTATACACTTTCTATTATCATACTAAATATTCCTCAAAAAATAGCATCGAAACATTTTGTTATAGATACATAAGATCATACATGTGGTATACAAGAGAGTCGCTTTTTACGCAAAAATGCATTTTACAAAGTTGTGTAGTATAAAAGATATATTTCAATAAAAGGAAAACTTCAAAAAAGCATCTGATGTGTTGCACTCACATAACTTTCTCTACTCTTGTACTAACTTTACATTTGCTAATTTTGTTGTAGATTAAGCGGAATATGGGAATACACTGCTCATTTTCTTGTAGGGGCAAGGGAAATACAATAGACTTTCGTTGCTCTATGAAGCCTTTGAAATTCCGTTTTCTTTGCAGGGCTAAGAGATAAAACAAAAATGAATAACTACGACCTTCCATTTGAGAAAACTTTAAGTATTCCAAAACTCACACAAATAACAAGGAAAAAAATGGACAAAAGTTGTGTCTTAACGAGATCTACAGTTTTTGTAGAGTAAGATTTGGTCTATCTCTTACGCTTTACCAGTATGAAAAAGTCATCCAGAGTATACAGGACTAAGTGGACTATAGCCAGAGAATTCCAAATATACATTTCATTTGCCATAGAAATATCTTAAACATATGGCATTTTAATCAAAATCGTTAGAGCCATTTTTGAGGAAATAAACGTTTTCTATGTAAAGCGTAGTTTAGGATGGAGTAATTTTCTCTAAAATCTTCGTATTGCATCCTTGAAAGATATTAAACATTAATCAAAGTTTGGTTTTTATCCGACTTTTCCTGTTTGAATTATGCTGTTCACAGACACACACACGGACCACCTTCTTCTAAAAAATGTTTATATATTGTGACATGGCTTCTCCATGTCATTAAGACTCTTTGATTTTCAAGGAGGTTGCCATAGAGACAGTTTTGAGTTGTTGTAGATGAAGAGACAGAAACTAGTATTGTGTGAGAGTTTGGAAGGATCAAGAGACAGAAACGAGTAGTATGGCTGTACTTGAGTGTTGAGAAAATAAAAAGGTTTGGTAAATTTGTTACATTTGGTGTCAGGAAGTGGGATGGAGGGAGATTCGGAAACCAGGATGATGGCAATGATGAAAGAATTGTTTGCCAAAATGGAAACGAGAAACGACAACCTCGCTGCCGAGCTGAAAGAGATGAAGACGGAGCTATCGGCGAAAATTGACGGACAACTCGGCGAAAAGGTGGAAGACCTCTGCCAGCACGTGGACGTCGTGGAGGACGACGGGGAACGTCTTGGCGCCCTGGTAGTAAGAGTTGACGAGAGCGTCAAAGTACTGGATGCCAGGGGCAGACGGAATAGCGCGGAGCCGGGGAGGGAGCACCTAGTGGCCGAGGCGACAGTTGCGCCCGTTTCGGACGATCAGCAGGGAAGCGCACAAGCAAACGAGCAACACGCGAGAACCGACTTGGCGTGTGACATGGGGGAACCGTCGGGGCCATCCAATCATCTGACGCATAGTGCCGTGAACGGAAGAATGGTGGACATCATCGTGGACGGCAGGATACAGGAGAGGCCGTGCCGAGCACGAGTGAACACGAGTGCAGCGGTGGACGCGACTCGCGCGGATGTGGTGGGGTTTGTTGCCGGACCCATCGGAAGCAAGGTGGCTGCGAAGGTGCGCCAGAGAGGTCGGCGGACATGGTACCCAGTGAGCCGTTTCAAAGTGCGCAGGATGGCCCGTCAACACACCAGGAAGAAGGGCAACTGGACGAGGGACCGTCAAGACCGGCGGTACTGTTGCAGAATTTCGAAGCAGGATGGCATACATCGTCCTACCTGGACCAAGGGACACTATCCAACAGCGATACCTAGGATCGTGCCCCCTGGAGAGCGAGGTCCTACTGGCCCTCAAGGTTTACAAGGATTCCCTGGCCCTCAGGGTCTGGTAGGCTTGCCTGGAATGAAGGGTGAACGTGGATTCCCAGGAATGAAAGGTGAACAGGGCAATCCAGGACCTCCAGGACAAGCTGGTGCACCAGGACGTGAAGGACCTAAGGGTGACTCAGGCTCTCAAGGACAACATGGAGCTCCAGGACAACCTGGTCCACAGGGCCCTCCAGGAGACAGAGGACTTCCAGGATTACCCGGCCCAACAGGACCTGCTGGCCTCAGAGGTCAGAGAGGTGCACAAGGTGAGACAGGTCCACCAGGGAAGCCAGGCAGTGAAGGACCTCCAGGACCGCAAGGTATTGCAGGACCTCTAGGACCACCGGGACCAATTGGAGAACAGGGACCAGAGGGAGCACCAGGTAAAGCAGGAACACCTGGTATTGCAGGAAGACCGGGAGATAAGGGACCTGTAGGACCTTCAGGACCTCCGGGAACTCCAGGGGCACCAGGTCTTCCAGGGCCACCTGGTCCAAATGGACCTCCAGGACCAGCAGGAGAACGGGGTCTTCGAGGAGAAACTGGACCACAGGGTGTAGAAGGGCCACAGGGAGCTAGAGGAAAGCCAGGACCTCCAGGGCCAGAGGGAGGTAAGGGTGATAGAGGAGAAGAAGGTCCAAAGGGTGCAAAAGGACACCGTGGTCTCATTGGTCTACAAGGGTTACCTGGACCTCAGGGACCTCCAGGAGACAAAGGCATGACTGGACCTCCAGGATTGTCGGGAAAAGATGGTGAACCTGGAACTAAAGGTATGCCTGGAAGAGATGGAAACCCAGGACCTCAAGGTATACCAGGACCACCAGGCCCTCGTGGACCACCAGGAGAAGAGGTTCGATGGGTTAATCCACCGGGGCGCAAGGGAGATGCCGCAGTGATAGTGCTGGTCGGGACGACCAGCTCTGAGGAGGGAGCAGTGTGACATGGCTTCTCCATGTCATTAAGACTCTTTGATTTTCAAGGAGGTTGCCATAGAGACAGTTTTGAGTTGTTGTAGATGAAGAGACAGAAACTAGTATTGTGTGAGAGTTTGGAAGGATCAAGAGACAGAAACGAGTAGTATGGCTGTACTTGAGTGTTGAGAAAATAAAAAGGTTTGGTAAATTTGTTACAATATATAATTCAGGGGACCTGAAAAAATATATTTCCGTTAAAATCTGGACATAGAATTTTTGGGTGGTGTACAATTACTATGCGGTACTATGCATAGGAGAGAAAGTAAAAAATCACTGTGATAAAAACTGTATTTTTTCTCCAAGCGTATACATGTACCTTAAAAAATTTAAATAATAATGAAAAAAGGACAGGAGCAGAAGGACAATTATAGGAAGAAGATAAGAAGTAGTTATCTAAGACAACAATTACAGCATGTGCACGTGTAGTTTGACATCATCCTCGGTGGTGTAGAAGGAGGAAGAGTTGATGGAGCACGACACAGCGTGACATTGTGGGATCAACAAGTGGGTCGGCGGGGTGGGGACCGCCGTATATAGCGTCGTGCCTGACCCACCACCGCCACCACAAACAATCACCATGTCTTCCTTAGCTGTGTTTGCGCTCCTGCTTGCGGCCGCTGTGCTCGTCGTCGCTGACCGTCCCAAATCTACCTACACCAGCAAGTATGACAACGTGGACGTGGATAGCATCCTCTCCAATCCCCGCATCCTCTCCAACTACATCAAGTGCATGATGGATGAGGGACCTTGCACACCTGAGGGTCGTGAGCTCAAGAGTAAGTCCCTCTAATGCTTAGTCTACTCATTAAAACTTAAATGTCATCAATATTATTCGAATTTATTAATGATAATAACTATCATTAACTCTAGCATTACCAAGGGGGAAGGGGACTTAACTTTTTTGAATGTTGCCTTTTAATTTTTTGATTAAAGGCATCCAGTTAATAGTTATTGTCAATCACTGTTTCTACTATTGAATTAAGTAATTGTTTCAATGTTTTCATCGTTGGTCATTTTAAGAATCAATGAAATGTCATGGTGGTAATAATATAATAGTATAATGTGATTCGTGTAAAAAGTAAATATGTTAAATATTACGTTTATAAACACGACGATATAATACCCAATTTTAAAATAAATTTGTTTTAAAATTTGCTCAGACATTTTGCTACTGATAATCTAAGTTCTGGAATAAGCCTTGGCATTGCTAGGGTTAATACTTTGAAAACATTTTAAACAGCTCATAATTGGTTTCTCATTTGAAAGTGACCAATGAGATTTCTGTTCAGAAATTGATATCATTAGCTGTACAAACCATTGACTAAGCATTAATATCTGTGTGGTGTTGCACTTCCAGCCACATACATAAGTACCTCTGTCATTACTTTCGTCCATGTATGTCTATGTGCTAAGAAGGCCTACTATAGGTTAACCTTTGAAATGATAATGTATTAACTCCATATTTAATTCGCGACATTCATGTTCTCAAAGGTCTTTGAAATGATAATGTAATAACTCCATATTTAATTCGCAACATTCATGTTCTCAAAGGTCTTTGAAATGATAATGTATTAACTCCATATTTAATTCGTGACATTCATGTTCTCAAAGGTCTTTGAAATGATAATGTATTAACTCCATATTTAATTCGTGACATCATGTTCTCAAAGGTCTTTGCTATGATAATGTGTTAACTCCATATTTAATTCGTGACATTTATGTTCTCAAACGTGTTTGCTGCTTATGACCAAAACACTATAAAGTGCAGATCTTTATGCTTATACTATACCCATGTTTCTGTAGTTTTCCCAAGAATCGTAAATTTATTAAAGGTATAGTTTACCACATACTTCATGCAATGCTCCTAAACTAGTTTTAAAACAATATTTGGCTTTAAACTCTTGGAGCATCTTATCTGAATAATTGTGCTGCCTTTTTAGCTGAGAAAGTTTTACGCTAGGCCACTTGAGTTTTAAAATATCCATTCCTGTGGACAACACTTTCGTACTCCATATATCTAATTCTACGTCACCCAGTGAATCTTTTCAGTTTACCTACTGGAAATTTTGAACATAAACTCGGAAAAAAATACTAATTTATGTTTTTTGCACGCTTCTTTCAAGATGCATATCTTTAATTTAATTTGATGGATTCTAGAAAAAATGTTAAGAATATCGAATTGAAAATTGAGGAATAATAGGAATAATCTAGGGTAAAAGAGATGTTCCGAAAACTCTTTGGGGTGGTTTATTTCATTTCTTTATTATGCACAATATTTGAAAGCTACTTAAAACAGCTTTGAGTTAACAAAGCTAACTTCTGTGTGCTAATAGAATAATCTAGACAACGTTTTACTGACTTTGGTTCAAAATTTGGGCATCCTCAGTTCCGCCAATCAGTATTTCGGAAAGTTGCTTCTAATATCCTTATATTTACGACTATGACATTTTTATAACATTAATTCCAACTTAATCCCAAGACTAGTTATTACCACGACCTATAAAAACAATAAAAACTCTTCAAATACCAGTCGTGAGTCTCCTACGGTAGCTTCTGATAGCATTGGATTGAAATATTGACGATGGTGCTTATAAGAACTCTATTATGGAAGGAATAACAAATTTACTTACTGAATGAACGTGGTTAATAACTGAGAATACCTGAATTCTGAAACGTTTGTATAAGAAACGGAAAACAAAAAGTTATTGATAACACGTTCGTTTGGAATAAAATGTCTAGTAAATGGGGCTGAATGGCGTAGGTATACCAAGGACACACTTCATTAGGACGATACGGTACTGAGAATTTCACGTAACAAACGAAATGTATGCAAAGTACACTATAGTGTCTGTCTAAATATTAGGTCACCTCTCTGCTTTGCTATTACCTCAGACTCTCTTACAAGCAAATATTGATACTTTGCACCATTTATTTGTAAAATAAACCCCTGAGAATCTTAAAAACCTATACATCGCTAGTGGGAAAAAACAATTGCCAGAACAGATACTCTTGGTGGTTTAAAAATAGGCGTCACCAAATATATGATCAATAGCCTCCAACCATGGAATGAGGTAAAAAATCAATGTTTGACAATTTAGAAAAGGTTGGGACCCTCAACTTAATTACGGGTACAGGAAACCATTAGGGCTTGGTCAAATCCGTAAGAATCCGTATATGTTAGTACCCATAATTCATTTTTCAGATACGATCCTGTTCTACCAGAGAACATTTTAATAGTCCTCCACTGTCCTCCCTCGGCGGGGGGGGGGGGGGGGGGGGGGGAGGGCGGGAGTGGTATTTTATTTATCGAATTTTAATCAAAATCGTTAGAGGCATTTTTGAGAAAAATCGACATTATCGAAAAGGTTTCCATGTGAAGGGTAGTTTGGGGTGGAGAAATTTTCTCTAAATCCTCGTGTCGCATCCCTAAAATATATTAAACTTAAATACCAGCTTTGGTTTTTAATTAGCTTTACGTTTTTTAATTATGCTGTCCACAGACTGGCACACACACACGGAACTTTTTGTAAAAATACTTTTTCTTTTAATTCATGGGGTCTCAAAACATGTATTTCTGATGAAATCTCGACATCGAATTTTTGGGTGGAATATAATACTTCCTCTACTTTACAAAATTTTTAAGGAGATCTGCATTTTTGTAAGATAAGATCTTGTCGTCTTGACGGTTTACTAGTTATGCAGAAGTCAATCAAAATGAAGAAGACTTCTAAGGACATTCCCAGAAAATTGCATATATGCATTTCCTTTGTTATGAAAATATCCTAAATATATGGCACTTGAATCAGAATTGTTAGGAGCCATTTTTGCTAAAATCAACATGTTTGAAAACTGTTCTATTAAACGATACTTTCAGGGAAGATCTTTGAGTTTCATCCTTGGAGACTGCTAATTTTAAATACCAAATTTAGTATTTAACTAGCTTTTCTTTTTTTTTTTTTTTTTTTTCAGCTGGACACACACACACACACACACACACACACACACACACACACACACACACACACACACACACACTGCGGCGCCGTGGCCGAGCGGTTAGCGCGCTCGCCTACAACCTAAGCTGCCCAAGTTCGATCCCAGAGACCCACATGTGGTATTCGTGGTGGAGAAGCGACGTCAGAACGGGTTTTCTCCGGGTACTCCGGTTTCCCCCGACATCTCATTCCACCGGTGCTCCATCTTCATTCCATGTATCATCAGTGCCACCGCCTGCGGTGCCGTAGTAGTAAAAGCGAGCGTTAAACACTACAACAACAAGAACACACACATCGTTTCTAAAAACACCTTTTTTATATTCAGGGGTCTCAAAAACGTATTTCAGGTGAAATCTCGATACGGTAATTTTGTGTGAAACGGAATACTTCCCCTACTTACTATATGTAGTAGAGAAAGTAAAAAAGCGAACAATGATATTCATCTTGAGAAAAGTATAATGTGTTTGAAAGTTCAAACCCAAAACAAAGAACATCCCTTAAATAGTTAAACCAGAACAAATAATAAAGCATGTGCGTTAATAAGATCTACATTTTTGTGTAGTAAGATTTTGTCTATCTCTTACGGTATACCAACTATAGAAATGTTATTCAGAATGAAGGGTAGCTACATGAGAAAATTCAACATATGCGTCTCATTTGCCGTGGAAATATCTTAGATATGCTGTACTTTAATCAAAATTGTGCGAGCTATTTTGAAAACATCAAAGTTTTGCAAAAGTTTCTGAAGAAGGAATTGTCTGGGGTGCAGGGATTTTCCTGCCGCATCCTTGGAAAGTGCTGAGTTTAAATACCAAGTGGGTAATAGGCAAACAACGTTCAAGATACGCAACAAAGTAAGCTTTAAATATTGAAAAATTCAACGCTGGACATACTTCTAAGAGCACGCTCTGGTTGAAGTGAAGAAAACCATGTTTAATTTGCAATTTGATACAACACAAATAAAGCTGCAGGCTCCTAGAAAGTGGTTTATTGTGAACAGTGAAGGATATTTGAAAGGTAACCGATTAGCTTTCGTGAAAAGGAAGCCGGAAAGACATCTGAACAAGAGAAAGTGAAAGCGGTAACGGACCACAATAAACATCTGCAAGGCGGCAATATCAACTACTGCAACTTTGTGCATGAGTCAGCAAACAAGTTTTACAAGCAATCATTGATGTCGTTGCAAATAATTTATTTTAACTTATCTCAGTTCAAAAATACGTCTAGCATTTTCAAGCGTATCTACTTTGTTCAGCAATGTAATAACAATTTTTCGATAATTTGAATTGAACTTATTGAATTTTTGTTGCAATAGTAATTATTGTTTTGCAGTTTTCCGTATTGAAAAATAGTTATGTTGTGAGAACAAATAATGGTGAAGTTAAATTATCACACGGAACTACTTATACGGTAACATAATTAAAATGGGAGTGCAACTTTTGCCTTCGTACTTTTATTATACATATAATAGTGGTAGTATTTACTCTGCATTAATAATAATAACAACTGAATTTTTTAACTTTTAACAAGCCGGTAACACAGGCAATTAACATTTTTGCTCCACGATGCAAAAGAAGTTGCACTTCTTGTAAATGAAAATAAAACAAAATACCTAGTAATCTTCAGCGGATGAAAGATCTGCATATAATTTGAATATCAATGGTAAATTATTTGAAGGAGTTTATAGTTTTGAATATCTTGGCACGCTGATTAAACAAGATAACCTGATCCATGATACAATTTGAGAAAGGATTCAGGCTGGAAACAGAGTCTATCATGCAAATTCATTCCTCCTGAGAAGTAGACTAAGTATAGGACTGATTGGGCCTGTTGTTGCGTATGGCTCAGGGGCATGGCCTCTAACTTTTGCCAGGTTAACTCCCTTAGATTCTTTAAAAGGACAATACTTAGAAAAACTTTTGGATCTTTGAAGGAGGATGAAAACACATGGATAATGCATACTAACTAGGAGCTGAATGATCTAATTAATGACCAGGATATTATTAGATTTATAAAGTCTCGAAGATAAAAATGGCTGGGCCATCGTATAAGAATGGATGATAATAAACTCCCAAAGAAAATGAGGAAGGGAAGACTTTATTCGAGGAGAAGAAGAAAGGGACGCTCTAGAAGTAGATGGATGCAGATGGATGCGTGGTGTGGAGGAGAATCTAATGAATATGAGGATCCGAGAATGGAGGACTATGGTAGAAAATAAAAATGGCTGCAAACGTCTAGTGGCGGAGACCAAGGCTCACATCGAGCTGAAGTGGCCAAAAAAAGAAGATTGAGATAGGGGTATCAGAAGCCAAATAAGTTAAACTGCCCTCTATTCATCATTTATCATCTTACCCTTAACACCAACTCAGTAGCAAAACACTTAAGTATTGATCATGACAGAATAACGGGAATGAAATGAATGACCCCCCTCCCCCCCCCCCAAAAAAAAAAAAAAAAAAAAACATAGCTAAATTGTTGTATAGCAACTTGCTATTCTATCAATATAGTTTGATTATCAGTGATTATACCAAATTGGTCGATATTCCCTTTCTAAGATTATCTGTTCAATACAGATCACCTAAGTACGCGCTAGTATTAGTATCATTATGGGAAGCAGAATGTCTTCCTAATGAACACGTGTTGTTTCCAGTCGGTAAACCTCAGCCACGCCGCTGTTGTGAACTGCAATTCATCGCTTCTTATGGACAGTGAATCAGAAGCTTTACTTCCCAGCAATAAATTTTAATTTCAATTTTATCTCCCTTTGTTTATAGTGAAGAATAATGTAGAGATAAAGCATAACGCCATTGTGAGTCCATATATATTGGCATATTTTCAAGGTTTTTCAGAACATATCTCCATAAAGTGTATTCTAAGTGCATATTTATTGACATACAGAGAGTGCCAAAAGGACGTATACACACTTCAAGCAAAGAAAAACCTGTGTTAACATAACAAAGCTGAATTCACACAAACAGAAGTTGATGAACACTAATCATGTCAAATTTTTACGGTTACAACAGTTGCTCAAAATGCCCACCATTGCGTCGATGCACTTCTGAGTACGTTGAACTACTGACCAGGTAATGTTTGCGAAAGTGTTCTCAGTAATTGCAGCACATGCCATTTGAATTCCTTCCCAAAGTGCTGCTGGTGTAGTTGGTTTTATACTTCCTTAAGAGTTCCCCCATAGGTAGAAGCCAGCGGAGTTGGATCCGGAAACTCAATGAGACTTCTTTGTTCTATCCAGTGCCCTGGAAGACTGACACCAAGGTACGCACGTACATGTGGTGGTGCACCATCCTGTTGGAAAAAATGCCTTATTTACATAAAGTATACGAATGTGCGTAGTATGTTCATGTATATTTAGCCAGTTTCTGTTCCATAAAGAAAGAATGGTCCAATGACAACTCACACCAAACATTAATTTGAGGTAAATTAACAGTTTTTTCCACAAAAACATGTGGATCATTTGCACAATAGAAGCACAGTTATGCCGGTTAAAAGTTCCGTTCAACTCAGTTGAGTCACATCATTTTGCACAACATCATAGGTAACCTGTCTCCATTTTGTTCGTTGTTGATATGCCTGTCGTATAGCAACACTGGCATAACGTATGTCAGTCACATGTGCTTACAGAACCTCATACTACGCATTACTGTCGTTTTTCAATCTAATTTTGAAATATATTAAATAGATATCTCCTGTCAAATTGTGTAGGTATACATTTTTTGGCACCCTCTGTATTTTGAAGTTTTTAGAGCATATTTACGTGCATATTTCTTAGCTTTTTAGGACATGAAATTCTGGCCCTGATCATTGCCGAGCTCATGAGGACTCCGGGATGCGTACGATGCGTGTCCATAGCAGAGCCCCGAGCTATGTCCGATAATGTGTCCACATTCCTTTCACAGTAACTTCCATTTGTAGCTAAGCCAGCATGCTGTTAGTGTGGCAATCTAATGCTACAATGATACGCTGGGTACGTGTTGCGAACACATTACTCTAACCGAGCGGGATGGCTCCTGTGGCCCGCATTCGGGAGGTCCCGGGTTCGATCCCCCTGACGGCGCACTCTAATATGGGTTTTTCCGTGGTTTCCCCATGTCACTTAGGCGAATGCTGGGGTGCATAATTCATACCACGGTTTCCTTTCCATCATTTCCCTTCATTCCATTTCCTTATCCTCTTTCAGGTGGTGCAGTTCTAGACATACCTATAGTCTGGACAGTGTCGGGCAGATGACGTGGATAATTGCGCATAGTAACTGCTGTTCTTGGCGCTGGGTGGCGTCTGGAGGCTCTTGTCCTCCGTCGAGGGGGTGAAGGGGCGCTTCGTACGATACCGCCCCGGACTCGCGCTGTGATGCTGGCTGCTTGGCGCGGCCTAGCGCCGGGATGAAGACATCTCAGCACTGGATAGGGACTTCCACGCGTCTCTGGTGGGCCTGTCTAGCTGCGAGTCTCATAGCACCCCTTCGGTTCCCTCATTTCATCCCTGCCTCCTGGGGTGTGTAGGTCGACTTGAACGAGGTGTCCCCCTCTGTACCTGTACCTTTACCCCTCTTACATTACACTAAATGACATTCAGAGAAAGATTCTTGAAGAATTTGCGCAGGTTTTATGTATTATTATAGTTGATTATTATGCAAGTTCAGTACTAATTAAAAGCAAAAGTGAGGTTTTGCGTATTTGAACCTCAATAGTCCGAACATTTAATAAATGTCTATTATTCGCGCCAAATCCTCTGCATAGTTGGTTAAACTGCCTGTAATTAATCGTTTTTCCACACTAGCTGTGTGTACGACAAGATTGGAAAGGGTAGAATGAAAGTGAAAAGTTCAATGCCACAGCCAAGATTTGAACCACGGATCTTCCGGTCTCCGTTTCGGCTGCTCTAATCACGAGCTACCATAGCATGGTCCATCCATGTGCAGAAGAACAATAATTAATTTCCGTTATTAAAAGAAATTTGATACAACTTGTATACTTCAGTGAGACATTCGGTTACCTATGTAGACTTCTGCCTATCGCATATGGTTTCCCAGTTGTATCTTACAAATAATTAAGAATTAAGATGTCATAGGTTTGCGTCATATAAGGAGTTGTTTGAATTGGAGTTATTTTCTTGAACATCTTTGCCAGATATCCTTCAACTATGTGTGGATTTTGGTTTTTATCCGACTTTTTGGGATTACTCATATTACTTTCGGATTCACTATGAACGTCATCTTTAAATATATTTCTTTGAGGTCCTCAAGGGGACTCAAGGGATATATTTCTGATGACTTCTTTATGTCGAATTTTTAGTTGGAGTGCAATACACGTTAAATAGCGTAGCGACAGTAGAAGAAGAAGAAGAAGAAGAAGAAGAAGAAGAAGAAGAAGAAGAAGAAGAAGAAGAAGTAATAGTAGCAGTAATGGTAACTGAAATTCCCTCTATTACTGCAGAGATATTCCACTACTTAGCTGTTACAATAACAAGTCATTTTCTTGTTGTCGACTACAGGATCGAACGCGTGCCTCGAGGAAAGGGAAAGGGCGGCGAAAGTGTGAGCGAGGCTGACCACTTTCACTCTCGAATTCAAGTGCATGTGTTGCTTTGGGTTTTCTAATTACGACACCGAACGTTTCTTCAGCATGTCCTCGTTAAGTTCTCTATCAGAATGGATCGAGGCGTTTGTTTGGCATCTTGCCCTTCTATGTTGAAAGCCCGCCTCACCACTTCATACTTATGAAACATTCTGTGGCAGTAAAATGTGTTCGAAGTAGATATAAAGAGCAATATATTTGCTGCGAATTGTCAATCAAATTTTAGTTCTGTGCAGGGAAGAAACAAAGAAAATGTTACACTTTATGAGATGCTTGAAATTTAAGGTACGTTTCAGCAGCTCAAAGTCCGAACTTTCGAAAATTGTAGATTTTATAACTGGCACGGACTTCACAGATCAGGCCTTTTCGGTTTTCCTTAACCCCCTCGCCAAACATACACACATATTAAATGTGCCATAAAATGTCCTAATCAAATGCAATTTTAATCAAAGTCGTTAGAGCCATTTTTGAGAAAATCAAAGTTTTCGAAAAATGTTTCATGCAAAGGCTCGATTAGGTTAGAGGAATTTTCTTCAAAATCTTCGTGGTGCATCAATGAAAAATACAAAATTTAAATTCGAAGTTTGGTTTTTAGCCAGCTTTTCATTTTTGAGTTACACTATTGACAGAAACACACACACGCACACACACACACACACACACACACACACACACACACACACACACACGCGCGCGCGCGCGCGCGCAGGGAAATACTTTTTTAAAAAAACTTTTTTATTTAGGGGACCTTAAAACATATAGTTCCCGAAAAATCTCGATATTGAAATTTTGGGTGGAACACAATAGATACTTCCCCTACTTGCTATACGTAATACAGGAAGTAGAAAAGGAACTTAGTATCTGCAATACTTGTAATTATCTCAAAACTCTATGGTCCATTAACAGCAATAAACATCTTTTAATTACCACAGTCATCCCCAAACGTTTGTTATACTTTATAAACATGCCCAGAAATCAGTGAAAGTGACTAATGGCTACGGCTGGAATACCTTATTACTCCAGTCGTTTCATATTTAGTTTTAATGTTGAAATAAGTAATTAAATCCAAGTTCGTCTTGATTTTCTCAACACTTGCAAATGTGTGCGGTGAGGCTGCCACAAATACCGCCGTTCATTAATGTGTAGAGATAACAGATTTAACAGAAGCTACGAAAGGCACCAAAGTAGACTAGAAAAGTCCAGATGAAGTTTCATCCTCTGTGGAGATTGTCGATGTTCTTCATGCTTCCTACGAGGTCGTGTCCTCAAGGTGGTGTCGAAAGTCACGCTGGTTCAGGGAAGAGGTTGCGACATATTCTTGGTCCTCAGGTCACGTTGTCCTGACTAAGTTTCCAAGGTCGCTGTGTGTTATTCTCGGAGGGCAAACCTCTTTCCTCTTACACGGAATATTAATACTCCCTTTCTGGACACTAAATGCACTTACAAGTATGTAAAAAAAAAACATTCGTAACTAATCCCATTGCGAGAAATCTTCTCATAGGTAATCAGGATTGGCTATGACCTTTTAAAAACATGTTTACGAAACTGTGTGTTACAATTGACTAAGTCCTGATATTGAAAGTGCTTGATTATAATTAATATTGAACAGTCTAGATAAATAAGTTAATGCCAGCAAATAAACAATGTTAGGTTTTCCATCTCCCAAAATGTGATAGGATTCATGAAAGGTGTTACCCACTTTTCATTTTCTCCAAAAATGGCTGTAACGAATTCGATTAAAATCTTTCAAGTTTGACATAATGGCATAGCATATTTTATAATACAGGGTCTTTCATAAGCAACTGGACATTCGAAAAATTAACCGATTTTAATTATTTTTGAATATGTTGTACACATTTGTTAATAAAATCATTTCCCGGTGCCGTACAATGATTCAGTTCCTAATGTGCTCACCAAAGCTAGAGAGCGTTTTGTGGAATGAGAATTGCTGGTTTATAAATACCTGGTCATTTGTTTGTCGTTTGTTTTCCCATTTGTTTAAAGGAGGGAACGAAGAAACAAGATGTCGCGTACTCAATCAACTTTACAATGAGTAAAAATCGTTGCCTGGTTTGAGATCGGGAAACCTGTGATTAAAATTCAGCGTTTATTCTGACAGGTTGGTGCACGAAGCCAAGTGCCTAACAGCAAGACCATTCTTTCAGTTGGTGAAAATTTAAAGGAAACAGGATGTGTAAAAGAGAAGAGAAGATCAAGTCGGCAACTTTCTGTAACATGTGAAGAAAACGGGGAATATCCACGGTGCTTGCATTAACAGCCCAAATGAATGAATCTCCACAGCTATCCTATGGAAAACCCTATATTTCCAGGCACATACGATACAAGTTATTCAGGCTCAATTTCTTGGCCTCCACAAACAAATAAAAATCATTTATTTTCTTCCTCCTGTCTTTCACCTTCACCTTACAAAAACCGACATGAAATATAGTTAGTCCCTTAAAAGCATATTTTTCCGTATCTTGCATGTAACAAGTGCGTGTTGTATAATTTCAATATATCCACGTATGTATCATACTTATCGTAAATTGGACAGAATAAGCTTTTATGCGAATTATGTATAACAAATGACAGTAAGACACACATATCACATCAAGTTATTACTATCTCTGCGTCGTGCAAAGTAGGTACAGGATGTATTGCATGCTGCCCAAAAATTTGAAAGTACACGTTTTGACTCTCTGGATCCAATACAAGCACTTTTAGAAAAAGGTCCATGTATATGATTATACCTCTGTGTGTGTTTGTGTGTGTTTTGTGTGTGTGTGTGTGTTTGTGTGTGTGTGTGTGTGTGTGTGTGTGTGTGTGTGTGTGTGTGTGTGTGCGCGTACTCGTAAGTCCAAAAATGAGCAGCTGGTTAAATACCAAACTCAGTATTTCAATTCACCGTCTCTCAAAGATACAACACGAAGATTTTTCAGAAAATTCCCCCACACCAAAATACCGTTTACAAAGAAAATCTTTCTAACGATTTTGATTAAAATACCATCTGTTTGAGATAGATTCCACTGAAATGAAATTTATACCGTAAATTTTCTGGAAAAGCATCTGAAATTCTCTTAATTTTGTGACTTGTTAATTGTGTAAAACATAAGAGATAGTCAAGATCATACTGTATGAGGTCTAAAGCCTTCACGACGATAATTAATTATTAATTAGCGCTTCTCGGGTTACCAGCCGTATAATACATATAAACTTTTTCGAGCTTTTGGTCGTACTAAACTCAATGGCCATCACCAGCAAATGAATGATGCCCATGAAGTATAGAATGGCCCATAGCTCGAATATTTGTATAGATACTACACGCCTGGTAACTGGAGAAGTGCTAAATAAAATATTACTGCATAAAAACGTAGATAGATTTCGTTAAAGTACACAGTTTCTGTCAAATATAGTTTGGATTTGCCAATACTAGGTATAACTGCAATGGGAAATCTTATTTTTTTTCTTTCTTTTCTTTCTCTTCCTCGTACATAGCAGGTAGATACTGAGATTTCATTGCAAACAGATGTTTTGGGATCCTCTGAATCCAAAAAAATAAGTTTCCTCCTCGTCACATGCAAAGAGAGTTTTTAAAAGATTTGACCATCACTTAGAATCTACTGCATCCTGCATTCCCATTGTAGCTACAAGAAAATGTCTAAATAAAAGCATTAATACAGATGTTTATCTCGATTAATGAGATGTAGATAGAAGAGAATGTTTAAAGAATATATTATTGAAGAAGGCTGCAGTATGTCCTGTTAATGTAACACACTAGTACATACAGTTAATGTTTACTTTGCTGTATAATGTATGATACATACTTCACAATTACAAAACTTCGTAGAATAAGCTCTCATATCCAATTGTTTACAGAGACCCTGCCCGACGCCTTGAGGACTGGCTGTGAGAAGTGCAACGAGAAGCAGAGGAGCACATCTGAGAGAGTGATCAAGCATTTGATGAAGGAGCGAGCTGCTGACTGGGAACGGCTCGTCAAGAAGTACGACCCCACCGGCGAGTACAAACGCCGCTACGCCTCAGTCGCAAAGGAAGCCTTCAGCAGACCATGAACATCATCATAGATCAAACAATATAAAACAGGGTACCTATCAGCAGTTAGTGATTTTATTCAATCACATTTGAAGTACAAGAAAACATAAAACAATGTTTTGTAAGAAATACTGATCTATACTCTTAAATCGCAGAAGGTGTAACAGATACACACTAGTGATTTTAATAGACTTTTATGACTGTCTGGTAGGTAAAATAGGGGATTCAGTTTAAAGGTTCCATCAATGGGATGCAAAACATAGTAAAATGAACGCAGAAAATGAAAAACATATTTTTGAAAAATTGGCTAGAGCATCTTAACTTGGAAATCAATGGGAAATAACACATTAGGTAGACTTTCATCATGCAGTTAGTGGAATATAAGAACGAATATGAAAAAATAGTGCAGTAATAAATAATCACTATGTTTGCAAATATCTTCCATAGGTAATTCTAACTGCTGTTGGGAAAATTCCACGGTTTTTCACAATGCTGAATACAGTAAGGTGACAGCTAGCATTCATCTCATTTCATTCACTCGTCTTGTCCTTCATTGGGTACTATAGCTCGGTGTGAGCCTTGGTCTCCGCTACTAGCATCTCCAGTCATATCTATTTTCCATCCTGAAATCTTCACCATCCAACCATCTACTTCTAGAGCATCCCTTTCTTCTTCTCGAATAAAATCTTCCCTTCCACATTTATTTCAAGATGTTCATAAACTCCTTCCAACTTCTAGATTCACGAGACATTATTTTCAAAGATCCTGAACGCTATGTTTCCTTTGTGTCACCAGCTGTGGTAAAGATGGTAAAAATATTCCCATACACTTAATAGTTGTGATGAAAGTGGTAAAATTATTCTCATGAACTTTATAGGTGAAGAAACTTCCGCTATTTAAGGGTGCCATATTATGTCATTTTCCGTGTTTTGTGAACTTATGAAAAGTATACGAATGTGAAATAAAGATTTGTAATTACTGCCTCAACATAATATTTAAAATTACGTGTCCCTCAGGCTTCATCCTTTCCCGTTTCCCTTCATAATCCAAAAGGAAAGTACAGTTGCATGTGGTCAAAGGAACCTAGAAACAGGAATAGGAGAGATATCGAGGGGGTCGCCACTGAAGCTAGGCCTATTGTATACAAAACGCGTTTAGTAAAATTCTAGGGTATCATGATTGTTTAACCAGGCCCCAGCCTTCCTAGCTTCTCCTTCTTTACTTCTCTCCAAGGACAACAGTATTCATACCACTGACTTCACATAGTTATATCCAAAGGTCGGAGGGTTGTACGCTCGCATGCGATACAGGTTAGTTGGGCGCAGAGTATGAATGAAGCCAGAAGTACAGCACGCCATTAAATGTGCAGACAACTGCCACTATAGAAGCAGGAGTCGAAAACAACGTAACGTAGTACTCTGTGAACTAGTGAAGCATTGCCTTGCAAGTATGTCCATACGCAAGGTCAAGGTGTAGTATTGTTTCTTCTCGCAGTGAGCTACAGACGTGGAGTGATAGTGTTCTTTAGCGTTCATATGATGCTTGTAGGTTGTGCTGCAGTGAGGTGGTTTTCATATTCAGGTTGTATCTGTCTGCAGTTGTTGACAAGCGATAACAGCAGAGTCCATGTGCAGTATGCCTAGGAAAAGACGCACACGCCTCCGGTCTTTAGTTATAATGGGAGAAAACCTCACATGGACGTTGCGTTGACTACGCATCGACCGTAGAGTGCGGAGATGGCATGCAATTAAAAGAGGTAGGAAGGTCACTGTCAATAACGCACAATGCACTTCACGCCACAGTTCCACTTTGTCATTGGAAGAGACTGCACACCCTCGCATACGACCTTCACCTGTGACGTAAAACTCCCGTAGTTCCGTTATGCTTACGCAGAGATCATTACCACTGTCTGGTGATAACTAAGCTTAGTAGTTGAGCTACCATAAGAATGAAGTACCGGCCAGATCCGGTTTTCAACACTGTGCCATCACATGCAATAAGAACGCCCATAACTTGATTCCTCTTTAATGTAGCTGGACTACTAAGCCTAGTTATAACCAATGACACGTCGGCATTAAAGATAACTATTTCCTTTTTCTGGTCATTCAGCAAATCGTTACTCATTAAGTTGCAATTTCTGCTTGACTCACAGCAGAGTGTGAGTGCGTTATACATCAGAAGCTACACGTGGTCAGATTATTGATCTATGGCAAGGTGGTAACACAGTTCGACAAATTTCAGAAACCGTACAAATTCACAGAAATTTAATTAAAGTTTAATGCCACCCAAGAAAGGCGGCTTATTGCACGGATATAACAAGAATACATTTCATTCGAAAGCAGAAACTGTATTATAATTTAATGTAATGGAAAAATCTGTTTGAAGTTGTTTCGACACGAATTTTAATTTCAGTATAAATATAGGGAAAATTTGCAGAAGGATTAAACGTATAATATTGCATTACGTTCACTATAAAGCTTTACACATATTTGTGATTCTAAGGACAAAGTTCAAGTTTCTCTTATACCACAGAATCGTTTAACTCAATAAATCCGGCTTATTTCAAGCAACATTGCACCCATTTCCATAATAGCATTAAACATTTGGGGAGAAGTATAAAGAAAATTAAAGCGTGACATTTTTACGACGCTAGGTGTATGCTATCCTTCCCCTCTCCCACCACCACCATCACCAACTTTGCTTGCCCTCATTACAGTGCCAACGCCTCTTGCCCGGTATTGCAACTGTCATTAGTCACTCACACCTTGCTAGAGCCCGTAAGGCGATAAGAAATTGCGGGATGGTCGCAAACAGTGCATATTATAAATTCGTTTTGTGTACCTATACCCTCAAGGGATCACCCCCGGGATGAAGAATGGTGTGAGAGTAAACACTGATGGTACAGATATTCGCAGAGATCCCTAAAGGTTTCCCAACTTTGACAACACCTCGAGGTCTTTAGGACTGCCGGGGCCTTCTTAGGGGGACCTCGGCAAGATCCAACGCCCCACATGCCGCCCCCTATCCGGATCCCACGGACGGTAACGGGAGGAGTTCTTGTGCGCATATCATCCCTGCCAAGTTGCACTGGCGCCTTCGCTGATACTTGCGAACCTAAATTAAATTATTTTGTTGTTTAACGACGCTGCCAATTGCCAGGATCACATCAGCGTCGCCGGTGTGCCGGAATTTCACCTCGGAGTTCAGTTTGGGCCGGGTTTGAACCCGTGACCTTGGAATTAGTAAGCCAACCAACCAACTGAGCCACCCAGACCAACACTTGCGATCCTGAAAGAACAAAGGGATGAAGAATTAATGAAATAATTAAGGAACTGAAATTCGGCGGAGTAATTACCCTTCCCAGCATTCACCTGGTGACCCGGGAAACCCCCGAAAATATCCAGGAGTCATGAAGGTTGGCCACGGGAATGGACCCCAGGACCTCCCGAATGCAAGCCTCACACGTTACGGCGGAGCCATCTCGCTCGGTCCAAGCAACCTGTTTCTGATGTTGTTGAATAACATTTTTATCTGCATAGAGTAAAGTTTTCAGCGTTTTTATCTGAATAAATATATGACAGTGCTCCATTTTAACTTCTGAACTCTTTTCATGTCTGAACCATACATCACGCCAGTTTTAGAGGTAACTTCAAAGTGAAGCAAATTAAATACGAGTCTCAATATTTCAAAACCACTAAATTATCGAGTGTATTAGTAATCATTAAAGATCCCTATCAGTTTTAATTATGAGTCACTGAACTTATATACGTGCCTAATTTCACGGTGATAGATCAAGTGGTGCATGTGTTACACAACAGCAAGTGAGTATTAAAAGCCATGTAAATGTTATTTTGTATAGTAAAATAGATAGCATAAAAACCTTCTCCATGAAAAAGAAACATACAATTTCACGGTGATCGGTCAAGTGGCTGAGTGCATAGATGACAAACATTAGAACTGGCGATTCTCAATTATCAATTTAGATTTTATCGATTTTTCGCTGTTCGTTTCCTAATGTTCATTTTTTCTAAACCATCTCATCTAATTATATATTGACTGCTTAGTCATAATAATATATGTAACAGACTTTGTGTATTACAAATATGGCAAATAAATGAAAATTAATTTTTCGTTCACACTAGCAATGGTTGAAAAGGTAGAATTAGACTGAGAAATTCAATATCATAGCTGGGATTTGAACTACAGAAGCTCAGGTTGCTCTAACCAAACGAGCTACCATTGCAACATTCGGAAACTACATTATTTTCTGCAGGTGACTTACATTTTTCCCGGTAAAGGTAAAGGTATATATTGTGGCTACCACCCCAGGAGGAAACCGAAGGTACCACACGGGTAGACGGGCCACAGAGACGCATGGAAGTCGCTAACAAGTGCTGAGATTTCTTCATCCCGGCACCAGCCCCACCGAGCAGCCATCACACCGCACGTCTGGTGTCCCACTGAGCGTCCCCCTACTCGACGGAGGACAAGGACCGCCAAACGCCACCTAGCACCGAGAACAGCAGTTACATACACAGTCAACCACGCCATCTGCCCGACACTGCCAACACTACATGCCTGGAAGTACACCTGAAAGTTGAGAAGGAAATGGAATGAAGGGAAATGATAAAAAGGAAACCGTATGCAATAATGCACCCCAGCATTCGCCTAAGTGACATGGAGAAACCATCATTTTTCCCGGTAAACCACAAAAAGTTCTCTGAAATGACATTTGGTCCCAGCTATCGAATTAAACTTTTCAGTCTGATTCTATGCCCCAACTTTGTGCCATGCGCGGCTAGTGTGAAAGAATAATTAAATTCCATTGATTGACTTATAATTCTTCCAATTATGAAGTTTAGGACTTAGAGTACTTAGAGTATTGTAAGTTGCCAGTAGGGTATGCTATATCGAATGAACTTGAGATATCCTTGTAGTTCACCAGAAACACGTGAGTCAATTGGAGAATTTAGTGTCCTGTCGGCATATTGCCATAGTAGCTCAGTTGCTTGGAGCAGCCCAACTGAAAGCGGAAGATTCGTGGTTCAAATGTTTAAGTTTAACAAAGTTTAGAAGTCACCTCTTCCACATACAAAAGCAAGGAAGTGAAAGAAATAGTTGTGTATCCGTTGCAGGTGCTAGATATAACAATACATCTTGTATATTTGTATACATAATCAGAATATTTAATAACTGCGTCACATATTCATTTCTGGCACACCGGCGACGCTGATCTGATCCTGGCAATTGACAGTGTCGTTAAACAACAAAAACAAAACAAAAAGAAATAATGTCACATACTCGTAATACATTTTACCACAAATACAGTTTTCTTCTCGTCTTTACCAGTCTGCAGTCTTCCGGGCTATCACGACACACAATTGTGCTCCTCATAACCTTGCTCAGTCCTTCTTCACTTCCTCTTTCTATCATACCCTAATTACGATGATACAATCATTCGCGACGCTCGTTAAATACTCTCGCGACGATACACACACTCACAGCTGTCTCACACTTACTGACATACTGACGGGCTCATGTCCGTAGTTCGACTCTCAAACTATCTCTACTGCTCTTCTCAGGCTTCCTTATACTAAGAATGACGTCACATGAACCTTTCTCGACTTCCACTCAAACACGCGTTGGAAATGATTCGGCTAGAAGTCTCAAGAACGTTCTGAACACCCCTTTTCTTTGTCGCCTTAATTGTCAAAAGTCACGTGCACACAACAGTCACACGAGGCAGCCTGACCTGAATGTATTTGCCCGCTCGCCGGCACAACAGGTGGTGTGAAGTACCTGAGCGCCGAGCCCGACGTCACAATACTTTATCTATTCTGTGGAGAATTAAAATCAGGCTTACATTATATAAACACCCATTCGCATGCACATAATTTCATGTTAGTAAAAAGATTCAGATAGGTATAGGGAAATTTTAAGTTAAATAAGAAAATAACTTGGAAGCTTTTCTTCGGTTTCACATAAAATAATCAATTTACATTATAATTTTGATACTGTAATTACTCATTACTATAATGGGGTGCTCGTTCTATAGCAAGAATTATATTTTAAGAAAAATATGCCTATTTGATTATTGTATCACAAGAAATAGCTAGATATTATTCATGTCTATTATTTTATGTTTAGTTTGTGGAATAATCTCACAACTTTTAGAGAAATTCTCTTGACACTAAACAGCTCCCAAATTGATTGCTAATTTAAACATCACTCTACATTACTTATCTATAATAGGAAACTAGACCGCGTAGGAAACTAGACTTAGGAAAATACTAATTTTGAATTTTCAACGAGTGTAAAAGACAAAATGTGATTGCGTTACATGTGTACAGAAAGCGAATTTTCTAAAATGCAAGAGTATAATAGTTATTTGCCAAGGCCTTCGTAGCTTCCCCTTCTTTTCCTCTATTAACCCCTCTCCAACGACAGCAGTATTCATGCTACTGGCTGGACAAAGTTATAACCAATGAAGGCAAGTATTAATTATTTCTAATGGTTCATTAAGTTGCGACTGTTGCTTGACTCACGGCATGTCGTACACATCAGAAGCAACACGTCACCAGATTATTGACATATGGTAAGCTGCTAACACAGTTCGACAAATTTCAGAAACACTGCAAATTCATGGAAGTGTAATTAAATTTTAATGCGGTTTATTGCATAGGCATTACAAGAAAACCTTTCATTCCAGAGCAGAGGTTGTGTTATAACATAAGAAAAACATGTTTAGAGCTATTTCGATACGAATTTTAATTTCAGTATAAATATAGGGAGAATTTATATCAAACATCTTTATATTTTTCAGTGTAATATTGTATTAGGTTTACTGTAACGTTTTACAGGCTTTTGTGATTCTAAGGATAAAGTTAGAGTTTTTCTTATAACAGTGAATCGTTTAACGGAAACCAATAGATGCTGCTTATTTCAAGCAATATTTGGAACCTTTTCCACAGCAGGCATTAAGAATTTGGAAATAAATCTAAAGAAAATCAAAACATGGTTCTTCTAGGAAGCCAGGTGTGTCCACCCTATCCCTCCCCCCACCATTCTTTATTCTCATTATAGCGCCACGCCTCTAGCCCCCGAGTGTAGCTGTCATTAGTCACTAGTTATGCCTTTCAGAGTACAGTTAAGAAAACTTTACTTCGATTTATGAGTGTGATTCGTCTCTGTTGAAGAACCTAAAACTCGCAAAAAGGATGTTGATAATGATGATGATAATGACACTGATGATGATTATGATAATGATGATGATAATAATAATAATAATAATAATAATAATAATAATAATAATAATAATAATAATAATAATAATAATAATAATAATAATAATAATAATAATAATAATAATAATAATAATAATAATAATAATAATAATAATAATAATAATAATAATAATAATAATAATAATAATAATAATAATAATAATAATAATAATAATCATCATCATCATCATCATAATCATCATCATAGTCGTAATCTGTGGTGCAACAGCTTTGTTAGGCCTACCGAGTCCCTGCCGATCTCACGCCTACAGGTGCACTGCAGAGAACCTAGTGTTCTGTCTGTCTGTCTGTCTGTCTGTCTGTCTGTCTGTCACGGTAGGAATTCTGGCACCTCAGCCGATGGCTTATTGTGCGTCAGACCCTGGGAGGAAGGAGATATGAGAGTACCCTACAGGCGGCCAGAACTCCCCAGAGCGGAACTACAAGTACGGGGATCCCTAACAGGTGCAGGCTAGTTCTTCAGCCCGATGAAGTCTCAGGTCACCACAGTGAGCCCGGTCGTCTGATCAATCAGTCCGCTGGAAGGGCGACCGGCCGACTACAGCACCTCTCTTCAGCCGAGCAGCGTGTGATGTTTCCAAGCACCACCGTAGCGCAGCCCACCAGTGACCCTATTGACTCTTACAACCTTGAAAAACGGGATGGAGAGATTGAAATGAAGGTGTAACGGGATAGTAAGGTAAGTATCCTCCTCAGCATTTGCGTGAGTGACCTGGAATACCCCGAAAGGTCAGAAGTTCGGTCACGGGAATCGAACCCGCGACTAATTAAATGCAGGTTACAGAGTTACCGCCTGAGCCATCCCGCTCGGTAGGATGTAGCCTTATTGTGGTTTCCGTGACCCATCGCAGTTCACCAAATGGTTGATGAAGTTGAGTGGACACTGGTTCTATGTCTACATGGGTCGAAAAATCCTCACAGAAAGGGTGGATTCGAACCTATGCGTATCCCATGGCTGGGCGACATTCCGTAAACCACAGCGCAGGACTTATGCAATATTAAGCAGGGAAATGTCCAGCAAATGATATTTATGCGCCTTTAAAAGTGTACAGAAACGAACAAGAGTTAGAACAGGAGTCACTTCAAAATACCCTTTTAAGTTATTTGTAAATTATTGGGATCTATACGAAGTCAATGAGACGGACCTGGCTGGTAGCAGGCTCTCTGTGGCGACCTGGAACTCCGTCGGCTGAAGAATTAGACTGTACCTGTTGGAACCCACCGTCCTTGTGATGCGTTCTGGCCGCGTGTAAGGCACTCTCATATCATACTTCCTCCCGGGATCTGACGCACAGTAAGCCATCGGTTGACATGCCGGAATCCCTACCGTGACAGAGACACAGGCCTAGATCCTCTGCAGATCGACAAGTCGGTAGGCCTAATGCTGTCGCGCCATAGATTATTATTGTTGTTATTGTTATTATTACTATTATATTATTATTATTATTATTATTATTATTATTATTATTATTATTATTATTATTATTATTATTATTATTATTATTATTATTATTATTATTATTATTATTATTATTATTATTATTATTATTATTATTATTATTATTATTATTATTATTATTATTATTATTATTATTATTATTATTATTATTATTATTATTATTATTATTATTATTATTATTATTATTATTAATTATTAATTATTATTATTAATTATTATTATTATTATTATTATTATTATTATTATTATTATTATTATTATTATTATTATTATTATTATTATTATTATTATTATTATTATTATTATTATTATTATTATTATTATTATTATTATTATTATTATTATTATTATTATTATTATTATTATTATTATTATTATTATTCGTGTTGCCTAAAGAGGTTTGTAGTTTTACGATTACTTCGCAGAAATCTGAAGCTAAATATATTGTAGCTGTAATTCATCATTACGGTTATTTATGCTGATAAAATGGATTAAAATCTGTCGTGGTTCATAAACAATGAAAACCATACATGTGAATAATGGATGTTTATGAGTAATGTCATTTCCATTTATTGGAAAAGCTATGCCTGTGTAGAGCTTGAGGTGAAATAATTTTTATCAACATATTATGCATGTGGAATATTTCATTTCCTATTAGGTACTCCTCAAAACGCACATGTTCTTTTATTTTTGTTTTAAGGTCACAAAGTCGTTTATTTGAGATTAGAATGAATGTTTTAAAATTATCTACTGAAACAAGAATTTTCCATGCGGGTCTGTAGTCCTCTGTACAGTAATAACTAAAATAAACCCGCAGCAGTACAGTCCATATCGGATCAGGGCCTGCCAACCCGACTGCCGGCCTCACGGCCACATGCGCAAAGTAGAGGAGTAATAGCTAACAAAAATACGTATATAGCTGTGGCGGCGGAGCAAGTCGTCGTGGTGCTCGGCTGCTAGGTCGGCGAGTCGTCCTTAGCGCCGGCCACGCATACTGATGGTATGGGGATTTTGGGGAATCAGGCTAGGTCGATCTCAGAGTATTAATGAAGGTCGCGGGGGACCTTGGGGTGTCCAACAAGGAAAACGACACTAACTTCTTTACTATGCTTTTACTTTATTGTCAGTGTCGTGACAATTTCCTAAAATGTGCCAGCGTTCTCGGAGAATAATCGCCGTTACTCTATAGGATTTTTTGTCCCTTGCAAACGGTATTTCCCTGACGAAACTTTAGTCCCCGATATCGCTAAGTTCTGCGTTGTCCATTCGGGGAGAGGTATTATCACATATCTATCTCTGGTCCGTCCAATCATACCGCTGAAGTCCCCACATTCCCTTCTAGTTTTCTCAACTTTCCCTTCTGGACGACACAGACCTTTATTTTCGATAACATTCCACCCTCGTTAAAATTAACGACTTTTAGCAGAAAGATGCCTTTGAAACGTCCCCTCCAAGAACTCTGGCTGTTCATTTTATGGATATTGTTTTCTGGAGAACTTCTCGTTACACAACCCAAAGTTGAGGAAGCCGCTAAATTTGGGATGGAAATACAGCAAAATAAAGTATGATTATGGAAAGAACTTTGAAATATTGAAATAAGACTCTGAACTGAGACCAAATTTGCTAACGCAGTGTTTAAAATACTAAATTGAAACTGCGAATATATTGTCACCGCGCCCGCCGCATCTAATTGCCGACAACAGCAGTGTCACCCATCGCATTATTGACGGCACTACCGCAAAGGAGCCGAAGGAAAGAGACAGAGAATGGCCGCATTGTTGGGGCGCTTGCCGAAAGAGAGAAAAAGGATAGAGACTTCGGGAATCTTCTGCTTTGTATTTCACCGCAATAACTGAACTTTCCATAATAGTGCCTGGGAGATATAAATAGCGGTAAAGTGCGACAGAGAGTCAGTCAGTCAGACGTATGTGAAGCGTTGAGTAGTCGTGCCGACGGAGAGGACAGACGTATGTGAAGCGTTGAGGAGTCGTGCCGACGGAGAAGGGACAGTTGTTGTGTTACTAGTTCGGAGCCGTGCTGTTGGTGAATGGGAAAAGACTTTCTTGCTGTTGCAACGAGTGTAAAAAGTTACTGTTTACGGAAGTAAAAGTGTATCTTTATCTAGACTACATCTGTCTTCTTTACTTTTCAACCCACCAAAAGTCACAATATGTTTAATACATGATTTAAAAACAATTTATAGAAGTTGGTCTTGGGGAATCTAAACAGAAATTCATAAACAAATGCTGAAGAATTTTGTAAGGATATAGGAAGATTTATAGACTGTACCATATAAAAATTCTTTAGTGAAGTAGCCGAGAAAGGTTTATTAATATTCTATAATTAGATTAATAGCAGGAAAGAGAGAGAGTGTGTTATAATACAATGTTAAAGAATAAGAAAGGCCATTCGCATGTTTCAAAACAGCAGTGTGCAGACTGGAGCAGACTAAAAGGCTAAATACATGCGCTATCCTAAGCAACTGCTCATTATGTCGTAGGAAAGATGGGAACGTAAGTTCAAATGTAGAGAAACTTAATTTTTGAGAAAAAGTGTAACCCCAAAGTGTCTTAAATTGAGCAGTTACTGCTGAAAATAAAGCTCTAGAGGAAAGGGAAAGATTTAGCGGGTTCAAACAAATGGAAATCAGCAACCAAAAACACAGACTGAGGAAATCTCTATGTGAATGCGTAAAGAAATTAACCTGAGTCCGAACTACAGATACCGAAGACTGTCTAACAGAACGAATATCACTGAGCATCCTAGTCGGTAATGTAATTTTCTTAGTGTTTCAATAAATTTTACAAGTTGCCAACCTTACACCTTAGAGCTATAGCACACGTCTGCGATGCTCTGGCAAAAAAAAAAAAAAAAAAAAAAAAAAAAAAAAAAAAAAAAAAAAAAAAAAAAAAAAAAAAAAAAATTCAACAAATAAGATCCTACTATTCTGTGCGTAAACAATGGGTCATCAACAACTTCCTCCGCAGTCCACACTGCGATCGTGCCTACTGCTCGAAGTAATGTTGGTACTTCTATATTTTCCTCGCTCTAGTCTGACCGACCGGTTGTTACCGTTTCCAGCATATTTATCACACATAATCATTGACTATCAGTAGGCGAGTTGTTATTGTGATCTGAGTATGACGGCAATGACTAGGGCTCGGATTTTTAGGTGTTAAAATACAGGGAAATACTTATTTTTGTGCTGAAAATGTTAAAAAATATGTGGCCAAACAAATTAAATGTGTTTTTTAAGATCTGAATGACTGAGCTAATATAAATGTTCGTGGCACTCACTAGACATTTCGTGGAAGGAATCATCAAGTAAGTACTGAGTTACTGTATACGAGCACATGCTTCCTTAAATTTTCCATCCCGAAAATGGACGATTGTCTCTGAGAATTGACATTGAATTTGAATGGTTGTTACCAATTAAACGTTTTAATGTTGGTGTACCGTTATAGCTTTACCACATGGCTGACAACAAGAAATGACCATCACAACTGAAAATATCCTTACATTCCGCAGCATATTGTTATGTACTGTAACTTGCACTGCTTTTCACTCTGTGTAGGCTTAATCCTCTGTGAACTTAAAACTGTCGATGTTACTTCCCAACACCACAACACAACTAGAAGATATAAAGTATAAACTAGAAGTATAAACTACGAATTCACAAATGAACTAATTGACTATGCAGCTGAATGTCCATCAATAAGTATGAGTGTATAGATTAGCTGGGCTGCGAAGCGGTTTCTAATATGCTCAATCAAATGCATGCCAGTGGAGGAGTTCTTGCACACTCATGTAGGTTGAGAAAGCAGGATGTTTATACTTTCTTCCAGCTAAAGAGATACCATAGCTGACATTCAGTGCGTCCAATAAAGAATAACAACTTGCTTGTTAAAGTAATTCTGCTGTTTTTATATGATTTTATGTAAAAGCATGAAAATTATTTTAAAAATCGAGGTTTCCTTATGCGATTCTTGTGCAATTTATTGAACATCCAGAATATTTATTTACATAAAAGAAAACCTGAAATGCATGTTTTATGTGTAATAAAACTAAAAATGTTTGCTCTGATGTGAATATCCAGAACATTAAACTCAGTTTCAAGTTCACATTGGGATGCAAACAAAATGCGTAGGTATTTACCTAAAAATCCGAGCCGCATAAAGACATGTGTATGACGTGACAGCAACTAGTACTGCCACTAGATTTTCCGTCTCTAGCGGAATCTTGGTTACACTAGAGCTGCGGAATGACTTCTCGATGACCCGTTAGAAGAGTATAGGTAAACAGACAGACAATCTGTTTTTCAAATAGCAATTGTTACTCTAAACCACGTCTTACCATTTGTCCAGCGGCTTCCAGATCACTCAAGCAAATGGAAAGCATTAAAAGTTTAGCAAGAAGGGTGTCTATTTTATTAGCACAGGAGTACATGGACACGTCAAGGATGGGTCATAATCTGTGTAGGTTAGGCCTGTTATTCTTTCTTCTTTCCCTGATTATCCTCCCCTTATGTAGGACTTACATCCCCTAGGACTTACAAGCCAGTGTCTAGGATCAGACGCTTGTCGGGGAGCAGAGGGACTTCTGGAACAGACAGAGTGAAGATCTGGAAGCGGGTTGTCAGCCAAGCACCAGGTATGATAGTGAGGAAGATGATATGAAATGCAGGCGAAATGGATGATTGGAAGGGTGATACTGGAGTAATTGGTGGAACGAATGGTGGGGGAAACCGGAGAAAACCCGCCCGGACGCCGCTTCGTCCACCACCAACACCACATGCGGGTCCCGCCTAGGTGGTAGGTGAGTGGTCTAATCACTCAGCCACGGCGCGCCATTATACTTCCAGACTCAGGGAAGGATGAGGAATAATCCTGGCTGGAGAAACATTCCTACCCCCTTGTCGGGAATCGGACCCCGGGACCCCTTGCACAGCAGGCAGGTGCTCTACAAAATGCGCTACGGGGCCAGCCAAGCCTGTTATTCGTCCCAATAATTATAATTGTTTATAAAAAAAAAGGGACAGTCCCATTTTTTACTTGAGTGTCCCGCGTCCCAAGAATTTGGTGGGACGCGAATAGGTCCCCTATTTTCTTGACACCCTCTTCCTAAATTACAAAACTTAACTACATATTATTGCCATTTCTGTTGTGAGAAATGCTTATCTCACTTAATGGAGAAATTGATAAGACATATCAAATGGGATCATAAACATAACGAGAAAATAATGAAAAAACCTGTATTTGATCGCTTATTTTTCCATCACAACTGATAAATTATTTACCTGCATCGCATGCGCACATGCAGATTCCTAAAAGACATTCTTCACTATCGTCCAGAAGGAAAGAGATCTTTATGTGATCCAAGGAAACGCTGGACTGACAATGTAACTGGAGGTCGCAATAGGCCATAGGGAGTACCACTCGAAAGGAAGAAGATTAACTCACAGTCAAAACTTATGAACCACACGATCCGGAGGAGAAGACGATTTATTTGCAAGGGCGGAGGGTACTCTGCTCTGTTATTGGTGACTTTCCCCAGGAGTAGCTGATGTGCCAAAAGATTCTGATGAATCAACCCATTCCTCAACCACGACAGTTCACATCTGGAATCACCCTGGATACTAACGTTATTGGGAAGTCGTGCAATGTAGATACAACGTATATCACTCCTCAAAGGCATACACGTCAATCCTGTCACAACGCCACAAGAACATACGCCGGGTAGAGGCGTCTCATTGAGTGTTCCATTGGTGGAACTTCACATGTTGCCATCACGACTTAACGCTAGCATCTCAACTTTGAGCTTATCTGGTGGACCATTCTGGGATCATAAAATATTATTTTAGAACCTAAACTAGCTGAAGGATCTTATTGGGCCCAGAGTGTGCTCCTTTAGAGCCTAAACCGTGATCTACTGTTTATAGGGGAGCATCTACCTCACAATTAATATGCATAAGTTAATAAAAGAATATTGTCAAGGAGGCTGCACGTCTCAAAGACGCTCAAGGTCAAGCTGTCTCACGCCACTGCTTGTAAATACGCAGCCCGACGATAAAGAGGCGGTCAGAACAAAGCCAACTATGAGCACAGTAGAACAAAGCGTTTTCAGATTATACGAGTCTTTCAATTGTCGGCGTATTTACAAGTTCAAGAACAGGTGGATATTGAGAAACATCCGTGCTACGTTATTCTCGGCTATAGAAGTCAGTCGTTTAAGTGTTTAACAAGATAGCTATTAGCTGTTAGCAGTTTTAAGTGTGTGTGTGGAGGGGGGGGGGGGGGGTGTAAGAGTACAGTCAGAGTTGAGGGAGTCTGGGTATCATCAGAGACAGTTGTAAACATTTAATCCTCGCGTCTAAGCCTGTTTGAGTGTTGAGTATATTGTAGAGGCCAGCTATTTGAGAGACAGAGAGTGCAAGGTTACGATCGGACAGAATAGTTGTGACTTGTAAGATCAGGAGCATTATAGATTGTGTTAACGACAACATGGAGGACTGTGTTTTTTGTGATTCAGTTTTAAGGGAAATAAAGTGATAGAAAAGGTAACAGAGATGTTCATATCAACCGGGAAACTTACAGGTAACAGTGAAAGTGCATTAAAAGAAATAAGTAAGGGTGAATTAATAGGAAAGGGAGGCACATGTAAATAGTAGAAATATTGGAAATAATACTGTTAATGCCATGTAACATGAAATATAAAATTATGTATGGGATATTGTAAAAGAGTACAATTCTATTTATTGCATTAGAAGTTTTCCTTTCGCTTCATTTTTCTGAACATTTAATCAAAGCAACCTTGCTCCCGCTATTGAATTAGGGTTTTGTTGACCTCTAGGAATTATTCCCTTCAATGCTCTACAAGTACCTCTTAAAAATACAACAGTTCTATGACATTGCACAGGAAAAGGGAGTTAGCAAGTTAGACAAAATAACATCTGCAGTCAGGTATTTAGTAAAAGTAAGAATTGGTATGAGAGAGAAGATCGACGAGAGACAGACAGCAATATTGAGGAACGTCAAGATACGTCATTAGCAGCACAGGGAATTGGAAAAGTAAATTCGTCTCTCCAAAGAGAGAAAGAGACGGAGATACAAAGGAATTCCTGGATATGACAGCAGAATTATGAACATTTTAACTGCCATACAACGCAATTTAAAGCACCAATCAAAGAGATATTACAATTACATATTAGCGCGAATGTGCGCGTTAGGAGATTTTCATGTAAAAGGGGAACCCTTTCCAAGCAGCCCACATAGTGACTCGGAATTTCTAAGCAGCGAGAAGTTGAACTTACAAGTTGTGACAAGGGTGGAGGTGATGCGATATGGCTATGAGTTTAGTTGTCTGTGGCATTACAAGTAGTGACGTATCGGAGAAAGAGTTGAGAATACAAAATATGTGACCAAGGGATATAACGTAACTAGACTACGTAACTACTCTTAAATCTGGAATAAAATCCATCTGACATAAAATTTAATGACGGGTGGCAGGAGAAACTGGTCACGCCTTATGGTGTTGTTCACTTGAATACGCTGTGAAGTCACGCTGTAATGTGGGTGACGTAATATCATTTGCGCCCACAAAATGTATTTGCACAACATAAAAGAGAATAGTAATGGTCAGCTATCAGCCGCCATTAAATTTTGTGTTTGCCATAACCGAACACGTGGCTGTGTAATTGTCCTCAGCCACTCCTGAGTTTAGAGTCGATAGAGATAGACTTACTTCACAGCATTCTCAAGCACGAGATAGTAAGTGGCAGAATTTCAAACCTGAAGCGATCAGAAGGCAGCGAGAACACTTCGGCCGATGATAATGTTATCAAGAATTCCACACCAAACATTTAGGAATTAACAATGCTGAAAAGGCACAGATCTCATTCATTTGGGGTTTTCATATGCCCAATAATGCATATTATACCTATTAACTTGTCCTTCCATTTGACACTTTATTTTCTCCCGAGTTCACGAGGGCGATGTTTTCAATAAAAACATCCTATAGCAGTCCAACAACTCATTTTGGAAAAAACATGTTTTAATAAAAGTTGCTCAGTTTGTTGTGGGGGATAGAGCATACCAAAGGTTACCATGGTTTTATTTAAAATTCTGAGATATGGCTTCATGGGCTCCATAAGTAGCGCCATGAAAATATTCATCGCAACTTGGAAGGCTCCTTGCAGCTGTAAGATTTGGAATTTTTGTCATTTGGCTTTTTCTGTTTTTGTTTAAGAGATATTCACCTGCAACAATTTATATGGGGCAGCCTGTATAGTTCACTTGTTATCATGCGATAATTATGCATTCAATTCACGTAATTATTTGAGCAATATATTATGTGCTGTCTCCGTAAGCGGCATTTTAATTGTAGAGGTTACTGATCAATTCTTCACGGGTGATCAGCCGTGTAGAGATTACTATCTGGACGGGGGTGTCAGATGGCAAAGTATGGAAACACTTGCCCAGACACATCACCTTTCCTTATGTTCCTTCAAGCTATTACAAAGCGGAAATTCAGTTTATAGAGCACATTACATAACCTTGTGTGCGAGTGTGACGTATCCTGAGGAGCGTAAAAAGAAGTTGGACTACTTTCAGTACATAAAGTCTCAGACGTTACAATTATATTGCTATTGCTCTATGGGTATAATTCTGGCATAGGGTGCGAGCCCTATCACTTCATTCTGATTTGAATCAACATTGGCGCTCTGAGTTGATCTCAAACAACGCTGACTTTTTCGTTCTCTTAGGGTACAGACTTTGCTGGAGGCAGTGAATGTACAAGCCACGTTCGTCCAAAGTGTACTGAGCACTCCTGCACTTCAACAGCTGTATCACACAAACAAATATATTGCTTTTAACGAAGAAGTTAAAACCCCACCACATGAAAGAAATATAAATGAATGAATGAATTTCAATTTAAGTAGTGGTTTTGGTTCTGCAAGCGATCGGACCCTGAAAAAACATCTAATGTCTTCAACTCGCGGACTTGCTCTGCTCTTGCATAACCATTCTTACAGTGTCTTATTCCTCTATCTTCATGTTAGTTGAGATAAACATTTGCAAACATTATCTTACTGCTTGTTTCCTTGCAGGTGCAAGGAGAATATAGAAGTACAGTAGACTTTGAGCGATAGTCAAATCTTTTAAAGCGTTCAGATTCCGCTGTCTTTGCACGACTAAGATACAAAAAATGAATAACGATCTTCCATTTGACGAAAGTTTAAGTATTGCTAAACTCTCACAAATAACAAGGAATGTCTCCGAAATGGTTCACTCTACGAAAAAGTTCATTTGGACATAAATTGTGTATTTTAACGAGTCTACATTTTTTGTAGAGTAAGGGTTGATTTATCTCTTACGGTTTACGAATTATTCAAAAGTCATCAAGAGTAAACAGAACTACATAGGCTATAGCCAGAAAATTCAAAATATAAATTCCATTGGTCATAAAAATACCTTGAACATTTAGCATTTTAATGAAAATCATTAGAGCCATTTTCGAGAAAAGAATTTTCGAAAAATTTTCTATATAAAGGATAGTTTAGGGTGCAGGAATTTTCTTCAGTTGTGTTGTATCCTTAAAGGATATTAAACTTAAATACCAACTTTGGTTTTTAATTGGCTTTTCGTTTTTGAGTTATGCTGTCCATAGACAGACATAAACACACACACGCGCGCGTGTACGCGGACTTTTTCTAAGAACATATATTTCCGGTGAAATCTCGACATCGAATTTTTGGATGGAATACAATACTTCCTCTACTTACTATACTTATTACTTTCTCTATTACGTGTAGTAAGTAGGGGAAGTATTGTATTGTATTCGATCCAAATTTTTCAATGTCGAGATTTCAACGAAAATACATGTTTTGATGTCCCTTGAAAACAAAGAAAACATTTTTAGAAAAAGGCGTATGTTTGTGTAGGTGTGTGTGTGAGTGTGTGTGTTTGTGTAGGTGTGTGTGTGAGTGTGTGTGTGTGAGTGTGTGTGTGTGTGTTTGTGTGTGTGTGTGTGTGTGTGTGTGTGTGTGTGTGTGTGTGTGTGTGTGTGTGTGTGTGTGTGTGTGTGTGTGTGTGTGTGTGAACTTCATAACTAAAAAACGCAAAGTCGGTTGAAAACCGTTAGTATTTAAATTTAATATCTTCCAAGAATGCGACACGAAGATTTGGAAGAAAATTGCTCCCCCTTAAACTATCCCTTAAGTGGAAAACTTTTTGAAAATTTTAATGATTTTGGTTATTTTAATGCCATATGATCTTGGCAAAATGCCGGGAGTCTCGAGATCTTATCTAGATCACAGCCTACAAGTCCGGCGATATCTCACCGGCTACTTAATCTTTGCTTTGGTTTTCATTTTGTAGGGTTTAAACATGTCATGGAAATAAGTAGCTATTGATACAAACAATCACAATTGGTTACAGATATTTCCGTATTAAATTAAATAAAAGTGCTAAGTTTTTGACAAGAAGGGTACATCATAAACATACCGTATAATGATAACATAGCTTTGAGTACTAAATAAACGTGCTTCAAAAAAATTAACAATACTCCAATTATGGTGTTATTTGACAGAGTAAAGAGTATTTATACACCACTAGAAATATAAACATAAAAACCTTTAACGAACTTTTTGCAGCAAGACGCGCCTTCTATGACAAGCTGCACCTCTTTTGTGCTGGTTCCGATATGTGTTGAATGTCGGGCAACAGAAATAAAGAAGCAACATAATGGAAAGGTAAATAGTTATATTCGTGTTTCAAAAGAGAAAATCATTTTCAGAAATTGCTGATATTATTGGAAGAAGCCAGGCAACTGTGCAGAGTAGACCATAATAATGTGATGTAGAGAAAGAAATACTGTCTTTAACAGTGAAATACAGCTTGACCACACAAGCTAGTGCAAAGAGAATAAATATCTTAATAAGGATGGTCAAAAAGGATCCTACATTGACAGCTTTTGAGTTATCTGCACATGTTAATGATCAATTTGGGAAAGAAAGCACACAATGAGCTGTTTGCTGTATTCTAAATAGTACAAGTTATAAAGCTAGAGCATCTAGAAGAAAACCATACATCAGCAAGAAGAACAAGAAATTGATGCTTAAATTTGTTTGAGACATATAAGCAAGAATACAGGTTACTTCGGCAAAGTACTGTTCACAAATGAAAGTACATTCAGCATATTTGTAAATGTTAGCAGAATCTTGATGTAGACAAGACCAAATATTGAGTTTGAGCCTAAACCATCCAAGCCACAATGAAGCATTGCAGGAGACGAATTATAGTATGCGGATGTATGACCACATGTGGTGTTGGGCAACATCCTTTTGTTGCAGATAAGGTGGATAGATTTCAGTGTTTAAATTTCCTAAAGGGAAATCTGCAAAAAAGTTTTAATATCCTGCATTTAGTAGATTACTACCATAATCAGGAGAAAACACAAATAATGGTATTTAAGAAGGGAGCAAAATTGAGTAAACATGAAAAGTGGAAAAAGGGGAATAAGAAGCATAAAGTAGTACGAGAATGTATCTATTTAGGAGTAAAATTAGATGGGAGTCGGGGGTGGGGAAAACAAAAGAAATTAGCTCTGACAAAGATGAAAGGTGCTATGTCAGCAATAAGAAATTGTAAGTACAGAGTACCGAATATTGGGGTCAAATGGTTAGAAAAAAATTATAATATGGTGGTGGAACCAAAAATTCTCTATGGTATAGAAATATGGGGATTGAATGAGGGGGAGGAAACCATAGATACAGTTCATAGGATGTTTTGCAGGGAAGTGTTGGGTCTTCCAAGTGCGGTGGCAAGAGAGGTAGCGCAGATGGAGATGGGAAGGGTGTCAAGGAAGGGCATGATCATAGAAAGAGCTCTGAAATATTGGTACAGAATTTTGAATTTGGATAAAAATAACTTATTAAGGCAGTGTGCAGAATACCAAGAAAAGAGTCTTAGGGAATCTAGATGGACAAGTAGTATTCGAAAGAACTTAGAAGTAAATGGGATGGGGGACTACTGGAGGAGAGGGGAGAATAATCATAACAAATTTTGGAAAATAATAAGAAAGAGTTTTGAAAACATAGATATCCAAAAATGTTTGGTGCTATAATGGAAAAAGCTCCCTGGTAGATTACAAATCAATGAAGGAAACACGGGAAAGGGAAACATATGTTGATAAGGTACACAAAGAACAAAGGGAGGCAATAGCATGACTAAGAACTGGTGTTTGGAGGTTGAGAGGACTAAGAAAGGGTATCCCTCAGAGTCTGTGTCCTATTTGCGTGGGGAAGGAAGATCTGGAGCACATAGGAACGGACGTATGGAGGAAAGAATTTCTGGGGCAGAAATGGGAGAAGGGAGATAGGATAACAGCATTTAAGAGGATTTTTTTAGAAAGGAGGTCAGTAACTTAGGTAAATTTTTAAGTAGAGTTAAGAAAAAATGGAACTGGTCTGTACAAAGAGAACAGAATTAAAAATGTTGTGTCAGTTATAAAATGTTAAATAGCAATAGAGAAGCAAAATGTATGATAAGAAATTTTGTTGGGTGGATATGAAAGGCTAAGAGCCTGGGCTGAATGTCTGTCATATTCACATATGTATTAATTTTGATTTAAATAAATAAATAAAAAAATAAAACAATGACCCTAAGCATACAGCGAAAGTTATATGGTTGTTACACCACACTCCCCATGTTCTCAAGTTTCCAGCACAGAGCGCAGACTTTAACACATTTGAACATACTTTCAGTACACCTGAAAGAATGGTCTGAAAACATGAAATGCAAAGTAAAACGGCACTGAAAAAATATCTACATACAAAAATAATGGCAAAATATTACACCAGAGTCTCAGAGACTACCAAAAAACTGGTTCATTCCATGCCGAAGAGATTAACAAAAGTGGTACATACAGGAGGAATGGCTACAAAGTATTAACATGGTTATTACATTTATGTAAACTGTCATTTTATTTCAATGTATGAATACTTTTTCCCCATTGCTTGAAGCCAGCTGACACAAAAATTTGTATTTACCTTTAGCACAAGGCTAATTTAGTTAATGCTTTTACACATATTGAATCGGGAGGAAACCCCACACTGTCAGTTTAGAAAATAACATATCTAGCTTTGATCTTTAGTTCTAATAAAGAAAGATATTCCACATAAACAACGGTGTATGAATACTTTTTTCCATGACTGTATATGTTTTATTGTTTTAAAGTTTCAGTTAGGTTTTTCTGTGTACAAGCGAGGGTCACTAGATATGTATAGAGACACGGAAAATTGGCCACCCAAGGAGAAGGCATTGTTGCTTTGTCAAAATAGCTGACTTATGTGTAATACAATGGTAGCAGGCAGGCCATTGTTACGCCGTTTATTTTTCCTCAGTGTTTGAATTCTGGAAAGTGTGAATGTTTGTTCAAGCGCAATGGAGACTAAGAAAGAGCATTTTAGTGCACATAAATGCTGAAGCGTAATTGACTCTGCGTTCTTCTGTAGGACGTTTTTGTCTATCTTTTAAAGCTCCAGAGCTATTAAAAACTCAATGAGAATGCATGGACGCTTCTCAGGCAGTACATCAGAGGAAGACAACTTCGGACCGTGTGACGTATTTAAACGAAGAGCTAGCTTGTACGTTCGTGTGACGTCAGGCGAGAGCGGTGTATTGCTATGCTGCCTAGATCAGCGGCGCTACTTGCACGAAACTGAATGAATATGAAACATGTTATTTGGGCATGTTTACAACATGCCCGGGCTGTTTAGGGAGGACCCTCTTCAACCTCGTCTGAGGGTTTTTATTTGTTGTGTGAGGGATCTTAACGGCGTTAGTGCGAATTTTGTTTTTATTTTGTGTTTTTGTTGACGTTGTCTAGTGGTTTTGTGTTTGTGTTCAGTTCCCCGTGTTTCACACTAGTTTGAGACTAGGCTTCAAGGTGTAGAAACATTGTCAACTACGTTTCAGATCTTTGCGACCCACCCCGTATTCATTGGATGTTAACAATGTTTCTAGCAGGTAGCAAATTGAATTTATAAATTTACAGTGCGACGATTTGCTGAAGGACAAATATAAACACAAGGAAGACTTGGCTGAATTTTATAAGAATGTTCCTCAAACCAGATTTCTAAGGTTGCATGCGCTTGTTGCACGGATATTATGTATGTTTGGTTCTACGTACGTGTGCGTACAATTCTTTTCTGTTATGAACCTTTCTAAGTCAAAATTCCGTAGCATATTGTCAGATCACAATCTAACATGCAGTCTTCGGTTACAAATGTGCCGTACATTACGCCCTAACATTGACAAACTAGTTAAAGAAAAGCGAAACGGCAAATGTCGTAAATGTCCATCTAATTGTTCTGTATAGCCCTCCTCTAGCTCAGGAAAAATAGTTATAATTTCTTTTCTATTTGCGTTATAATATGACTGTTCACATAAACTAGAATTGATTATATATATGCCAAAATGTAATTATTTATAATCTCTGACTATTCCGTAATTGAAACAGCATTAAAAGTACGATGTTCCGCACGCCATTTCCTCTTCCACGCTGTGACGTCACACGTTCAACTGGCTTTCGATGGGAGCATGTGAGCTGAGTGAACTGACGTCACAGCAGCGATATCTGTCTTCCCCTGGAGTACATTGTGACTGCTGGTACGTAGAATACGGTTAGAGCCGTCTTGATAAATTAAAAAAGAGAACGAGAATTTATCACTATAGAATTTTTGCCTGGAATGAAGTATTTGCTTTACCTATAGATAAGAGGCATAGAAAATAAAAGATAGTTTGATGTTTAAGTCAATGCAAGGAAAGCAAGGAAAATATAATTATGATACAGAGCAATAAGGAAACATAACGCGTAATGCGAACATTTTTAGCTTATCCCAAGTTATTATATTTCCATCACATGCTACCAAGGTATAAGGTGACTAAAATAATAAAAGAAAGCAGTGACATTCTACAGCCATCGCGTGACATGGACTTCAACCCCACCTAGATGCCATAGTCCCTGAAGTCCTAAAAAGCGGAAATAATTTACTCTTGTTTACTTTCTGCACTACTTATAGTAAGTAGAGGAAGTACTGTATTCCACCCAAAAATTCGATGTCAAGATTTCACCGGAAATATATACTTTGAGGCCCCCCTGAATCCAAAGAAAGCATTTTTACAAAAGGTGTGTGTGTGTGAGTCTGTATGTCTATCAGCAGCATAACTCAGAAACGAATCTCGTAAGTTATTCGGGTAAGGTTTTTTTCTGAGGTTTTCCCTACCATGAGAAGACGAATGTCGGGTAACTTAAAGCTCCATTGACCTCGGGCTCATTTGAGCATCATTTCACCCATTTCATTTCATTCATTCGTCCGATATGACACAATGTTGGAAGACGATAATTTAAAAAAAAAAAAAAAAAAAAAAAAAAAAAAAAAAAAAAAAAAAAAAAAAAAAAAGCTCCCATGTTAGTAGGTGGCTTAGCTGGAACGAGCGCAAGGCTCCGAAGTAATCTGTCTGCTCTGCTGTAAAGGTGGTTCGAATCACCTGCATGTACTAATTTTTTACCGTGCAATCCTCACAATTTACAAATTATTATTCTGAAAACGGTTATTATATTCACTTTTATTGCTTTATTTATGTTTTATAGCATTGTTTGATGTTTCTTTGTTGGTGAACTACAATTAGGTAGTTGTTTAAACATGCCTATAGGTAGGTGCAATTGAAATAAAGATCATTTATACACAGGGTTGAACAGATCTACAAGCCACTGTAACACGCTGACGAAGGGTTTCTGAATTGTCCAGCTCCTCTGCATAAATGCGTTCTTTTAAATAACCCCAGCAAAAGAAGTCAAGGAGTGTCAGATCAAGTGATCTGGCAGCCCAGGGGACTGGTCCCTGTCTTCCTATCCAATAACCAGGATGTGCAGCATTCAAATAATTGCAGACGATCATCGACCGATACGGAGGAGCGCCATCGTGTTGAAACCACGTCATTCGCTCCTGCAGTGGCAGATTCCCTAATAATAAGGGGTGAGCTACGGAGGAATTCCAGATAGCGTGCTCCTTTTAGATTCCCCTCGAAGAATAATGGTTCAACAAGGTGGTCTCCCAAGATACCACAACAGACATTTACACCCCAGTGTTCTTGGAACGCTGTCTTCCTTACCCAATGAGGATTATCAACACTCCAATAGCGCATATTGTGACGATTTACAGTTCCATTGTTGTGGAATCTTGATTCGTCAGAAAACAATATCCTGGATGCGAATTCCACATCACTTGCTACTCTCTCCAGCAACTATTACAAAATATCACTCGAGCTTCGAAATCTCTCCCGTGAAGTGCTTAGTGTAGTTGCAAACCATAAGAATAGAACTTATTAGTGTTCAATATTCGCACTACAGAAGACTGGCTGATGTTCACCTCCTGAGCAACTACCCGTGTACTAGTACGCGGATTGTTCTGGGTGGCATTCAAAACTTCTTCTGCATTAACACCCGATGTTGCTGGAGCGGATCTATGAGGAGGCATTCTTGCAAGTGATGCTGTTACACCCAGACGCCTTTCAACATTCCGGAGGGTGTTTGCTGTTGGTTGTCGTCTATTCGCATATCTCTCCCGAGATATTTTCTCCGGTGTATTTGTTCTTACTTCTCCGTAGATCAAAAGTATATCTACGTACTCGTCTGTCGAATACATAATGAAAGACTGGCACAAAATGTCGTGCGACAGTTTACGTGTGGAGAACGCAGGGGTCGCCATTCACAACACAATACATCATGCTAGTCCAATGGCGCAGAAGTCATTACACCTATTCAATTACAAACTGCAGACAACCAAAAACGATTTAAATTGTAATGTCCCAAACGCTCAGGGACTTTATAATTAGATTATTGTGAATCCGGTTTCCAAGTTTTGATGAAGTAAAAAAAAAAAAAAAAAGATTTACAATATTCAGACTCGAACCTGTGTCATTGAGGTTTAGCGCGGAGAATCCGTCACAATCATATTCAGCTATTTCGAGACTTACTATCAGCGCTTACCGCGTTCAATAGTAGGGCTTGTACGCCTGGCACTATGCCATTGCCACCTCGCGAGTTTTCGGGCTTGATTTAGCCTTTTAAGAGTTTTAATCATTTGCTGGCTGTTTTAATATTATTACTTAAGTGGTAAAAGCTGTTGTGCATATTAATTGAGATGCACGAGGCATAGTTCACCCAAAAATGTAAATAAACTGTTATTTAATAATATGGCCGTTTTGACTGTACTAGTCCATGATGGATGAGGCGTGTCTCTAAATTTTTCGTAATTTTTGGCAGCCAACCCCTGCTCTAAGTGCAAGAACCCACCATTTTCTTTTTAGCTGACGTTGTTAGTGTACTCATATGATAGGTCCATTTTTTCCGAGGCGTTTACTAAATTACGTTGCCATGTATACTCTAATAAAAAGTTTGTAAAATCGGCCGGAAACCGCAATTCACGCTCAGTAAACGAATCGTATCTTGTTGAGGTGTACTTTAGCGGCGAGTATGTTCTGTCCCTTAAACCGCTATTGCTCTCAATTTTGCGCATTCCTCTCTTTAAGAACGTCAAGCAATACATTTTAGTAAGCGCAAAACTGGACTAAGGCGCACATGCCGTTTGATGGGTGGCCTACCTTCCAAAAAAAAAATAAGGCGCGGCTGACTCACCTGGTATATCCGAAATGGTCCACTCTACCCCGCCCGTGTTTTAGCAAGATCTACATACATTTTAGTATAGTAAGACTTTGTCTATCTCTTACGGGTTACGGGATATTCAAAGGTCATCCAGAGTAAACAGGACTACGTAGGCTATAGCCAGGAAATTCAAAATATACTCATACATTTCATTTGTCATACAAATATCTTAAATGTTTTGCCAGACAATCATGTCCTGTAATCAACCTGAAGGTTGCAACTGCTGTTTTTCGAGGATACTCAGGAATTACTGTTTGAATGTTTGGTAGTTCCCATCTTTTATTCTCTGATTTTTCATAGTAATATTTTGCAATAATTTTTTTCAATTCACAGTTGACTAATCTTTTGGCTGCATAAAATGGTAGATTAACTATAGATTTTTGTACACTGCTGGTACCCTTTTTTGCAAGAAAATATAATAATAATAATAATAATAATAATAATAATAATAATAATAATAATAATAATAATAATAATAATAATAATAATAATAATAATAATAATAATAATAATAATAATAATAATAATAATAATAATAATAATAATAATAATAATAATAATAATAATAATAATAATAATAATAATAATAATAATAATAATAATAATAATAATAATAATAATAATAATAATAATAATAATAATAATAATAATAATAATAATAATAATAATAATAAACATATACAGCAATAACAATAAGAAACGATAAAACGCCAATGAACCCTATGTGCCCTCATGCTTGCTCTTTACAATCTGTAATTCAAATACTAGACCATAGCAGCGTATACAGGAGTGAGTTTATTCCCTGGAAAATAAAGATCTTGTAAGTAGAATGAGACTTTCTCGGTTGTTTATACTGTTATTATATATTATCACGAAGTACACACGCTGGTTCAATTGCCTCTCACCTCACGTCCGCTGAAAGGCGGCAACGCCACTGTTTTAACGCACCAAGAGTTATCTACTTACGGTGGGGCCGGCTGCAGTGAGCCACCTGATATAATGCGATGTTTACGCTATACTTTACATTTCCATTGCCTTGTTCACGGACCACTATGGCTGCTTGTGAACTCTGAACGCAATCTAATCTATTCTAATGCACCACGACAACGTCGTTACAGAAGAGTGGTTCCATGTCTCACCAATGTGAACACACAATTTTCGTGATTTGTCTCAGGACCCTGGAGACTCGGTTTACACGTTTTATATATTCTTGGTTGTTAAATATTAAAAAAGACGGAGTGCTTGTTAATTACAGAGGTTTCCCCAAAGGGCGTGCCAGTAACTGGGCTACATTAGGAGAACTGAGCCATTTTGGCACACACTGTTGTAAACTTTGGCCATTTTCAGTAGGTGCCTATATGTCTGGTGCAAGCATGTGTTTTATTTGAGTCCAAGTTCTGCCAGCTGTATTATCATAGTTTGAAAGCGAATAAGGAAACATCAAGAAGGCAAACTACATCTGGAAAGGTATACTCGTCTTGTCTTTGTATAAAACAAAACTTTGGACTAATTGTCGATAAAAAAAATACGTGCATTGTGAAGCAACAGCGCCAAACTCACTGAATTTTTCTCTGGTATGATATTTGTTGCACGGTTAAATAGCACTAACCGTAAAACTTTCGTTGTAAGCAAAGCAGATTACATGTTTACTCATGCATTTGTCATAATGTTTTGCTCCATAAGTGTGCGTGCGTGTGTGTGTGTGTGTGTGTGTGTGTGTGTGTGTGTGTGTGTGTGTGTGTGTGTATGTGTGTGTACATTGTGTTACTTTGTCTCATACTTCGATACACTTGTTTAGTTTACGCTTTCTAATAATTTCGAAAGACAGCTTACGCTAAAATGTTTCGTTCAGCATACCTAACCAAGTCCTCAAGGCCTTCTAAAACCATCATCCAGAAAATTAATATCACGACATTCAGATGTTCATGTTTATATTTGCTTTAATCAACATCATGCATGTCTATATGTCAGCATAGTTACCAATTAGCGAATGGTGTAATTTTGAAATAGAGAGGAACAAAATATGTCACGCAACTGTTAAGAAGCTGCCATTCCAACGTCATTTATAGTTCGATCTCATTCTTAAGGGAAGCATCAATTTCAGTGCGAAAGTTACTGCAGTGAAGTAATTTATCTATTATCTTTCCCTATTTTTCAAAAATAAAGGTTTTGATGAGACTAAACATTTTTCATGAGTCCAGACCTGCCTGTTGATCGAGTAAGTAGTCTAAATTGATAGGTAAAGCTGTGATAAATCTAACTAGGAAACCTGATTGTTAAATACACGCTCCAGTTTTAGCCCTGTACCCTTATGTAGGATTCAAAATGAAGCGTAATGTTATGGGAATACAAAAATGTTCTTCATGAATAGAAGATCATTCTGAGACGTCGTCTACAACCATAAAAAGTTGTTACTTAATTGAGTTGTCAAAGGAACATCTAAATGTTCATATTTCATCAATATAGTTGAGTATTTTAAGGAATCAGTGGCAAATACTATTAAGAATTATCTCTACAAATAAATTAGTGCTCGTAAACAATGGCAATCCTAAGTAAGTTCTTTAATCACACAAAGGATATCATTAATGTAACCTTATCTCGGAACCGCCTTTGAAAATATATATTCGGAAGTGCTTTGAATCGTGGCAGATACGTCTATGTTTCTCACTCCACAAAATGTAAAAATAAAACTTCTTACATAATACGAGTAGTTAGACTTACTCGTACAAGCACTATATGCCTAATAAACTATGTCAAACTCAGGACTTAATTTGTAAGTCATTATTGCTGCAACTGTTATAGAATATAGCTTAAACATCTACCTATTCATTATGCAATTTGGTGAACCTTTATTGAGATATAGTCGTGCAACACATTCTTGTTGGCCACCCAAGTTCAGTGATAAGAAATTTTGTAAACATCAACTGATTTTCCATAATCATTTTGAAAATTGGACTATATGTTTCTTTTCTGAAATGTTCTCGATTAGCGCTCTGTTTATGGGACAATTAGCAGGTCTACTTTTCAACACCGTGAACAAAAATTGGTGAAACACTAAATACTGTGGTGTATATTCCGCCACTTTTTGCACAATCTATGAGAACATCTGTTTCTTGTCTGCTCAGTGTCATAAAGATTTCTCTAATTTCAGATGTTGAAAACGAATTTTGATTATCATCAATGTTGTAAGTCGTTTCTAATTTCTTCTTTATGTTATTTTTTCTCTACCTGATTAGCCTCCCTGCCAGTGCCTAGGGTCAGACGCTTTTAGGGGAGCACAGGAACCGGGATCGGATAGAGTTAAGACCTGATAGCGGGTGGTCAGCCAAGCACCAGGTTTGATAGTAAGGAAGAGAATGCTATGAAGCGTAGGCGAAATCGATGACTGGAAAGGTGATAATGGAGCTATTGGTGGAATGAGTGACAGGGAAAACCGGAGAACTTGCAGAAAACACGTCCAGACTCCGTTTCCTCCACCACGAACACCACATGCGGGTCCCTGGGATCGAACCCGGGCCACCTAGGTGGTAGGCGAACGGTCTAACCGCTCGGCTACGGCTCCACCATTGGTTTTTAGTTTTTGAGTACAAATATTTATTTTTGGTGGGTGTCAATAGTCAGTGAAAAGCACTACGATGTAGGTTCGCACCCACAACACTTGCCGAACATAGAAATAACGATAGGGGTAGAAATAATCCACTACAAATGTGTAACATATTTCATCCCATGAGCAACCTTTTGTTGTTATAGTGTTTAACGCCCGCTTTTACTACTACGGCACCGCAGGCGGTGACACTGATGATACATGGAATGAAGATGGAGCACCGGTGGAATGAAATGGCGGGGGAAACCGGAGCACCCGGAGAAAACCCGCCCTGACGCCGCTTCGTCCACCACGAATACCACATGCGGGTCCCTGGGATCGAACCCGGTCCCATGAGCAACCTTTTATTATAACTAGATATGGGAGAAAACTCACGTGGACGTTACATTGACTAGGCATCGACCGTAGAGTGCGAAGGATGTTGTGATTGGCATATAAACAAAAGAGGTAGGAAGGCCACTGTTAATAACGCACCGTCCACTTCACGCCACAGTTCCACTTTGTCATTGGAAGAGACTGCACACCCTCGCATACGACCTTCCCCCTGTGACGTGAAAGTTCCATAGTTCAGTTATGCTTACGCAAAGAATTTCCCCCATGTCTAATTATAACTAGGGCTGCGACATTGCAGTTGCAACGTAAGGAAAAAGTATTGAGCAGGATGGGCCAGCGTGTAGCGATAACTGCTGGCACTGAAACCGTGCGGTAGTGTCCAAATGACTACAAAAAGAATTATGTATTTCTCATGAATATTTCCTTTATTTCTACAATACTGTTTATAGCATTTCTGCTAACTTATGTAACTGAAACGTCTTTATTGAATGAGTAATGCATGTTGACTCATACTCTGCACATGGATAAACGTCTGCCTCTTTGTAGCAATGAGTTACAACCTACATTTTCAGGTTTTCGAAAGAAAATTATTGTCTCCATGCTAATAATTCTGATTTATGGGCCAAAAAGCTGCGTTCCACATCTGCTGAAACCACAGGTGCATATTTTAAAGTTACTACACACCTTCTGTATCTTAAAGCACTGTTTGCGTTTGCAATTATGTCGGCAATGTTACGGTATCCATCACTTTTCTGTAAAAGATTGTGCAGTTTCGCAGCTATGCCATCTTTCGGAGCATTCAGCTTGTTTAATATCAAGGTCACATAAAAGGGTTTGGGCTGTGTTTATTTCAGTTGCAGCGTTAATATCAAACGTCTACATCGTGTGCTTTTGAAATTCATAGAATAGTATTCACATGCAGCGATATACTGTGACTCACCCGTACAGATACACTGGCTCTCAAAAGTATCTAGAGGCCACATCAGTGAACTTTGTTCGCCCTTTGGACGGAAGTTTGGGAGAGGTAACATGGGATGTCAGAGAGACTAAATGCGCCAAAGAAGCACAACTATCTATAGTTCGTTCTGGTATAACGGAAGGTGTTCTGGATTAGCATTGCAGAGGTCGAGTGTTCAAACCTGGGGATAAAGTGTGTCTATTTTTCTTTCGACTTACGATTAATAAGCTAACTTCGTGCCGTTTTAGAAGTACATATTTGTTCGTTTAACTATAAATAATGTGACATATCAATGTAATATGGTTCTATTACACGAAAGTCATGGATTTTCTACTGAATGTATATTTCTGCTGCCGCCACCGCCACCGTCACCACCGCCGCCGCCTCCGACACCGCCGCCGCCACACCACCGATACTGCCACCTCCACCACCTCCACCTCCATCACCACCACCCCACCACCACCCCCACCATCGCCACCGCCACCGCCTGCCAGCCTCGGTAGCGTGATGGTTAGCGTGTCTGCCTCACGTCCAAGAGGTCGCGAGTTCGAATCCCGCTTAGGGTAAGTTATCCGGGTAAGGTTTTTTCCGAGGTTTTCCTTACGAATGTCGGGTAACTCAAAGCTCCATGGACCTCGGGCTCATTTGAGCATCATTTCACCCATTTCATTTCATTCATTCGTCCGATGTGACTCAATGTTGGAGGACGTTAATTTAAAAAAAAATAATAATAATAATAAAAAAAAACCGGCGCCGCCACCCTCACCATCACCACCAACAACAACAACAAAACAACAGTAATAGTAATAATAATGCTCCTTTTTAATGACTTCTATAGACGTTATTTGGCTGAGATAAGGGTGGGAGATAATGAGTGAAATGCGTTAATGTGAATAACCAGAGGGTATACCACAGTAGTGCTTGTTCTAAACCTGAAGTACCGAAATTCAAATACCAGCGGATGTTTTTAATTTTTTTTTTTTTTTTTTTTTTTTTTTTTTTTTTTTTTTTTTTTTTTTTTTTTTTTTTTGCTTTCTTTCCGAGAAAGCTTGTTTCTCAGATCTTCAATTTGTTACATTCCAAAAGTATAGGATACAATTGTTTAGTTAACTGAAAATCTTTCATTTTACAGGTATAAACCAATTAATATTCATTTGCATTTGAATAGCAAAACATTGCTTTCACGTGTAGCCTACGCTTCGTAGTATTTCCACCAATGCAAGCTTAGAAAGTTAAAATTGTTGTTATTCACCCGTTATGCTGGAGCAGCATGACGCAAAACTAGTTCCATCATGCTACCAGTAGTGTAAGTTTTGGTCATAACACTTTTTGCTCTTGACAAACAAATGTTATGACTCATAACATTTGTTTGTCAAGAGCAAAAAGTGAATATGATAGTATGTAATTTAATTTTATAACTATTTAAACACAATTTATTTGTATTAATTGCTAGAAAAAAGAAGCATTCTAGCAGAAATTATTATCCTTAATTAAATAAGCAAACGTATCGTCTGACAAGTATTTCAATTGTATAAATGTCCTATGCTAAAGGTGCAGTTCCTTGTTCCTCTGTCAACTATTCAAAAACTGGGCGCTCACCTGTTTCTTAGACAAGGCCTTTGACCTCACACAGCCTTTGCGCCCTCCAACTAGGAATGACCAAAGAGCGCATACGCGATTCTTTCTTCCGAAACGTTCGACGGGCCCTTAAACCCGACACACTCACTCACTCACTCACTTCTTCCGAAACGTGACCCCAGTTTCTTCTACGAGTGATTACACTGCTTGGTAAAGCGATGAGACGTACTTGCCTTGGCTGTCGAGCGCTACGATCGCTTGTTATCTTGTTTATTATAGAGCGAAATAATAGTAATTTGGCGTATAGTCAGTGGTAAAACACAAGTAGATGATCTCTCGCGCCTGCCGATGTATGAGACATTGCTGTGCTTAAGATATGATTGCATCTGAAGAGAGTGTACATACTTGTCTCGCCGTGTTTGTGCGATAAGCTCGGATAAACAGCGGGGTAGCTTCACATTCTTTCCTATACGCCTCATGGCTTTGCCAAGTAGTAATTCTCTCGTGAACAGTTGACTACCGGGTGCCTCTCCACAAACGCAACTACTCCAACCTTATTATAGCCCAATCTGTACTGTAGCTTTCTCAACTGTGAGCGTACCCTGACAAGTAGAATAAAATTATATAGGTGTCACTTGAAAGTTTGTCAGGAGCAGAAGATACTTATTTACCTTTAGGTGTTTAAAGTAAGGCTGCCTGAAAGTTCATATTTTAAATATGTGATGCGAAACTGAACATAATATGTAGATAATGGAACTAATAAGAAACTTTCACACCAGCGATGAAAACACACATCTTTTACTGTTCTAAGCCTGGGCGTTAAATTCAAGCATGTATCTTCGACACACGTTTGTCTGTTCAAATCCCTTGTGAAGATTTTTTTTTATTATAAGAAAGTGATATCCAACAATCTATTACAACTAAAACCTCTTCTATGAGCAGAGATTTCGGCATATTTCACTTTTATTAAAAATAGGTAGTTTCATTATAACTTACCTAATTCAGTCATTTAAACACTTGCAGATATACAAGATGGAAGAGGATCATAGTTCACTAAGAGCTCGCAAAATATATCCAGATTGCAATCAGGAATCCTGTGCCATCAACCTGGATGATAGCAATTCTCAAGCAATAAAAAGTAATAGCACTACCTCACGAGGTACTATGCGAAGATCCTTCGTGAAACATTGCATGGAGTTCTTCCGCTGCACCAGTCTTCATGGACTACAATATGTCGGAGAAAAACACCGACCACTTGTAGACAGGTGAGTAGATCTAATTTGTTAACTCCATCCGATTGTTGCTCGTGTCTCAGATGAGACGTAAAAGGAATTATATGAGATCAATCAATCATAGTTTTTAATCCAGCAACAGATTCTTCATTATCATCGCACATCTTTTCCACTTTTCTCTCTTTTCCACCTTTCCCTTTTCTCTGCATAAGGACCGTTTAGTATAATATTTCTATAGTTTTGGAAATCTTTCTACCACACCCTTTCCCATTTACTGTTTATTCCTTCCAGTGTATCTCTAAGCAATCAGTTTCTTCTATTTTAGTGTTCCATGTAGATTATTTTCGTCTTCTGTTCAATTTCATTAGGCCAACACCTGGGTTCCTAAAAACCCGTCTCCTCTGCTGCTGCACAGGGGACGGAAGTGCATACGCCACTTATGCGCGTCAAACCATTCGGGAAGACTGACCTCTGCGTCTCGGACGTCTAGCTTACCGGCTACTAGCTCTACAGGTTAGTGCCAAGAACGTTGAGGCGTATCACAACCCCACCTTGACAAGTCAAGACGTACCGAGCCTCCCATGGGTTTCGAAAACCACTGCCCGGCCGAGACCGACCCAATCTGAACAGCACCCATAAAGGAGGGGCCCAGTGCTCGGCCCGACATAATTCTAGTAACATCAGAAATACCGCGAATACTTGGGGTACGCAGCACTCGCACCACAGCAGCTGAAGAAGTCGGAACCCCTTCCCAACAGAGACTATACACTGACACACTTCACACAAATAATGCAGTAACAGTCTTCTTAGTTCCTAAGAAGATGTTTCTGTTTCCACTGAAAGTTTCCTTTGCCACTGCCATCCACTGTATGTCTTCTTGAAGGACACGTGTCATTCATAATACATCCTATATATCTAAAAATTCGTCTACGTACCTCATCACGAACATGTAACTGTATCTGCTTGCAGCAACCACAGCAGTTTCCTCCTTAACCCTGATGTTCAACCTGATTCTCATATTTTATTTCCGTTAGCATGGTTCTTTGTAGATATGTTTTGCTCTTATGCTAGCAGTTCCACGTCACCATCAAATTCCAGGCCTTTTATTCTCCTTCCTGCTACTACAACTTCTCCCTATTCTGGAAACAATTATTCACCTAATTTTCCATGTGGATGTTAGAAATATGCTAGATAAGGGATATGAATGAATAATTTATTTACGCTCATAAACAATACATTTTAACCTACTAAAAGCAAAAGTAAAGTGACTAAAAACAATGAACAAATATACCTTCTCTAATATATTCCTAGCTCTTGGAGTTGCTTATATCTATAACTTCCCCATATATAATTATCTACCCCTACGTTCTACATACTTTCTCGTATATTGCTATTACTTGCTTTGTATAGGTATTGCAAGATCAAAACAAATGACTTACTTGAATAAACTCAGATTTTCATGTCTACAATGTTCATCAACATCTGTTGTGTCTGACGACAGAATATTTTGGATCATCGCCTTCTGCACAAGTGCAGGAATAGCTTCGTTCTTCATCCTTCAGGTGTGGAGTAAATGGACCACCTCTCCTGTGTTCGTGTCCTTCGCAGAGTCAACTACACCAGTATGGGAAATTCCATTCCCGGCTATTACTGTCTGTAGCGAAGTCAAGCTGCTAAAGGATAATGTAAACTACACCTCTCTCTATATGAACGACAATCGCACAGAAGAAGAGTAAGTCCTAGCTTATAGTTTTATTTTCTCCTTGTATTAAATAAATAACTAGGTTATAAGTGCAGCTACGAGCCGGGTTCTGTGTCTCTGTAATGGTGCAGATTCCTAGCTGAAGGAAAAGTAACACTCTCCTGAATAAAACCTACATATGCATGTAAGCATACCAAATATCCTCTAAGATGAACACTTTTATGTGATACTATTAAACGTTCGCCCGATTATTTTAAAAGAATTAACCCATGTCGAGGATGCATTATTAAGGGCCTTATCGGTGAGAATCTTATCTCTGCATTTATACCACCAAAGCTCCGAATGTCAAACAGGCCTCGATTTCAGTGAAATCACTCATTTTGCGAGATTCTGATAAAATAAAGCAGAACTCGTATCGAAGATCATTATAATTGGCGCATAAAACACGAACTGAATACGTTTCATTGGAACTTCATTGTTAAGAGAAATATATTTTTGACCATACGCCAGAAATAAAATGAAAAATCTTATTTGGGCATGTTTACAACATGCCCAGCCTGTTTAGGGAGATCCCTCTTCAGCCTAGTCTGAGAGCTTTTATTTGGTGTATGAGGAATCTTTACGGCATTAGTGCGAATTTATTCTTTTTATTTTTGTGTTTTTGTTGACGTTGTGTAGTGTTGTGTGTTGTGATTTTGTGCTTGTGTTCAGTTCCCTGTGTCATTGTTTATTCTTGCTGCTGCATTTCATCAGTTATGTTTTAAACGTGTGGAAGTTTTGTATGTTTGGTGTGTGTGTGTGTGTGTGTGTGTGTGTGTGTGTGTGTGTGTGTGTGTGTGTGTGTGTGTGTATGTTGTGTATTTAAATGTTTTGAAAGTGTTGTAAATATTTAAGTTTGTCCTGTTCTTGATGTTGGTATTTGTCATATACGTGTATAAGTGTAATGAGGGGATGATTTTTGTCTCTTTATTGTATAGTTTTAGTTTTTTATGCTGTGTTTATGATTGTTCATTTGTACTCTATAGCTTCTTGTGTGTGCGTTGTGTATATATGTTATCATTTGTTTAGCTATGTGTTTGTCTATAGGAATTGTGTTTGTATATTGATACTGTAATGGACCTGATTATACCTATCCACCTTTTCATTATCCACCAATCAAAAGTTCACTAGTTCATAAAGGCACCGCCAATCCACCAACAGAAAGTGCATCTGCGTATCAAAACACTGCTAACCACCAATCAATATAATATTAAACTCAGTAGAAGAACAAAACTCACAAATTAACCTTAATCTTCCGTTAACTTTCAGTATGACCTAAACCAAAGCCCCACAAATTAATTTCAGCAGTTGTACAATAAACAACTTGTGTGTAAAATATTTACTTTATTTACTTAATAATTAGTGCTAATATTCCAAATAAAATTCTAATAAATTCAATTTGTCTTTTCGTTTTTGAAAGTTTATAGCATATACCGGGTGGAAAGGAAGTCATTACATTAATTTAAACCAGTGATAAGTCTCGGTATTTGGAACACATTTTGCACCTTACGCTTTTCTCCCTAACATTGCTTACAGAGATATTTTAGTTTTGTGGAAAACAAGCTGGCAACACTGCAGATTGTGTGGGTGTTACTTTCCCTAGCTCAGTACATACACAAACACAGGAACGGTGCTTCTTGAGAACAAACAGATACCCTGCCTTGTCCTTCTGTGTTTACTGCGCGAGTGTAGGCCAATCAGAAGCGTTAGCTCCCAAAACATTAAGCGAAAACAAAAGTGCCAGACCTGTTTACATCCACAAACCAGCTTAATTCCCTGAACAACCTCAATGCAAGATTGTCGACATACTTCAGGTCTGAAAAAGCTGCTCGTAGTATTCCTTCATGTCTTTTAAGTGATTAATTATTTTGAAACCCTGTGTGATGTCGCATTACTACTACTGAAGCTAGACAGAAATAAGTTACTTTACTCATCTTACAAATAACAAACTGTTATCTTCGTACATTCCTGTGGAATTGCGTATCCGAATTGATCAAAACCATTTAATTTTTTCGAAATCGGCTGATCAAAGAACAAAATGCCACTACACCTTTTTGTTTGTAGCCCTTCTATGAAGCACATATTAGAAGGAACGTAATGACTTCCCTTCCACCCTGAATACTCTGTAGCATTGTATCAAGGCCAACATATCAAATTGAAGGCACAAACATCGACTCTTTTATGCACAATCGAATAAGAAACAAATGATTAAAATGTCGGATACAAGTGATAAAATTAGTAGAATATTAAAACATTTTATAAGTGTTTCAAACTTAGGCACATGGTCAAGCATAAATGCTCGAGTAACTGTGAAACTCGCTGCTGCTTGAATATACGCGCGTCTTAGTTGCTGTCATTGTGCTCTCGTGATATAATATACTACCTTTTGTTGAAATGTAGTCTGGCAACATATTCTTGTTAGCCACCAGGGACTTCTGTGGATATTCCATACCATAACAGCAAAACTCCGTATTCATTTGAGGGATACTGGATTGACTTGTATATATGTAAGTGTATGGAAGTGTTTATTAGAAATTATTTATAATCGGTATTTAAATCTCGCACTCTGCTAAGGCAAATAATTAGTTGCTTAACTATACCTCCGTTAAGTATATTACTAACATATTAAACCCAATGTTTAACAATCTTAAATAACAAATAAGAAATACAGACATATATTATCTTTTGTCGCCAATAATTCATGGTAAATAACATTAATGATATATGGCTAGGACAACATAAAATGTTGACAGTGTTTTGGAAAATTGATGTCAGCTAGGAAATATGGATACGTAATGATTACGCGCAACGACGAAAAATAAGAGTTCTATGAAAGTATAAGAATTTGAAATCACTGAAGAAAATAAGCTGTACATACAGAAAAGCGTCAAAGATCAAAGAGAAGGAATAGCATGGTACAGGTTGACAATATGGACATTGAAATGTTGCAAATGAAGGTTTGATGAAGGCATTTTGCCTTTATTGAGGGAGAAGGTGGAAACAGCTCATAACTTGTTAGTATGAACCAAACCAAATGGCTACTCATAGGAAAAGTATAACAATTTAAAATGTTCTCACCAACAATATCGGGTTAACACATTTTAGGTAGTATCTATTTAAAGTCAAGAGGAAACAGATTTGGTAAATAAAGCTGGAAACGTGCATGTATCATAACTGTACCATATAAATAAAATGAATTGTTCTGGTGGTTTAATGAATAAAAAGACATATTAATTTATTATTTGGTATGACTTACAATAGAAACTGCATTATCTCCAGGCCATATGACGAGCATGAGCTCATTGTGAAAATTTAAAATCCAACAATGTAACAAAAATGACTGCCATATTGTGACGTCAATGGCTTTTTTCACGTGATCACAGGCAGTATTTCCAAACTGGCGGACAACAATGTCTCATTTCGACAGCGTACTGTAATTGAATTCCTTCTTAAAGAGGGAAAATCTATTGCTGAAATTGACCTCAGACTTCAACGTGCCTATAGAGTTATCTGCACAGTGCTAGCAGTGATAAGAGATGTGTGAATCATTTCAAAGATGGGAAAACGAGTATCCAAGATAAGCCTCATAGCGGTCGACCGTACAATGCCTCCATGGATCGCAATAAAAGGAAAGAGTTGTCGAGAACATTAGAGCAGATAGGCGTATCAGTACGGATGCAATCGCTGCACATCTGGTAGAGCCCCGCCTAATTCAAGCTATTATCATGAGTGCAATTCGAATATTTCGAACGTTTATAACTCGAAATCATGGTTAATTCAAAGATTTATCTTGGTTGTAAAACAAATCACATATAATTCAGATTTAATTTTCCTTAATTCTAAGTTTTTGTTCGGAAATGTCTAAATGCGGAAATTTAATATGATAATTTCGTCTATGAGTTTCTCCAAAAGTGATCATCGCTCCGGGGTTAGTTGTTTTGTCCGAAAGCAACTGGAATGCAGTTTGGGGATAGAATAGCTTTCCTAGCTGCCGACCTCGAGCTTCTCTACCTGCTCCCACATCCCCTTGTTTAAAACACGTGCGCCTTTAGTTGTCACTTGAGGTTCCTACTGTTCACTTTGTGGCGTGTGTTGAATACAAGACTTTAACTTTTGCGGGAAAAATCACCGTTATTCGAGAAGTTGAAAAGGATTTGAAGAAAAAAAACTGAAATCGCGAAAGAATACGGGATATCACCGAATAGTTTATCAACTTATCTGAAAAATAAGGAGAACATTTTAAGCAGTGCCTCGAATGAAAATGGAAAGACTCCAAAAAAGGTGAGACAATCAGAAAATCCTGTTGTTGACGAGTTCGTGTTAATTGGGAATAAATATACAGTAACGTCTTGTTTATTCGGAACTACTGTTCGGCGATATCCCGTATTCCTTCGCGATTGAAAATCCGGGTTAGATCGTGATAAGCGAAACATAACTCTTAAACCCTTAAATAAGCAGACTTGCTGTTTATGACGATAAAAGCTATGCAAAACAAAATTAGGTACAGTACATTATGTGTGTAGTTTACAAGACATTAAACATACAAATACCTTAATCACATAAAATCACATCATTTCTTAACAAAGAATTGACCCACAGTCTTCTAACAATTAGCTAGTTTTATCTCTATCGGGCTTGTAAGCTGTGGTCTAGAAGGCATTGAAGATACCGACTTTTCGCCAAGTACTGCGCTTGGCATCTTCAGGGCAACATGATCCGTCGTCTGCGCTGGTCAGAGTTCGAATGTGGAAGCAGCGACCGTTGGCGCTCTTACATAGTGGGGCTAGCTCTTATATAACGCAGTACTTGGCGAAACGTCGGTATCTTCAATGCCTTCTAGACCAAGGCCTACAAACCGGAAAGAGAAAACAAGCCAATAGTCAGGACACCGGCCGTGAAAGCCTAAGTTTATATACCACAGCCTATAACACGTGTGGCGTTTGAACGAACTTTGAATTACACTCACAAACTGAGAAGACAGAAAAATAATCCGGTTGAAACACACGATAAACTTAATGACGTGTCGTTTGAAACTAGTAGGAAAACTGAGAAGATTAAGGGAGGTGTAGTTACGGGTACGGATCAAGGTCAAGGGTTTCTTCCGGCGCTATTTATAGCTGGTGAAACGTACCACGTCGCCGTAGTCTACGACCGACCTCCGCCGAGCAACATCGTCTACGACAGACTTTCGCCGAGCCAACATGCCACGCAAGAAGAATACTAGGAACACCGCTGCCTTAAAGCCTGCAATTCCGCCGGACACACCGCCAACCACACCGCCAGCCACGCCACCAGCTACACCGCCAGCCACGCCACCAGCTACACCACCAGCCACGCCAAAAGCTACATCGCCAGTCACACCGCCAGCCACGCTACCAGTTACAGCGCCAGTCACACCGCCAGCCACACCACCAGCTACACCACCAGTCATACCGCCAGTCACACCGCCAGCCACGCCACCAGCTACACCGCCAGTCACACCGCCGGCCACACCGCCAGTCACACCGCCAGTCACACCGCCAGCCACGCCACCAGCTACACCGCGGGTCACACCGCCAGCCACAACACCAGTCACACCGCCAGCCATACCACCAGCTACACCGCCAACCACACCGCCAGTCACACCGCCAACCACACCGCCAGTCACACCGCCAGTCATACCGCCAGTCACACCGCCAGCCACACCGCGGGTCACACCGCCAGTCACACCGCCAGTCACACCGCCAGCCACGCCACCAGCTACACAGCCAACTACACCGCCAGTCACACTGCCAGCCACGTCACCAGCTACACCGCCAACCACACCGCCAGTCACACCGCCAGTCACACCGCCAGCCACACCGCCAACCACATCACCAGTCACACCGCGAGTCACACCGCCAGCCACACCGCCAGTCACACCGCCAACCACACCGCCAGTCACACTGCCAGCCGCGCCACCAGCTACACCGCCAGTCACACCGCCGGCCACACCGCCAGTCACACCGCCGGCCACACCGCCAGTCACACCGCCAGCCACGCCACCAGCTACACCGCCAGTGACACCACCGGCCACACCGCCAGCTACAACGCCAGTCACACCGCCAGCCACACCGCGGGTCACACCGCCAACCACACCGCCAGCCACACCTCCAGCCACACCGCCTCCATCTCCACCATCAGAAGACTGTATTTCTACCTGTGACGCCACAACATACTTTTTCGCCGACCATACACGAGCAACACAGCCAGAAGCCGAAAGCCGTTCGCCGAATCTCCCAAACCTCACCAGATTGCAGAAGACAACGCAGTTGTGCGGGGCGTACATCGGCAACTACCAAACGCTCTCCTCCTCAACACGGCCCGACATCGTTGGCCATCTCTCATAAAAGCAACACGTATCTTCACAACTAAAGGGTCGTCACCACTGATACGCATAGAATTTTGGGACGAGGTGGACTACCGTGCCGCCTTGGCTGATGGGCTCCCTGCCCTCGGGAGGTACTTCCGGTCGAGGCGAGCCGAGGTGTCCGGCCCATCCCATGCCGACGCTGCTGCCAGTATGGCCATTACGCTGACACCTGTACACACGCTCTACGATGCCACTAGTGTGGCGCAGGAACCTTCACAACGTCTTGCACCAGTCACGACCTGACACGCCGCCCCGTCTATTGCGCCACGTGCCACTGCACTGGGCATTTCACGAGCCAAGCGGCGTGTCCCAAGAACCCACGCCATCAGCCGCCCGCATTTCGAACACAACCAACAGAGCAACCAGCTTCCAATCCCTGGACCAACACACGCCGACCGCACGCAGTCCACAGTCAACAACCACAACAAGACAGCTCGAACGACTTAGACAGTTCAATGCTCGACAACACCGAAGCTCTACGGAAACCACGCAGCAATCCAAATACTTACCAACCAAATCGCGGCATGGGAATCAGCTCTTGCCTACGCGATTAAGAAAGCACACAACACCGACGCAGCACTTCTACAACACGCCGAGACGCAGACAGAACCACAACAAGAGGAAGAAGAATGGACCGAGACACGAAGAAGACTACAACGACACAACACACTTCCAGGACAAATCTACTACAACCACGAAGGAATGCCACGCGGCACACTCTGCAACTTACCTTTCGCCACGTGCACCAACAAGAATACAGCTAGAGTACAATGCCTCATAGAGAATTACTTCACAGTGACAAAATATATAAAACACAAACAATGACACCTTTTTTTCTAATAAATAAAGATCTACCTCGCGGCTGAAGAGGATAGATCACTATAGCAGCCTTAGGGCTAACCATGGGTGAGATAAACCCAGGGTTAGCCCTTAAATCCCCTTTAAAAAAAACCACGTCGCCAGCGTGTGGCACACCACTAAATGTTTCTTAAACTCAACAGGTAGCATTTTACAGTACAGTATGTATGTGTTACCATCATTTGTTGTACATTAGATGCAGGAATCGTACATTAAATCGAACTAAAAGGTGAATGTTTGACGTACTTACAGTTGCGTTAAATTTATTATCTAAAGTTAACATTAAATTTTAAAAAATCTACAAATCTTATCCGGATATTCCGAAGATCCGAATAAACGAGGGTCGGATAAACGAGGTTTTATTTTATATACCTTATATAACTGTCAATTTTAAAATTGTAATTCCAATTTTTGGATATTTGGAATGTTTTTCTTCTCCCTTCAGCTTCGAATTATCCAAATTCTGCTGTATTTAAATTTGAAATGTGGCAGTCGGTTCCGCACAGCTCTATATATGCTTCTTATGTAAGATATGCTGTGTTTAGATCCATGAAAATGTATTTCTTCTCTTTTCTCCCACGTACTAACAATAAGAATCCCTTAACAATAGAATTCAGGAAACGTATCCCGTTACTAAAATGTTTATTCCATAATTTTGACAGTGAGTGGTTGACAAGTAGTACACAGGTGTCGATATGCAATCGAAAGCGATATTTCCGTCATTAAGGATATAGATAAAAATATTTTGTAAGAATAGCTCTCTCCTGTCTATGTGTGAGTGATAAATAACCTATTCTCACAGTATCATTTACGTCAAAATTAAAGGCTGCATTACCGAGTGGCCTGACTCAGGCGGTCAGCCCACATTCAGGAGGTCGTGGGTTTGATCTCCGCAGCCGACCTTTATACCTATGGGTTTTTTATTTTTCGGAGGTTTCCCCAGGTCGCCAGGGAATGCCCTGTCCCTCCATTTAGTTACATTAATCATTTAATTTTACCCTTCATTCCGTTAGGTTTCTTTCAGCGTTGGAAACGACAGGAGAAAAGGATGCACTCTTGAAATCTCGTCCCACGGTTTGGATGGCGAATTTACTGGTTGGTACAAGCCCGAGATGTCAGAGAACCGGCTTCCGTGTATTGTGCCCCCCTTAGGAGTGCGAACCCGAAGGAGTGGGAGAGGAACCGGGCTGAGCCAGCCGGGGTGCTTCTAACTGGAAATATATAAGAGCTCTGCCACCTGCTCTGTCAACGTTTCCGCTGCCCTTAGGATCCATTCAACTCAGCCATCCTCCCGGGGAGTGTCCTGTCAGGGCATAGGCACAAAAAGATTGCCTTTCGCTCAAGGTGGTACGTCCCCCTCTGCAGTTGTCATAGTCACAGAGTCAGGACTGCATTGCGCGTTGGAAATGAGTTTTGAAATCGAGGCATGGAAATAGCCAACTTAGCTTAAATGAGCTGTGGAAGGATATATATAGCGTTTCACTCTTAGAAGACAGTATGGAGTTAAATGGGACATCTCTGTCTCTATCTAGCGCATACAAGTTGCCATTAGCCGCGTCCTTTTCTACCCTCGCTCTGTTGCCAGATTCCTAATAGCATGGTATAAATATTCATTTGTTATAAATTTCAGGTTTGAACACATTATCCTATGCAGAATTTTTTTCTCTATCAGGTTATATCCTTTTCAGAGTCATTATACATTTCTATAGGTCCAAATTTCTTCAGAAAACGTTTTTTTCAATAGAAGTCCGATATTTGCTGTTTCTACACTCATCACGCACTAACTAACAAACTAACTGCTAGAATGCATCTATATTTTTTTCTTAGGTAGAGTAAACTATAGTGCTACTACCTGCCTACTTTATTTTCTCTATGTTTACCAAGTTAAGTGTTATAATTTTTTAAATTAAATGTTTTCGGAAAATTTTATATATGTGCACTGCAAAAGTTACGCAGTGTGAAACTTTTCTGTTATTGAGTTTACATCAGGGAACCGGCGAGAACAAATGTTGAGGAAGGTTGGAGAAAGTTTTTAAAATAAACCAAAAGGCAGTAACCTCTTTCTTTTATCCAGTAGGGCAAACAAAAGGTATTCATCTATTCAGCGTCAGGCTGACACAGAAGATACTATAAGGAGCAGCACTAGCATTAGTTCGAAAGAAGCCGTGTGTGTAACTGTGAGCTGTTATTGCGTTATTTGTTTAATATTTTTGTAAATATTTGTAGTTATGGAGGGTGAAGCTAGGAAGGGACGATATGTTGGTAAATAAAGAAGTAAGAAACGCCAAATAATTATGAATGTGTTAGATTATTTTTGAAGTAAAATGCGTGTAAGTAAGGCAGTAAAAGAAACAGCTAAGGCTATCGGGTGTTCAGAAGCAGTAGTGTGTATGATTAAAAAGGAACTAATGAAAGGACCTCTAAGAACGCCATCGAAAAAGAAAGCAAAAAGGGCGGGACTACACAAAACGCTAAGCTAACGCAATATGATTGAATAGTGCAAGGTGGAGTGCGGCGAATTGTTCATTCTTTACTGTTTGCAAATATTCCACCCACGCTGAATATACTTTTGTCACGGTTCAACAGTGATGAGACCCTACCAAATTTCTCAAGGGCCACTCTGATTTGGGGTTCGAATATGAAAGAAAGGGTAACAAGTGCATATTAATAGAAAGAGACGATATCGATATCATCAGATGGCGACATAAATATCTAAAAGACGTAAAAGGTTTAGGGACCAGGGGAAATCAATTGTTTATACAGACGAGTCATTTGTAAATTTAGGTCATACAGTAACAAAGGCGTGGAGGGATACCAAGGTTAAAAGTGCCCGTCTCGTCAAGCAGCAATTGAGGGACTAAGTGCAGGACTCAGCCACCTCGAGTCGCTCGCGGAGAAAGATTCGCAACTAGTACATTTTGCAACACTGCGCTCCATTTAACGTGTACTGTCTTTTAAGGGTGAGACGCGCTATAGATAGCTAGTCCGTCCTCGTAGCCGGATCTCTGGAGCGCACGTCTTGGCGCTCCGCAGTGGGGCAGGCGTGTGTGTATTCTGAGTGTATATGTATAGATAACACACAATACACAGATATGTGAGAGAGAGAGAGAGAGAGAGAGAGAGAGTGTGTGTGTGTGTGTGTGTGTGTGTGTGTGTGTGTGTGTGTGTGTGTGTGTGTGTGTGTGTGTGTGACTTAAATACATCATCTGTATGGTTATATGTTCCTTGACGACCAAAGGCCAAAAAAGAAAAAGTGTAACTTTGATACTGAGATGGCATTGAAAACAGAGACAGCTGAGCATAAAATTGACAGTTATAAATGTAAATTAATTCTGTTCATCTAGCATAACATTTTGTTTCAGAGATGAAAGGTTGGGTCTATCAACTCTTTTGTGTGACTTTATGACCGTGGAAATAGGAAATGAAACGATTACGGAAGAAGTATTGGAATTCCTTTATAAGGTAAGCTTTCGCTGTTTTACTTTAGTTTAAATACCGGATGCAAACTATCAAATTATGAGTAACATTTTCCTATTATTATTGCTGCTTTTTCGGGAAAATAAAGCATGCATTACCATCTGAAATTTCTCAGTATAATTTTCGCTTGTAAATAAATGGTGATGGTGGTGGTAGCGGTGGTGGTAGTGGTGGCGGCGGCAGTGGTGGTGGTGGTGGCGGCGTTGGTGGAGGTAGTGGTGGTGGTGGTGGCGGCGGCGGCGGTGGTGGTGGTGGCGGTGGTGGTGATAGTGGTGGTGGTGATGGTGGTGGTGGTGGTGGTGGTGGTGGTGGTGGTGGTGGTGGTGGTGGTGGTGGTGGTGGTGGTGGTGGTGGTGGTGGTGGTGAAACGAGAAAGCTGTTCTCCCCAAGGTTTACCGTCTTAAGGTGGATTCTTTAAGCTACTAGCTGAGAGTAACACAAATCCGATAACATTAACTCCAAGGATACCACACCAAACATTTTCGTACTCAGCAAGGACCGCGAGGGTAACACAAATCCGATAACATTAACCCCAAGGATACCACACCAAACATTTTCATACTTAGCAAGGACCGCGAGAGTAACACAAATCCGATAACATTAACCCCAAGGATACCACACCAAACATTTTCGTACTTAGCAAGGACCGTGAGGGTAACACAAATCCGATAACATTAAGCCCAAGGATACCACACCAAACATTTTCGTACTCAGCAAGGATCACGAGGGTAACACAAATCCGATAACATTAACCCCAAGGATACCACACCAAACATTTTCGTACTTAGCAAGGACCACGAGGGTAACACAAATCCGATAACATTAACCCCAAGGATACCACACCAAACATTTTCGTACTTAGCAAGGACCTCGAGGGTAACACAAATCCGATAACATTAACCCCAAGGATACCACACCAAACATTTTCGTACTCAGCAAGGACCGCAAGGATAACACAAATCCGATAACATTAACCCCAAGGATACCACACCAAACATTTTCGTACTCAGGAAGGACCGCGAGGGTAACACAAATCCGATAACATTAACCCCAAGGACACCACACCAAACATTTTCGTACTCAGCAAGGACCGCGAGGGTAACACAAATCCGATAACATTAACCCCAAGGATACCACACCAAACATTTTTGTACTCAGCAAGGACCGCAAGGGTCCCAGTAGCGTATGTAGTATCTCTTCATAGTGGCATCTTTGCTGAAATAGCATTCATCGCTTCAAAGAACACTTTCGGGAAAGTCACTATGTAAGGGCAAAATCATTGCTACAGAGTTGTAAGCTGAGGTGAACTTCCGTGAACTTCCTACGAATGCCACGCCTATTCCCACAAAATAACAATATAATAATAATAATAATAATAATAATAATAATAATAATAATAATAATAATAATAATAATAATAATAATAATAATAATAATAATAATAATAATAATAATAATAATAATAATAATAATAATAATAATAATAATAATAATAATAATAATAATAATAATAATAATAATAATAATAATAATAATAATAATAATAATAATAATAATAATAATAATAATAATAATAATAATAATAATAATAATAATAATAATAATAATAATAATAATAATAATAATAATAATAATAATAATAATAATAATAATAATAATAATAATAATAATAATAATAATAATAATAATAATAATAATAATAATAATAATAATAATAATAATAATAATAATAATAATAATAATAATAATAATAATAATAATAATAATAATAATAATAATAATAATAATAATAATAATAATAATAATAATAATAATAATAATAATAATAATAATAATAATAATAATAATAATAATAATAATAATTAGGGCTAGGAAGTTCATGCATTTGCATGTTTTTTATAGGGGTTAAAAATGTATGCTTTTACATTATGTGCACGAATTATGAAATTTTCAGTTATTTGGACATGATTTGATGGTGCACATAACTGCATATTTTCTTGATTTTTATAAATGCATATTATTTCAATATTATAGTCGCTATATAGCATATTTTAATTCTTTATATGGTTTTTTATTATTTTTTCCATGTGTGTAATATTTTTCATATTGTTAGTACTGGACATGATGCAACTCACGAAGATCTATATTGCATATTCTAATGATTTTCATGTCTTTTTTTATTATTTTTTTCCATCTGTATAATATTTTTCATATTGGTAGTATTGCACATAATGGTGCAACTCGCGAGGTGGTGAGAACTAATGCTGAGCCATGTTCTCATGCAGTGAATCCCCCATTTCTGTCCTTTCATTACATGTATGTGCGTAGAGAATAATCAGTGCGTTATCTGAGAGGTTTATATTAACAAAGGTAAAGTGCAGGTCAACGTTTTGAGCAGCACGATTATAGCAACGCTTGCTGGCCCAACAGTAGTTATGTCGTGGTCTTCAAATTTTACAGTGTTGTGAACTGGTTCCTAGTAAATTAAATTAGGCGCATAAAATGTTAAAAAGCTCTTCAAATGCTGAAAATAAAACCAACTTCGAGTGCTAGATTAATTAATTTACAGAAAGAGTTTTCGGCTGATTTAATATCTACAGATAATAGGGTGCTGCTTTGTGGAGCGTGTGAGAAAAACGTAGGGAGTGAGAATAGATTTCAAATAGTTCAGTACATAAACACAACAAAACATAAGGAGAATTTAATCAGAAAACTCACAAAGAACCTGTTCAAAAACAGCTAGTAGAGTGTTTAGGAAGTAGGGTTTCTGAATTTTCCTATGACTTCTGCCAAGCATTTATAGTTGCTGATATTCCCTTGTTCAAAATTAATAATCCGACATTTAAAAACTTTCTTGCCAAGTACACTCGACAACTGTGTCTGAAGAAGGCACACTGCGTAGGACTTATGTAGGAAATTTTTACAATAACGTATTGTCAAATATTCAAAATGAATTAGCGGATCAATTTGTGTGGTTGTTTGTTGATGAAACCCCTGATTCTGAGCGCCGTTCTATTGCCAGCATAATCGTGGGGGCTTTAAATAATGAACAAAATACTACACCTTATCTTGTTAATGTGTGAAAATTGTCGGCCACTGATAATGTAACTGTGACCCAGTTTGTGATGGACTCTTTGAAATTACTATGGCCATGTGGAATCAAATACGATCGGTTACTTTTATTTGTTACTGATGCAGGTCTTTATATGGTAAAATCAGGAAAACTCTGAAAGGTATTTTCCTAACTTTATTCATATAACTTGTTTGGCACACGCTCTTCATAGCATTTCTGAGACAATGCGTGATTCTTTCCCATTGGTAGATAGATTTGTGTCCAGCACAAAGAGAATTTTTGTTAAATCTCTTCCTCCTGCACCAGTGTTAACTCGATGGGGAACATGGGTCGATGCAGTTTTATATTATGCTGAGCACATAGAAATAGTCGAAGAGGTTGTGAGTGAGTGAGTGAGTGAGTGAGTGAGTGAGTGGTTAGGGTTTAAGGGCCCGTCGACAGCTAGGTCATTAGAGCCCCAAGTCAAAAGATAAAAAAAAATGTATAAAACTCACCACCACTTAAAACTCAAAGTTAAATATGGTTGTTAATTCATTGGACTCGAAAGATGCTTTATCAATAGAAATTGTGCAAAATATTCTGTCAGACACTGGGTTAAAAGAGGATGTTAGTTTCATATCTGCCCATTTTTCTTACTTACCAACAGCCATAGCTACATTGGAGGCTGTAGGATCTCCTTTACATGAATCAATGTGTCTTTGAAAAAACGATATGTGATCTAAGTTTGGTTCCTGGTAGCATAGGACAAAAAGTGAAAGAGAAAGTGAACTACGTAACTTCAAAAAACTCTGGTTATAAACAAATGTGCGATATTTGAGACATCCTTGAAAGAAAACCATCTGTCACACCAAGAGTATTGACTCTGAAGCAGCTAACATTATTTAAATATACCCCGATAACAGCTTGTGACGTGGAGAGAAGTTTTTCACGTTACAAAAGTGTTTTGCGAGACAACAGATGATGTTTTACAGTTGAAGATTTGTGCAAAGTGTTGGTTGTGAACTGCAATTTAATAGTTAATAGTAGCAGTGGAACCACTTCTGCTTCAACCTCTAAGGAATAAGGTAACTTTATTTATTATTTATACTAACTCGTCTTTTCTACTGCAAAGGGACATTATTTGTTTTAATTAAATAGTGCATATTTCTTGGTATATTTTCAAGTTTTTAAGAGCATATTTGCATGCATATTTCAGTATTTTTAGGGCATGAACTTCCTAGCCCTAATAATAATAATAATAATAATAATAATAATAATAATAATAATAATAATAATAATAATAATAATAATAATAATAATAATAATAATAATAATAATAATAATAATAATAATAATAATAATAATAATAATAATAATAATAATAATAATAATAATAATAATAATAATAATAATAATAATAATAATAATAATAATAATAATAATAATAATAATAATAATAATAATAATAATAATAATAATAATAATAATAATAATAATAATAATAATAATAATAATAATAATAATAATAATAATAATAATAATAATAATAATAATAATAATAATAATAATAATAATAATAATAATAATAATAATAATAATAATAATAATAATAATAATAATAATAATAATAATAATAATAATAATAATAATAATAATAATAATAATAATAATAATAATAATAATAATAATAATAATAATAATAATAATAATAATAATAATAATAATAATAATAATAATAATAATAATAATAATAATAATAATAAACTTAATAATTATATAATATAGTTATATAAATACTATAACAACAGTATAACATTTATATTATAAATATAAAACAATAGATGATAATAACAAGAAGAATGAAATACAACAATAAGGTTAATAAGAAACAAACAAATGCCAATGAAATATTATATGCCCTCATTCTTGCACTTTACAATCTGTAATCCGTAATGTTAGACAATACACAGGAGTGAGTTTATTGCCTGGAAAATAAAGATCCTATAAATAAAGTGAGACCTTTTCGGTTGTTTATACTATTATTCTCTAATATCAGGACTAAACACGTCAGTTCAACTGCCTCTCATCTCACATCTCCGCTGAGAGGCAGAACACGGCACTTGCCTCCCTATGGCTAGAATTGCCCCGTGCCGTTCTGCAACTGTTTTAACTGCACGAAGGGATATCTACTTATGCCTATGCGAGATGAAATGGGCCACCTGATATGGCCAGATATAATTTAGCTCTCTTGCGCCTCTTTAAACAAGTGGATAATCAACAAACACATCCATTATATGACGTATTGTTAATACCACCTCGTTGAAAAGAAGTATAATGTGTTGCACTCACATGACTTTCTCTACTCTTGTACTAACTATACTTAACAAACTCTTGTTCCTCTATCTTCTTCATGTTAGTCGGGATAAACATTTGCAGAAATTATCTTACTGCTGATTTTCTAGTAGGTGAAAGGGAAATATTGGAACACAGGAGGCTTTGAGCGATAGTAAAATCTTTTAAACCTTTGAAATTCGCATCTTTCTGCACGCCAAAGTAGTGTCCTGTTTACTCTTGATAAGTTTTGCATAAGTGATAAAGTAAGAGATGGACCAAATCTTACTATAGAAAAAATGTGTACAAATTTCGTTAAAACACAAAAGTAATGTCCAAATGTATTATTATTATTATTATTATTATTATTATTATTATTATTATTATTATTATTATTATTATTATTATTATTATTATTATTATTATTATTATTATTATTATTATTATTATTATTATTATTATTATTATTATTATTATTATTATTATTATTATTATTATTATTATTATTATTATTATTATTATTATTATTATTATTATTATTATTATTATTATTATTATTATTATTATTATTATTATTATTATTATTATTATTATTATTATTATTATTATTATTATTATTATTATTATTATTATTATTATTATTATTATTATTATTATTATTATTATTATTATTATTATTATTATTATTATTATTATTATTATTATTATTATTATTAGTATGACCGCCTCCGTAGCGCAGTGGTAGCGCGCCTGCCTGTGGCGCGGAGGACCCGGGTTCGATCCCCGGTACCGGCATGGGATTTTTTCAAGCTGGAAGGTCTGGTACGGGGTGCACTCAGCCTCGTTAGGTCCCTGGGGGGGCCAATTGAGAAGCTATCCTGATAGAAAGGTAGCGTCCCTAAAAGGTCAAGGTAGTCGCCTTACGGTCGGGGGAGTCGGCGGGCTGACCCCCGCCACCCTCAACCTGCACTCCTCCGTGGCCTTGGCTGCGGATGGAGGACGCTGCGGCCGGGCGATGAGGGTAAGCTCTGAATAAGGGGAAGACGCCCTAGGGAAATTATTATTATTATTATTAATTATTATTATTATTATTATTATTATTATTATTATTATTATTATTATTATTATTATTATTATTATTATTATTATTATTATTATTATTATTATTATTATTATTATTATTATTATTATTATTATTATTATTATTATTATTATTATTATTATTATTATTATTATTATTATTATTATTATTATTATTATTATTATTATTATTATTATTATTATTATTATTATTATTATTATTATTATTATTATTATTATTATTATTATTATTATTATTATTACTATTACTATTATTATTTCCTTTCGTGGTCAGAGACGAATACCCCGGATAATTATTTATACTAAATTCACACACACTTCACACACATGCACACACACACACACGCATACACACGCAAACAGACACACACATTCATGCCCGAGATGGAAATTGAACTCGCGACCCCTTGCGGGCGGAGCGCCAAAGACATACGCCCCATTGACCACGGATACGAGAGCTGGCCGCACGTTAGTTCACCTTAAGGGACCCTGGAACTGAAAAATGATCCAAAAATTATGGAATTGACGCATATGCATATAAATATTCCCCAAACCTTCAGTCGTCGGTTGGCAATGACATTTTTTAGATTTTGCAAGTTTTAAAGATCTTACACAGGCTTTGAATGCCATATGTGCTTCATTTAAATGCTCATCCTCTACTTACATTTTCGGCAGTATTTGAGCAAACTATCGGCCAAAAAGAGCTAACAAGCAACCAAATTCACCGGAAAGAAGTGGTTAAGCTATGAATCTGGGGAGAGAGACTACTGGACACGGAGGGAAGGGGTGATAAACAGGTAATCTGACTCCTGATCATGATTATCCTTTACATATATTGTAGAAAAATGGATTTTTCTCAATTTTACATTTTTAATACACTACCTACTCCGTTCGCATTAACTTTTGTGCTAAGATGCTTGAATTTTTCCATCGTGTGCTCCATTTATGTGACTTCAATTTCATTCCTTGGTTTGAAAATCTGCAAGTTTATTCAGTTTTTAAAAATAAACAAAAAAGCTCTAAAAATAGTTTTGTCCATCAAAGCAAGAAATTAATTACCTTAAAAGTAATCAGTTTTCTTCCTACCAGACATTGTTGAGCAATTAGAGGTTGTAAAACAACAAAACTGTTGTGGTATTCTAATTTTTGAAGCTTATTAAGTACTTTGAATATTAAGGTATTTTCGTATTGTGAATAAATTAAATAATTCTTTGAAAACCATTAAACAGATTGTGCTGGAACTTTGTGTGGTAGTTTATAATACAAACACCCTTAAGTGTGCAATATATTGATTTCATAGCTATAAAAATATAGAAAATTCAAATTTCAATCACAGGGCCCCTAAATGAAACAGAACTGAAACTATCAGTTATTGTGAACTCCATGTTTTTTCAGTACCTCTAATAAATAACACAGTGATTTAAAGATTTAAAGAAATTTAGTTTTACTTCGCTCTGGTTTTACTGTAGTCTATAAACCTACAATTTTTCGTAAGGGTTGGAAAGTGGAATGGTTCTTATGTCAGCATTGTTGTTCCAGGTTGCTCCTGAGTATGATGACGTGTTCCTGGATCACAGATGCATATGGAGTGGTACAATGAGACCTTGCAGAGGAATTTTTAACCCTCTTATCACCGACGATGGAGTTTGCTATACGTTCAACTCCCTTCCACCTTCACAGCTCTTCAGTCCTGATACGTATGTAATCCGAGGCACTTCTCTAAGAATTAATGCAGAGGCGCCTAGTATCTGTGTCTATTTCTTCCTCATGAACTATTTCGTCAATCTGATATCCCAGATATTCTTGGTTTTCTAAACCAGAATAGAATTTTCCTCCATTCTTCTCCAAAATGTTTTGATAGCTATATTGATACATCACATGCCTTTGTGGAAGTGCAACTCTCTTTAAATTTTGTGGTCTAATATGCGCCATGTTTAGATCAGTTTTAGTGTCAAGCTTATCCCTACAAACTGCATTTCGATTAAAAAAATTTTAAGCTTCAAACTAAGTTTTTGTTTTCTCTACTACGTATAGTAAATAGTTCAATTTCAAGATTTCACCAGACATGCAAATATATTTTGAGACCTCCTGAATCCAAAAAAAAAAAAAGCATTTTTAGAAAAAGTTCCGTGCGCACGTGTGTATGTAGCTGTGTGTGTGTGTGCGCGCGCGTGCCTGTGGATAGCATAGGTCAAAACCGAAAAGTCGGTTAAAAACTAAAGTTGGCACTTAAGATAATATATTTCAAGGATGCAACACGAAGATTTTGAAGAGACTTCCTCCACCCAAAACTACCCTTTACATCGAAATTTTTTCGAAAATGTTTTATTTTCTCGAAAATGTCTCTAACGATTTTGAGTAAAATGCCGTATGCTTAAGAATACTTTTATGGCAAATGAAATGTATATTTTGAATTTTCTGGTTATAGCGTATGTTGTCCTGTTACTCTGGATGACTTTTGCACATCTGAAAAACTGTAAGCGTAAGAAATAGACCATATCTTACTGTACAAAAAGTGTAGCTCTCCTTAAAACATACAATTTTGGTCCAAATAAACTTTTCTGTGGAGTGAACCATTTCGGAGATATTCCTTGTTACTTGTGTCAGTTTCGCAATACTTAAACTTTTGTGAAATGGAAGGTCACAATTCAGTTTTTCACCCCTTTGCCAAGCAAAGAGAACGGAATTCCAAAGCTTTCGAAGAGTTGACTACCGCTGAAAGCTTAGTGTACTCCCATATTGTGCTTCCACCACAATAAGATACTTTTTTTTTCAAATGTTTATCTCGAGTAACATTAAGAAGATACAACAATAAGGCTTTCTAAGAATGGTTAGTAATAAGCGTAGAGAAAGTCATGTGAGTGCAACACATTAGATTTTTTTTATTTTCCCCCCTGAGATAAGCCTAAAGTGCTATTGCCCGGGTTTCTTAAGACTTTTTCAGTTGCAAATTTCCAATCATGTTGAGGAATATGTATTACTTTGAATACCTACTGTTCAATGGTTTTGGTTAGTTTATTCATCCTCCTGAAGCTGAAAGATAGTATTCATTCAGTATTTTTCAATTAAGCCGAACACCCGATCTCACTGATTCTTTTTTATTTTATTTATTTAGTTTTTAGTTTTATTTATTTATTTATTTTTGGGCCTAGCACTCGCGTGCGGAAAACACGTAACCACTACTTTTTCTTCAAACTCGGTGTTCATTATTGTGATGACAGACACAAGAAGAAATTGTGCGTGCAGACTAGACTACCAGATGGCAGGCTGAGAACAGCCCGAGGTGTGTCATCCGTGTGCCTGCCCTTTTAGGGCTTAACCACTGCATGACGGGATTAGGAAGTTATAGGATGGCTGGTGAAGAATGAGGATTGAGGATTGTTGGGAGGTAGCATTTTTATGCTCCTCGTCGGATGTTACTTTCAGCATGCAACTGCCGTTGGGCACTGCTGATGGATGGTCCAAATATGGATATTTGGCGAAATGTTTTGGACTTCCAAACTGCTCTTGGAAGGACTGTCAGGAGTTCAGCTTACGCTGTTGATGGGGAAGCTCCTGTGTTACCGGGGGTGCCCGCAAGCCATGCGGGGAACCCGGTGTCGCACAAGCGTGCGTTCTCTAGGGATATAGTCCCCAAGAGACCTAACCAGGGCGCTCCGATGTTGTGGAAACTGGTCGTAGAATTTAGTTGCCCGGCGCCTAATTTCGTCCTCCACGTACGGGAGGAACGAGGCTTCGTGCAGTAGTCTCGTGGGGAATCTGCGGTATACAGAATAGATTACACGAAGACCTCTATTCTGTATACGTTGCAGACGCAGGAGGTGGGTGTCTGCAGCCATGCCCCAGATTTCGCAGGCATACAGGAGGATAGGGATAATGAGAGCCCGAAAGAGACGCAGCTTTAAGGGGATTGGCATCCCCGACCGCAGCATGGGGTACAATGAGGCAATTGCCCCACTGGTCCGCGCTGATAGGTCGTTGATGTGTCCCCGAAAAGTTAGGCCCTTGTCGAGCTTTACTCCCAGGTAGGTAAGGGAATCTACCCACTCAATCCTTCGGCGAAGGTATGTGAATGTGGGGAAGTTGGCGGGAAAGCGGCGTTTGGTGAAAAGTATGGCGCGGCTTTTCTCCGGGTTGATGGACAATCGCCAACGCCTACACCACTCTTGGATGAGGCGGAGGTGTCGCTGTATGGGGAGGAAGGTTCTGCGAGGGTGTTTATTTGTACAGTATAGCAGCACGTCGTCAGCATACTGGGCTATGTTAACGTGCTGCTCGGATGGAATGTCGGCCACATATACGCTGAACAGCGTAGGGGACAATACAGAACCTTCAGGGACTCCGCCTCTGATTGGCCTTCCTTGTGAATTTGGTTCCCGCAACTGCGACCACAAAGGATCTATGTTTTAGGAATGAGTGTAGCAGGTGTATTAGATGTGTGGGTAACTCCAGTTGGATGAGCTTGTAAAGGAGACCGGCATGCCAGGTCGTAGAGAAGGCCTTCTCAACATCTAGAGAAACCGCGGCGGTATAGGCTTTGTCCTGGAAACCAAGGGCAGCTGCCTCCACCACACGCAGCAACTGCTGAGATGTTGAGTGGCCAGGCCGGAACCCAAACTGATGGGGGGGGGGGGATGGCTTGAATGTCCCCTAAGATGGGAGACAAGCGGACTAGAATAAGCCTCTCGAGTACTTTCGAGAGTACAGACAGGAGACTTATGGATCGGAGGTGTGCGTGCAGCTTTAAGAAAGTCACTTTCATACTGTGTAGCCGGCAACATTTTGTCACACTGGCAAGTGAGGGAAAGCGCTGATTGGTTGAAAGGATTTGCCCGGGCTTTGAAACTACGTTGCACAGGACACTCATACTCAGCCTCATTTTTGATTATGTATTTTAACAAGATGTGTCAGATTTTGTTGTCATATAATGGCTGCATTGAATTCCTAGAGGCAAAATATATCAGAACCAATGCATAACTCAATTTGGTCAAAAATTGGATTTGGCGGCTTTTGATAGTAGGCGCTAATGCAAAACATGCCTCTTGGGGCAGGTCCTTCTCCCAACTTGCTGTATTGCACCGCAATTTTGTGATCTTGCCTGTGGTAGCTCTAGATCTAGGAGGAAGATTTTAGTATACTTCAAGGTAGAGGTGGTATTAGTAAATAAAAGTCCAAAGGAAATACCAGAATATGAACTCTTCTTATTATTGTGTTTCTTCTCGTTCGTATTTATCCACATAAATAGGTGGTAATAGGACTTAATTTTGTTTGTGCATTTACTCAGTTTTTCAACTTAATCCTTTTCAAAGCTTTTTGGTACAAATGACTCTTTAGAGCTTTTAGACGCTATTTTAGACTATTTCACAAGGATTCGAATATGATTTTTTGCGAGTCTTTGAGACTTTTAAACTGCAGGGGACTGAAATTTCAAAGTTCTGTAATACGTAGGCTACTGACTCAAAATTTTATATAGAGTATGAGTAGGTATCTAATGAGCTGTGTAGCAAGATTTACATTTATATGATTGTTATTTATATAGTTATTCGCCATTTTATGAATTAATAATATAAAATATTCATATTCCATGCACAGCTGGCGCCACTACTACAAACTAGTACTAACATTCATTTATATATAGATTACTCCATTGAAAAGGAAGTATTGCGTACATAAGAAAATTCACCATACCTTAACCCTTTAATGGTTAGCATGACATATGAGCATCATATAAGTTTATTAAGTTATCAAATACTTTAGCCCTCATTTCTAATTTCTTGTTATAATAACCTAAAGACAATGAATGTATTTGCAGCTGTCTTATATTGTAGGAATATTAAATTTTTTCAATAAAAGTGTAGTCTTTTTTGAAGAGCAAACAAAATTCATGCAACTGTAGTGAACTGGATAGCATACAAACCTCCATGAAGAGATACATATACCTACGTGCCGAATTTCGAAGTAATCGTCAAGCGGTTTAGCTCAAAAGCTAAATTATTAAAACCAGAAAAGCTAAGAGATATTTATCTAACTTTTAACCTTACAATTAAACATAAAGCTTTAACCAGTTTTGTAATATAACAAACATAACTGTACATAATGACCTCTACTTGTGTTCATATTTTGACCCTTAATCACATACAATTTATATTGCCAATTTTGTTACACGCTAGATGGGTGTGCTAAACATCCGATGCTAGAGGCAGCAGTGTACATCGCTGCTCTTATTGATTATGCTGCTAGACTGATATGCATGTAGACATAGATCCCAAGGGCATGCTGAAAGCATGCCCAAATAAACATTTTTTAATTGAATTGAATATCATCTAGTATGCCTCCTATGGCAGTAGATGTTTCTTCATTGCTGTCAAATTATTTGCACTATAAAATGTTTATGTATGTTTGCTTATTACACCATTCCACATTACTTGATACTCCAAAACTAATATATGGACGACTGACATATCCAATTTTAGCGTAACTCATGTTCAATACTCATATTTGCCTACATAAATATGTCATACGATACTTAACATATTCTCATTTGAAGTACTTTTGAAAGGCTGACATGATACTTTACTGTTATGGCCTTTGTTCAGTCAGATCTCCTTAAATTAGCTTCAGGAAGAAGGATAAGGGACCCACAGATATCATCTGAGGAGCAGGTGGCTTAAGAATATTTGAGTTAATTACCAACAGTACAAGCAAAATATCAGAATTCTAGATTATTCAAGGCTTGTGGTCTGTTACTGAATGAGTAGTATAGGTACTACTACTGAACTTCGCAGCATTCAAAACTCACCGTATGTCTGTCTTTAAGGTAGATTTCAAATACACCGATTTCTATCTATCAAAGAAGTATGCATGCAAATTTCGTGCGCGAATTGGCCTGATACGTTGTAATACAGAATAGGCGAAGACAAGAAAAATGGAGGGAAATAACCTGGAAATAGGGATGGCACACTGATACCGTCGATACCTCGGTGCTCGCGATACTCGGTGGTATCGAAATATATCCAATACTTTAGATATGTTTGAAGAAGTCATGTTAATGCCTCGTGTGTGTCCCCAAAGAGTTTCAGGTAGTAGTTCTTGGCAGATGTTGACTGCGTTTCCTTTAAGTGAAAGAATACAACATTCCATAGACTCTTCAGTCTAAATAAAGACATGTGAAGTAGTGGGAGTAGAGGTACCCATGTAACATACTGCATTAACTATTTTGTCAATGAAGCAGATTTAGCTGACGCACTAAATCACGTATCTGAAATTGCCTGTGTTGCTTACTCGCTCTCAACTATTGGGTTTACATACCTCGGTGACCAAAATCCGTTAATCGAGCAGAAACAAATCAGAAGTTAAGACATGAGATAAAACAGCACATAGAAATATTTGTTCTTTCCTTTCAACCGTTAGCTTGTGTTCACGTAAATCAAACTCGGATAAAGAGTGTACTTTGAAGGAATGGATACAATTAATTTACATAAATATTTTCTTTTTACAATGTACAACAGCGATATTAAGTAAAACAAGAATGAACTGTGGCACTATGTTACAGTAGACAGTATTAATAATAACAGAGCAGTGTACAAAATAGGCAGAAAACATGTTTGTACTGTGGGAGAGCAAAGAACCTCCGAAAGGGCTACGCGGTATCTGGCCTCTCGGCATCCTCGGCGCTCGCCGTCTTCCGCTATCATAGAAGGGCACGGATGAAAACACAACATTTTTAAAATTACTTTTAAAGGCTTTACTTACCAACTTCATGAAAGGAGAGGCTGAAACTGGTCACCATCGTCCATACATACACTTTTGGCAGCCCTTTGGGAAACTATCCATCACTCGTAGTTCACGCTGAGAAATGTTGGCAATTTCCGGCGGATATTTTGTTTTAATTCTATCAGGGTGTTTGGGTTTGTCTTGCACACTTTATGTTTTAAGTTACCCCAGAGATAGTAATTGCAGAGGATTGGGTCGGGGAACCGAGGAGGCCACCAATATATATCAATAATTCTGCCCTGGAACACACTTCAATTGTTCTCATCGAAAGATTTTGCAGAGTCTTGTTGGGAAAAGGTAAAATTACGCTCCTTGTCTCTTGATTATCTAAAAAAGAGGCAAAATTGTGTTCACGTATATACGTGCGCCAACTGTTGACTCGAAACAAATTGGCCCTATAACTCAGAACCAAGTATTGTTCAAGACCTAAACCTTAATGACGCACTAGCGGACAAAGTTTTCTCAGAGCTCCAATAAGCGATTGGTAACTTAAAGCATAACGTATACAGGACAAACCCGCACACCCTGGAAGAATTAAAACAAAATACCTATCCGTCAGGAAAGTGCCAGCATTTCTTAATGTGAACCACGGCGAGTGATGGATAATTTCCTAAACAGGCGCCAAAAATTTATGTATGAACGACGGTGACCAGTTTGAGAATCTCCTTTCATAAAGTTGGTCAGCAAAGCTTTAAAAATGTTGTAGGGTTTCATGATAACGGCAGACCACAACGAGCGCCGAGGACGCCGACAAGCAAAACACCGCACAGCCCATTCAGAGAATTTTTACTCTCCAGGTAGAAGCATGTTATATTCTTACACCGAGTGAAATTTAGAGAACCTCTATTAAAAAAGCAACGCTCGAGTTTCCCATCGCTGTCAGAACACGGTGTTGTGGCATCTTAAAATGATGAGAAAAAAATTGGATATATGGGTTTACACACAGAGAACTACTGATAAGGACGTAATTCAGTGAGAAAGTTATCACTTTTACAGCTTTATATCAAGAGAGTATCGGATACCGAGCTAACGGTGTATAAAAATCTATATCGTTATCGAGTATCGAGAACTAATAGTATTATCTCATTACTACTTTGAAAAGATGGAGGATAAAACGGAATTCAAAATGAATGTTCCAGGAGTACTAAAAAGTAGACCAATCACTTCTGAATTGGAATTTTTATTTATCTCTCAAATAAGGAATGCAAGGTTCATAATGCAGTTTTTTCCCTTATCGACCTCCTTAATTTGGCTTTTTTTTTCTAATCGGATTGTAGGTTCAAGAATTAATCCCCTATTTTGTTGTCTGTCAATGTTGTCTGTCAATGTTGTCTGTCTATTCTTTCATAAAAATAAGGTTAGAAAATATGTTATCAACATAAATATCGCCATTTCGAAACCATCATAATGTATATGTTTTAATAAATCGTAATTAATAATCCTCTTATTAATATTTCCACAGATTGGTATGTATCTTCTAATCTTAAGCGAACAAGAAATATGTATAAGGTATAAGACAGCAAGTAATAAGTAGTTGGTCTGGGTGACTCAGTTGGCTAGACGCTAGCCTCCTGATCGCAAGGTTGCGGGTTCAAATACCACCCAGGCCGATGGTTTTCAAGTGTGCTTAAAAATGACAGCTCCATATCAGTAAATTTACTGGCATGTAAAAGATCCTGCGGGACGAAATTCCGCACACCGGCGACGCTGATATGATCCAGGCAATTGACAGCGTCGTTAAACAATGACATAAAAATTTTAAAAAAAAGGCAACAAGTATAGTTACAAACTCTTTATAGCAGTATCGTGAAAATCAAATTCCTTGTCATGGCCTACGGTAGGCTTTGGGTGATAGTCAAATATTTAAAAGCTGGCCGCTATAAGAAGGCTTTGAAATTACGTTCTTTTTGCACGGCTAAGATATAAAGAAGTTAATGACGACCTTCCATTTAAGCAAAGTTTAAGTTCCCAAAAGTCACATAAATTACAAGGAATATCTTCCAAATGGTTCATTCCACAAAGAAATTCATTCAGGCCGAAATTCTATGTTTTGACGAGATCTAATTTGTTTCTATCTCATACGGTTTACTATTTACACAAAAGTCATCCAGAGTGAACAGAGCAACTAAGGCTTCAGTCAGAAAATTCAAAATATAGACTTCATTTGGGATAAAAATATCTTAAACATAATGCATTTTAATCAAAGTCGTTAGGGCCATTTTCGAGAAAATTAAAATTTTCGAAAATTTTTCCACGTAAAGGATAGTTTAGTGGAAGAATTTCTTTCAAAATCTTCATGTCGCATCCTTGAAAGATGGTACTGTAAATTCCGACAGTTGGTTTCAATAAATAACAGTTCTGCTCCTAAAGCAGAAACAACGGAAATCTCTTTGAAACTACAAAAATGCCCAGACCCACAAAAAGGTGAGATCTATCCAAACCAGATCTATAAACTTCAGAGGGATTGCGGGTCAAAATATTTGGATAATTCACGCTGAGGACCACACACTATAATGTTTCACTCAGATATATCTAATAGCAAAACAGCAAACCATTTTCTGAAATAGCATGTACTATCAAAGTCCAAAATGCAGAAATCAGTGTGAGCACTGAGGATTTCTCACGCCTTCACTAAACCACGGATGTCCACTTCTAAGTTAGTGTCAATCTTATGAGGTGTAACAAAGAACCATTTTTGAGACAACTTCTACACTTACGTGTTATAAGTTTAATGCTAGAGAAAGTTCTTTCGCGTACATAAGTGCTTCCAAACATTGAGGTAAGTTGCAAACGAAAATCTCTAAGCTGTGGAAGTCAGCCTTCTGGAAGTAACTTGAAGAAGTTTAGCCCTCTCTCTGTCCTGGCTTGAAGAAAAGGACCGGCATGAAGATGGCAGAGTTCCACCTGGTGCTTCTATGGTTGATTGTCAATATTCACATTTAAAGTGTCATTACAAGGATCAATTTACCCTTAATATTTTAAAATTTAGAAAACCTTTTATCGAATTCTTAATAATGTCTTCAATATTTTCACAAACTTCAGAAAGAAACATTCTCAGTTTCACCTGACAGCTCTTGACAAGATGGGAAATACATCAAATCATTTCCTGATGAAGTTAACTCCAAAAGTTTCGCCTTATTTTTTGAAAGGATTAATATGACGAAGTAATGTATGTGGTCTATCTGAAGTTCTTTGGTTCAAGTTATTAAAGCACTGTGTCAGGCCACTCAAGAAAGCAAGCTTCCTTAGGAGATTTGGATTTCTAATCTGTGGAACAATATCCTCAGTATCTCTGGTACTGTCTTAAAAATGCTGGAATATCGTATCTGAGTGCAAAGAATTTCTGAAGACGTGCACTTAGCCAGCGTTCATTTGCGTGGAGTGATAAAACTGGACTTGTAACTCATCTAAAAATTCCCGAAATCTGTAGTGTAGTGGTACCTTGTTGATGCCACGTATCTTGTTGGAAACCGTGACATCGATATTCATTGCCTCAACTTCGTTTCACTCACGTCCCACATAATGCTTAGTGGTGAGTCATGCAATAGAACACTATACAACTTATTGCAGGTTTCCTAATAATCTTTATCTTAACCAGTTTTTATCTCCTCCTCTCATTCATGGTGAACCATCAGTCACAATACAGGAGCACTTTTCAAAACCGCCATATTGTTTCAGTGTCTCATTCACTGCTTTAAATATACCTTCTACCCTTGCGCTTCCACTAGGAAAATTAAGAAGTTCTGGAGTTGAAAAATCATTGAAAGTCAATACGAAAATCAAAAGTTGACTGGCGTCAGTCTGGTCGGCACTGTCGTAGAAGCATAGTGAAAAATAATTGCATTTTCCAACGGTCTCTTCTAATTTGTGCGTTATTGTCCTCCCATACTCTCTATTCATCTTGAAGTTGTTTGATGAGAGAAGGGAACGGTTACACATTTTTTTAGATCTTGCATCAAATGTATTTACAGCCCGTCCAGAGCGCCGTGGCACTTTCGTATACTTGCGAAATAGTAGAGACCCGCCCACTTGCATAATACAAGAGGTGGGGATTATTATACCACGTCTTATGACTGTGATAACTAGGTACATAGTAATTGTTAGTCTCGGTAGGTCAGCTAGTTAGACGCTAGCCTACTGATCCCAAGGTCGCGGGTTCATAACCGGCCCAGACCTTTTAAGAGTGCTTAAAAACGACACCTCCATGTCAGTGAATTTACTGGCCCGTAAAAGAGCTCCTGTTGGACGAAATTCCCACAGACCAAAGACACCGATATGATCCTGGGAATTGACAGCGTCGTTAGACAACAACATAACCTTTTTACACAATTTTTACAGCACGTAAACATACTCTGTTTTATGTGTGACTGCCTGAGTTCTAACGTCACCCACATGTTTCTCACCACTAAGTCACTTCTACTAATTTCCCCTCTCTTGCACATATGGAGTATCAGGACCATCTGACCCGTCTCGGTAGCGTGATGGTTAGTGTGTCTGCCTCACGTTCAAGAGGTCGCGAGTTCGAATCTCGCTTAGCGTAAGTTATCAGGGTAAGGTTTTTCCCCAGAAGACGAATGTCGGGTATCTTAAAGCTCCAGAGACCTCGGGTTCATTTGAGCATAATTTCACCCATTTCATTCATTCACCGTCCGATATGTCATTACGTTGGAGGACGCTAAAAAATAATAAATATAAAAATAGACGATCTGGACAAACTGTATCTTAGTAACTACACATCTTTTTCTAACTACACTATTTATCGATCACTAAATGCTTTCTTTCTTTTTATAAGTTCCAATGATACATTGTATGAAACACTTAATGCAGGGATTTTGAAGACGAAATTTTTTTAGACGTACCTGTCTGGTTATTCGAGCTTTTCTTCTAATCTTGTAAACTTGAGCTCTTGAAGCTCCCTCATATTTCTTGAATTGCTTTTCATGTGAAATATTATAATTTATTTTAACATTTTACTCTTTATATGCAGATATTTGCATGCACACAACACATTGTAGTTTGTCATCGGTTTGTGACATAATTACCCAACTCTCACGTATCCTTATAACTTATATTTCCATCATCATTTTCCTCCCCCTGCTAATGTTGCTCAAGTCTGCTCTATCTCACACTGTCTAACAATAAGTACGATCAGACAAACATGAATAGCCAATTTGGCGCATGCAGACAATAGGCTTGTAAACTGCTTGTAAACTCTCTGGCCTTAACGGTCTAAACACAGGCAAATGGGTGCATAGCTGGTGGCCATAACCTTGAACAAAGTTTCCACCAGATTCACTAGTATACAACTCTTGCTTTGTTATGTGGAATTTCAAAGAGGAATCGGCTGCTCTGTTAAGTAGTATCCACAAGCAGCAAAATAATGGGTTGTGGGCCGAGGGCTGTTGAACAGCCTGATCTTGATGCTACTCCCAGCAATCTTCACCAATCTTTATCCTTAACTTCTTTCAACTCATAGCTACCAATGATACGTTGCAACATAATTTAAAATGTTCAAGGTCGTCTGATTTTCATTCTGACTTCGTGTGCAAAATTATCATCAATCTGCGAGATTCTCCGGTCTAAGCATGGTAATGCATCTGATAACCTGTTTTTACTTGGTTAGTTACTCACGTCTGACTACCCAGTGAATTCTATGAACTGGAACACGGAATCCAGTCATGCGCTAATGACCTACTTAACCATCTAGTACGCACAAAGTAACCTTCCAGTATGACAAGCTTTATAATTCTAATATTATATTATATTCCCTTAGTGCCTTATCAACCCGTTATCGGTAATTATATTATTATAATTACTTCCTTTATTAATTACATTGATTTATTTACTGAACCCATAATTGCGATAATAACATAAGTGACGACTGTCAGAAGGCTCTAAGTGTGCAAGTTGAGTACATACAAACAGCCAAATAAGAATAATTATAACATTGAAATATAGCTCCATCATTATTGTGAATTACATCAAACGGGACACAAAATGTTCATTTTTCTTGCTCAAGTCCCATATAAGGTAATGAAAATTCAGGTCTCAAACAAAGACTAATTTTGAGCTGATGCAATCTTGATGTCCAGTTTTGATTGTGAAATAATGTTGAATTATGGTGATGTGAAATTTGAGTATTATGCTTATATTTTACAATGATATTATGGTTTACCATGTTTACAGCGTTCAAAGCGATGATAGCTTCTGGGATGCTCAGGAGCTGTCACTAAACTGGAGCCTTGAGGATGGATATCCAGAAGAAGACAACATATCTCAATCCTATCCACGTAGAGCGCATGCTGCTGGTGCCAAATCTGGTATTCAGATACCACTATATATGAACTCGAATGAACTCGATCCAATTTGCAGAGTTCCCGTCGTAGGGTTTAAGGTGATTCTAACTTATCAATTTTTTTATAAACCAACCCTAAGTACTAACCCATGCCTCGCACTATCACACACCAAGGTTTAGCGCACGTTACAAGTAAATTCTATAATATTTTCTCTTTTACAAAAGGGTATTCCTCAGAAATATTTGAAAATTCCATACCCATAAATTACCAGTTTAATTTTATGATAACTCATAAATTATTATTAGTACTTAGTGTTCCTGTGAAGGAAGTCCATTATATGCAGATAGTAACATTACCATATAAATTAATAAAGCATGTGATTTAGCAGGACCTAAACTGAAATTACAACTTCCATGTGCACAGGAAATTAAAATGTACTCACTTTAAACCTAGATTTGAATACTTAGGTTAAGAACAGCACAAATGAAAAATATAATATTGGACCCAACTATTTATACCAATTTTCTATATTTTTGTTGCTTTATTTTCGTTGCTTTTTATTTCCGTACTATCATTAAGTGTACCAAATAAAAATACATTTCCTTCAAGAGAACTACTTCATCCCTCTTGATACATATTTAATATGCGATGTAATGTTTGTGGTTTGTAACAGCTCTTGCAGTGTAGTCATTTTAGGGGGTAATGTATAAAACTACGAAGTGGATTATAGAAGAAGGGAATCGTACATTACAAAAGTAACAAAGTAGCTTCTTTTCCGTTTCACATTATGAAGGGAATTCACTTAACTTATATTTCGGATTAAATTACTCACTGTGACATTTTTCTGTATATCAAAGCTTAAAATATGGTTAATGAATATTAATAGTCTGTTTAGTCAACGTGCGTGCAGTTGATCTACAAAGGAAATTGCACTACCTACAGCAAAACAGTTACGTGTTGACTCGTAGAGTCTTGGTTGCCAAAATTCTGAATTCCAGGTCTTTTCCGGTTCATAGCTGCAAAGGTTCATATTAAGATATTGCAACTCTGCAGAAAGGACTGAACAGCAGGGGCCTGTGTTGTAAAACAATTATAAGGGTTCCTCAAAGAAGGCGGCCGAACTGCACACGCGTTCACTAAACAGAGTCTACATGATATTACAACCAAATTGACATATACAGTCTATTCAATAAATTAAGTGTCAAAATGCGAGGAGACACAGTTGTTTCAGGTTATGACATGGCTTTTGCTGGTATGATGCATAGATAAGGTATTCATTTTCGTGAAATAAGAACACACATATGCATACTTTACAGCAATTTCACTAATAACTTTCAATATAATAATACCTACATTAATTGCAGTCAAATGGCATGTAGTGAAAAATCAACTACGCTCAATCACGCAGTGTTTGCATAATCACTGATATATCTTGTTCGTAAGGTGCACATCTCCTCCAGAGATATCGATCACATTTGCGACCACATAGTTTATACTCAGATGCCGTTGCAGGCTCATGAAATGATGTGTTGTTACACACCACATGGTGGAAGCTATGAACTGCCTTTCCAGTGAACACGTATCTGATCTCAACATTTTCCTCTGTGCATGTTCGATTGATCATGGCCCGAGTACCGTAAAATGCTGTCCATATTGTTTCTCTTTTCTCTTTGAGTGAGGATAATAGTTTTTCCGAGTCACTGGTTTTGGTTAGAAGATGTGTCTTAATGTCTTGGATGAAGAATGCTTCTCTCGCCAGAAGGTACACAAGTCTGAATCTTGTGTTATTTGACACTCCAATAGTTGTTTAATGAATACACATTTTAATCAAGTGTAGATAGTTTTGTACCATAAGGTGTGACCAGATTATTTCAATCCCATACGTCAGTACTGGCATTATAGCTGCTCTGAATATTCACAGTGCTTCCTCTAGGCTGAGGACTCTGATGTAGTATACTTCGTGCATTGCCATTATTGCTTGCGTTGCCTTCTCTGCTATATGTTTTGTAAAACACTTAACACTTATTTGTAATGTTACGCCTAGATATTTGAATTTTAGAGTGGCTTTTAGTTTCTGCTCCTGTATGAATATTTTTGCGCATGTAGCAGCTTTTTCGCCATTTCCGAATACTATCCTCCGCGATTTTGATGGGTTTAACTCGAACTGATATATTTGCTGCTGCACTCTGCCATGTCATTTATTGTTTTTGCAGTTTTGAGAGGTCTTTCGATCATATTACTATATCGCCGGCATGGGCATATGAAATTACATCCTCGCTTTATGTAGCTCTTATAATTCCTTCAGCTGCTAGAATAAAAAGTATGGGACTTAGAGGGTCGCCCTGAGGTACTCCGTTTGTTTGTGGTATCTGCTCTGATAAGTAGGTAGTATCTGTAGCTCTAATTTCTTTCCATCGTAGAATGTAACTTATGATCTGTGTCCATATGCTACTTCTGCTTAGGATTTCTTCTACTTTTAATAACTTGTAATATACGTCATATTACTCTAACAGATAAGAGCACCAGTTACTGCTAATCACACTTTGTCTTTCAAGCGGTTAGCGTACCGCTAAAGTTATACTTAATTCAGTGTTGTAAACACTGAGAACAGACACAATTGATCCGTGGAATCGAATCATAACCGAAAATTATTGACACTAGAGAATCATAACTGCACTAACATCACTCGACACCGTTCACCGTCACTGTACACCGAACCTCATATCAGGGCCGAAACCCAGAACATTCTCGAAAGCGAAGCTTCTGGACCCTGCCGAAAGGAATTCTCACCGCACAGAATGGCTTGCCGGCTATTGTTCAATCGTTAACAAAGGCAGCCGTCGGGTTCGCGTTGGTAGCGCTCCTGGCCGCTGTGACAATAATATATTTTTCTTTCTTTCTTTTTAATACAATTCAATAGAGTATAACAATGCAATTTTGTAAGATATCAGTAATGCCACGAGTGAACTTGAACTTATCTAGAGAGGCATAAGATGCATTTGTTAAGAGTACTCCAAGAAGAGTGAGCAAGAAAGTATTGTCGCGGTGGCCGCGCACCTCAAAAAAAGACTCAAGGTCAGCTATCTCACACCACTATGTCGCTAACCAACACGCGACAATAGTAGGCTTAAAACAAACGCCGTTTCATGCATTTTCTGATAGTTTCACACTGAAGGGATTATTCATCAAAACCTTCGAGAAATTTATCTTTCCAAGGAAGTCGCCAGTAATTCTCGACTATGCTAATCGGTACGGACCGAGTAGTTAATATTGTCAAAGTAAGTCGTGTACAGATGAACGGTGAAGTTAGTGTCAAGGTTACGATACAGCAAAACAGCTGAGAGTTGCAAGTTCACGAATTGAAAATCTTTATATAGTTTTGGAGGAGGTAAAGTGACATAAGACATACATGTTTGCAAATTATAAAAATTCTCAAAGGACGACCGCTCCATCTGCCATTGGGTAGTGACCAATAGCAAACAAAAGGCAACACTCATACACAGGGCGAGAGGCAATTTGTCTGTCCTGTGGTTCCATTATATTTTTAAACCCCAAACCTTCTATAACCTATAGATCAATGTAATGCCGTGTTAGGCAGAGGAGTGAGGCGTGTTGTGCTAAGTTCTATAGCTGCTCTTGTCATTTGCCACAGCATATACATCTAAACAGTAATTACTATTATATCGTTAGTAATAACAATAGTTGCAGTCACTTTCAAATAGAAGTCTCTGTTGCTGTTTATATTAAATACATGCTAAGATGTAAATGTTAACACTTCTAAAACATTGCTTTGAGTATTCACTATATGCGTCAACACTAATTTGTTTTTTGTTGCTGCTCTGTAGTATCATAAGTTAATACGGATTTCGGGGAAGGATTCCCATTAGTACTGGTTAGGGTTACCAGCCGTCCGGAAGTTCCTGGACATGCCTTAAATTTTAACAATTTGTCCGGCGTCCGGGGGGAGGGAATTTTTGAAAAGTTTCTAATGTCCTACATTGTCAGAAAGAAGCAGTAACATTTAGCAAATGAACTGGTAACTGAGAAAATATATATGAATGATTGGTTACTAGCCGCAACTGCAACTCGCTATGGCAACATCGCTACACTGGCTACAGTCCAAGGGTATACACATGCATAGTAACATTGAATGAGAGGTTGGCAACGCAGCATTTGCACTCCTAGGCAAAAGGTTGGTATTCTGCGGAGGCAAAGCAGCACAATGCTAATGTTGAAGTACTATTTTCGCTAATAAGAGCACAGTGGACAGATAAAAGGAGTAGACTATTGATTCAGTTATATTGTTTTAGTGAAGTACAAGTTAAAAACTTCAGTTATGTGGAATTTCCTTATTATAATTGAAACAAGCTAGTTGTTTTCCGCAGGATTACTTCTTCAGAGAAGTATAACTGACTGCTCATGATCACATTTAACAGTGATGTTGCAGGATTTTAAGAAAATATAAGTGTATATGTGTATGGATATACATAATTAGCATTTAATAATAGATTTACATTATTTTGGCACTGACCGACAGTGTCCTACATTTTGTCCCACATGTTTTGGCATTATATGCTACTTTTTTACCATTGTGTCCTACATTTACATAAAATAATATGCTAACCCTAATACTAGTGAAAAAGGTACTGCTGCAAAACATGGTTTTAAAGAACCCAGACAGACCGGAGCGCTGTCTGTTGTCCTGGGGAGGGTCAAATGTGATCTTTATTGAATAAGAAATCAAAGTTACATTCCTCTCGGGCTTCTAAGCCGCAAATTCAGCCCGCCTTCATAGTCGTGGTAATTGGAGCGTATATCTTTGGCGCTTCTCCAACAGAACGTCACGGATTCGGGTCCGGCTTCGGGCTTAGGTGTTTGTGTTACGTAAATTTGCTTATGTGAGAGAATAAAAGGAGCAAACTATCTGAAAAACAAGAAACAAAAAACGAAAATAGAAAAAAAAGAAATTGGCGGGCAAGGACAGGTTGTCTTGGCCTATATGCTGTTGGCGCTGTAGTATTGCTGTGGCAGAGGTGAGTCCAAATCTCAAATATGTGAAGGGGCATGGGAACTTCTGATGTGAATGGCGGTGCAGGGATTGGGGGTGGTGCGATGTCTCTTTTCCAGTTTCCATGCATTGAATGGATTCTAGTGTGTCTACGGAGTCCGTGCTACTAAAGCGCGTCTCACTCTTAAAAGACAGTACACGTTAAATGGAGCGCAGTGTTGCAACATGTACTATATGTACGTATACCTCGAAGGTCGTCCGCTCGTCCGCTCAGCTGCGACATGTGATCGAAACAACTGAACAACTGAACCTGAATAACACTATTGTTTATTCTCTCCCTCTGACGTTTTTCACCCTGCTTCAAACGTGACATATCCTTTGTTGCCGGGACCATAAATAATATTAGGCGAAGGCGAAGTAGCATCAGCTAACGAGTATTAGCGCATTAAACAAAGCAAATATGATCATACTTTCAATAAGTAAATCTGTTAAATCTGTATACCTAAAACCACACGATATAATATTGTAACAAATAGACAGTAATTTTGAACTGCTGGTGTTCCATCGTACCAAGAGGCTCGACACTCCACATCGCGAAGGCACGTTCAAAGACAAAGACATTCTTCTGAGTCAATGACACTATCAAGTCATCTTATGAATTATACATATCCAAATAGTGAAATATGTATACTGATATTTAAGGCTATCTACGTTATATCTACCTTAATATCTACGTTAAGTTTCAGCCGCATTTCATATATCTCCTTGGTATTTTTTGTACTTAGTACTTCTAAATGCGATTTTACAGATATAAAAATGTATTATCAAACACATATGGAGAAATAAAATGACAAAAAGCTTTAATAAATTATGCTGATTACCTTTAAACTTCCTCGTCCTCCAATAGTGACGCGATTCCTTCAATTTCATTTCCCATTGATCTTGATGGACCGGGTTGTGAATTAAAATCAGATGATGGTGACTCTGAAGGGGCAGTTCTTGTTGACGAAGACGAAGACGACGAAGATGACGATGATACATTAATCAGAATTATATTCAGCGTGGGTGGAATATTTGCAAACAATAAAGAATGAACAATTCGCCGCACTCCACTTTGCACTATTCCATCAAATTGTGTTAACCTAGCGTTTTTTTGTTTTCCCACCCTTTTTGCTTTCTTTTTCGATGGCGTTCTTAGAGGTCCTTTCATTACTTCCTTTTTAATCCTATACACTGCTGCTTCCGAACACCCGACAGCCTTAGCTGTTTCTTTTACTGCCTTACTAACACTCATTTTACTTGAAAAATAATCTAACACATTCATAATTATTTGGCGTTCCTTACTTCTTAATTTACCAATATTTCGTCTCTTTCTAGCTTCTCCTTCCATAACTACAAATATTTACAAAAATATTAAACAAATAACGCAATAACAGCTCACAGTTACACACACGACTTCTTTCGAACTAATGTTAGTGCTGCTCCTTATACTATCTTCTGTGTCAGGCCTGACGCTGAATAGATGAATGCCTTTTGTTTGCCCTACTGCATAAAAGAAAGAGGTTACTGCCTTTTGGTTTATTTTAAAAACTTTCTCCAACCTTCCTCAACATTTGTTCTCGCTGGTTCCCTGATGTAAACTCAATAACAAAAAAGTTTCACACTGCGTAACTTTTGCAGTGCACATATATAAAAATTTCCGAAAACATTTAATTTAAAAAATTATAACACTTAACTGGGTAAACATAGATAATTCAAAGTAGGCAGGTAGTAGCACTATAGTTTACTCTACCTAAGAAAAAAATATAGATTCATTCTAGCAGTTAGTTTGTTAGTTAGTGCGTGATGAGTGTAGAAACAGCAAATATCGGACTTCTATTGAAAAAAAACGTTTTCTGAAGAAATTTGGACCTATAGAAATGTATAATGACTCTGAAAAGGATATAACCTGATAGAGAAAAAAATTCTGCATAGGATAATGTGTTCAAACCTGAAATTTATAACAAATGAATATTTATACCATGCTATTAGGAATCTGGCAACAGAGCTAGGGTAGAAAAGGACGCGGTTAATGGCAACTTGTATGCGCTAGATAGAGACAGAGATGTCCCATTTAACTCCATACTGTCTTTTAAGAGTGAGACGCTATATATATACTGTGCTTTTCAAATGGGAAGGAGTTTGTCCTTGAGCGCTCCAAGGCCGGCAACCAATCGGAGCCCTGCTATGTTGTCACATTGCTTTCCCCTTAAGTGGGGCTTGCGATACGGCATTACGTCTAGCGCCAGGTAGACTTGCATGAACTAGGACTGTGCGAGAGAGAGAGAGAGAGAGAGAGAGATAAATATGAAAAGAGTGGGTGTAATGAGCTTGCAACGCCGTACACGTAAACGTATCTCATTAGTTGCAGATCAGAACTCTTCCCATTTGAAAAGCACAGCAGTCTCAATTGTCGCTTCCAATGTAAGCGGATAGTCACGTCGTTGCAATCCATTTAACTGATACAAGTACTGATTTTCTGAAATTTAAATATTTGACTTAAAGCTCCAAGCTCAGATTGGAATTTGGTGACTAATTCGATTAAAGTACGCTTCTTATTATAAACTGTTATTGAATCCTTCATTTCGAGCTGTATTTCGGCATAAAGTTGTTGATAACCTACCGTGTAGGAATGGAAACAAACAAGAATCAACATAGAATATTATGCTTAATTTGCGTCTTGTTGCTTCACACTCAGTGGCGCCTCGTGACTTGTCGCAGTCAGTGTGCAGTACATTACATTCTCTCCACCTTTACTCCCTTTCTTTCTCTGGCACACGCTAAACAATTCTAATTCTAAATTTATATGGGCAATGGAGCTCTTATTTTTTTTATTTTTTTTATTTTTTTTTATTTTATTTTGTTTTTAATTTATTTTTTTAACGACCAATATCACAAGAACTATTATTTTTCCAGACATCATTTCTCTCACTTGCAAACAATAAGCACGGAAAACAGATTCTCTTATAAGAATAAACCCGAAGGATTTATCTCCTTTAGTTTCACCATGTTATTCATTTCCACACTTTCATAGATTCAAATGTCCCGCCATGTGCAGACACAACTGCATGCAACTTGCTGCCAGAACACAAACATAACAAACAGTAATAAAGACTAACAAAATAACTATTCCAAACTGAAGTATTGGCCTTAGTAAATTACGACATGAAGAGTAATTATATGCGTTTATAATCGCGTAATAAGACTAGATGTATTTGTGTTTGTAACATTAATATAATATATCTAGAAGATGGCTACATTATATTTAGAACCGTCACGTTGGCTACCTAGTAGGTTCTGCTAAACGGGAGCGAAACGCTGGTAGCAAGAAAAACGGAGTGACTTGTATGAGAATGTAGTGCGCTTGCGCGGTAAGAATAGCATGTGTTGGCCTTGTCGATTATGCTGCTTTAACTCGCCGTACTCTTAAATGCAAGCTTTGCTCCGCTCCCTGCATACCCCTCGCCTTAAAGCTACCTTCGCCAGTCGCAAAATCGGGTTTATGCGTCTTAGCTTGTTGACTGAATTGGAATGAGCTGACATTTGGTAAAGAGGGTGCGGGAAAATTAAACGAGCAAGTTCATACACGTACAAGAAAGTTGGACATTCGACTTTCTCATATGCATGTCGGAAAAAATTAGTGGGCGTGCAGTTGCGAGTATGCGATTACCCAGGAACCACCACTGTTCACACTGGCCAGTATACGCTATTGTTCGAGAAGCTGAAAAGAAATTGATCAGCTGGAATATTAGCTTTTCTAGCACTTCATTACAAAAATGTGTTCTCGGGCTAACAACAAGGTAAAATAATTAAAACAAGCAATTTTCAGAGATTAGCATTGTCTTCATCTTCAGGGTAGTCTAATAAGATATAAAGAGCCAGAACAAACCATTAAAATTTAGGTCAGCTTTGTAAGAGAATATAATTATAGTAATTAAGCTAGAGTTTGGCTAAACACTCAGCCATATCACGCGAGGGCATTGTAATCTGTTTGTTGAATAATACGTAAGACAACGTCCGTAAGTCTTGTTCTGGTCGAGTTCTATATTGTGTTTTTACTATTTGCAGATACTGCTCCACAGTCCTGCAGAGTTTCCCACGCTGCAGGACAAGTACTTCAGGGTGCCGATGGACAGAGAGATTGCCGTTGGAGTACATCCTCGAGTGATGCAAACCAGCCAGGCGTTGCGTAGTTATTCACCAGAGAGAAGGCGCTGTTTCTTTAGCAACGAGCGATTTCTGCGATTCTTCCGAATATATACAGAGCAGAACTGTGACTATGAATGCGTAACAAACTACACGTACGAACACTGTGGTTGTGTAGCTCATTTTATGCCCCGTAAGTGACATTTCTTTCATATTCTTGTGTCAAAAAATGCGACATTTTGATTACTATTATCAGCTAGAAAGTATCTTGTGCATTACAAATTTTATTTCAGTTAGCGTTAATAACGAAACTGTAATCCCAATGGAATGGTACTGTTCGCTTTTTAGAGTTTTGTGAATCTCTCAACTGACTAGCATATTCTATGAATAATTATTCTTTGAAACTGACGCTTCTCAGTTCATTAGCAAAAAGCCTCATCAAAATGATCCTACTATTCCATACCACCCACTGCGATAGTTTAATCATGTCTCTCACACAGATTCCTTGATACTTAGAATTACAACTTAGTTTCAGCAAGTAATTGAGCTTGTGTGAGCACCTAGATCTAATTCTTACACTCATATTCGTCAAGTTCAAACATGTATATTTTGAGGACTGTTGTACCTAGTAGCCTGCTTTACATAGGCATGTTCCCTATTATTCTAACAAAAGATGACAAAATCAGTCCGTTTACTTTTCTATCACTTTATTATCTTCTAAAATGTTACCACAAATAGACAGCTTTCTTCTCGTCATTAACACAGTCTACAGTATTTCGGGCAATCACTACTCACAATTTTTACTTCTCATAAATTTGTTCATTTCTTTTAGCGTTTGCTTCGCTTCCTCTGCTACTCATGTACTAATTACGATTAGGTAATTATTCGTGACGCTCGTCGAATGTTCTTTCGACGCACAGCTGTCTCGCAGTCACTGACACACTGACCGACTAGGGCCTGTAACAGTAACTCTAAAACTCTCCTCACTGTTCTTCTCAGGCTTCCTGGGGATGACGTCACAAGGACCTTTCTCGACTTCTATACACACACGCACCAGAAATGACTCGGCTAGAAGTATCGAGAACGTTCTCGACACCTCTTTTGCTTCGACTCACTCAATTGTTAAGTCAGGTACACATAGTTTCCCTCGAGTCTTGAACGTATTTACCCACTCGCCGGCACGGCATGTGGTGTGAAGTACCTTGGCCAGTCCGTCCTTTGTTGAGCGCCGTGCCCGATGTCACACAGCTTCCTCCCTAACGCTGATTGTCTCAATCAGTACTGCTGTAGTTGCTCAGACGATCCGAATGCACCACCAGCATCTTCTCTCACGGCAGCCCCTGCCGGCGGTAGACTTCGCCATCGCATCCCTTCTCCAGGTGGCGCGGTACTTGGCAATGTTATTGGACATCACCACTTGATCCGGGTAGGACGGTGTCTACCATCGTGCATGGAACCTCTGCGGCAAGCTCCTTGAGGGTCACCCTGCCGACCTAAAATGCTCAATGGGGCTCCGGAGCGTTACCTCGTCTTGTCTGAGTGGCGGACCCTACTGCCGATTTCGACCGCCGCCTCGTGACTACTCAGCCACACTCGCGACGAACATCCACAGACCCATAACGCTCTATCCCAAGATCAACTCCGGCCAGGTCACCTTCTCCACAGGCAAGATGTCACCCCCTGGAGTCACTATCTTGTAGGTTCGATCCTGTTTCTTCGTTTGCATTTCCTGCGCCACATCGGGTAGAATTGCGGTCAAGGCTGTACTCGTGTCCGTTAGTACTCGGAACGGCTTCCCCTATATTCTTCTGTCCATGATGTCAATCTCCATTCTTCTATTCACGGCACTCAGCGTCACCTGATTGATTCATGTGCCACACCAAGTCAGCTCTTACTTGTTCCTTGCTTGCTCGTACGCTCCCCTGCTGGCAGTCTTTCACGATTTGTTCTGCTTGGCTACATCCCCGACACACTCCTCTAGGGAATCCTCCACGACCTCTCTGAGCTGGCTCTTTGTCTTCCCTGTGACCTACACCTCCCTTCTCCTAGACGGGCGCAACTGTCACCTCAGCCACTAAGTGCTCCCTCCCTATACCTGCGCTATTCTGTCCTCCCCTGGCATCCAATTCCTTGAGGATTTAGTCAACTTTTCTTTCCAGGCACTAAGACGTTGCCCAACATTCTCCACGACGTCAGTGCGCTGGCACAGCCCTGCCACCAGCCAAGTGATTCCACGTATTCCTTGATGCCGACCAGCTCCCCGTCAATCTTTGCCAATAGCTCCGTCTTCGGACATTGCTGTCTTCATTTCCTCTACTCCAGAATTCATATCTGTCTTCAATTCTTCCTTTACACCTCTATCTTTGCCTCCATCTTTCTATGGTGGAATTCGCTGTTATTACGTCACATCCTATCTTGTCTATTTCGGATTTCATTTCTTCCTTCAGAGAGTTAATGTTTTCCATTTTTGTGTCTATCTTCTCCATACCGATATTCACGTTTTTAAATTTGGATTCCAGTTTTGTTTACATTTCGTCCATTCTGGATTTTATTTCATTGCTGCCATATAAGCCAACAGTTCCTCGAGCATTGCCTCCATCATGGCGTTCACGTCGCACTTCTGACAACAATATTACAAATCCACAATTGGCAAATCTCACTTCTGACACCAGTGCCATAAAAATACATAATCATCCCGGTTAATTTTCTATCACTGTATTACCTTCTTAACCTTTATCTCGAATACACAGTTTCCTTCTCGTTAACACAGACTACAATCTTTTGGGCAATCAAGCTCACAATTTTTACTTCTCATAACCTTGCTCAATTCTTTTAGTGACTTTCTTCAATTCCTCTGCATCTCAGGCACTAATTACTACGATGTAATCACTCGCGACGCTCGTTGAATATTCTTACAACACACAGTTGTTTCGCACTCGCTGACACACTGATTGACTCGTGTTCGTCACTGTAACTCTAAAAATCTCCCCACTGTTCTTCTCAGGCCTCCTTATGTACTGGGGATGACGTCACAAGGACCTTTCTTGACTTCTACACACAAAAGTATCGGAAATGTCTTAGCTAGAATCCTCGACACCCCTTCTGTTCTAATGTTAACAGTCACCTGCATGCAGCAGCCCCGCCAGGCTTTCCGTCCTTGAACGTATTCGCCCGTTCGCCGACATGGCATGTGCTTTAAGTTATGCATCCAACGCTTTTCTGGACGTTCCAGCGATCTTTTGCCTTGAAATTAATAGTAAGGCAATAGCTCTTGGAATTCTGTGATGGTTTCATGATGTTGTTAATTATTCCCATTATTTATATAACTTTTGTAATTTTGTTTGCTATATCTACTTCATTCTCAAATGAAGATTATAGCCCAAATAGCTACTCGTTCTAAAATTTCATTCTCCGAAACAATTCTGATGCCTACAGGATGTCCACAAAAAGACATCAGTTAAATTTTACTATTATTATTATTATTATTATTATTATTATTATTATTATTATTATTATTATTATTATTATTATTATTATTATTAGTAGTAGTAGTAGTAGTAGTAGTAGTAGTAGTAGTAGTAGTAGTAGTAGTAGTAGTAGTAGTAGTAGTAGTAGTAGTAGTAGTAGTAGTAGTAGTAGTAGTAGTAGTAGTAATTATTATTACTATTATTATTATTATTATTATTATTATCATCATCATTATTATTATTATTATTATTATTATTATTATTATTATTATTATTATTATTATTATTATTATTATTATTATTATTATTATTATTATTATTATTATTATTATTATTATTATTATTATTATTATTAGGTGTAAATAATCAAGCTGTACACATTGTTTGGACAAATTATGAACTTTATTTGATATGTACAAATAGTACACTTGAAAGCATCCATGTAAAACTATTAAAAATACATTAATAAAGTTCATCACTTTCGCTTTGTAAATTCTCTATACACTCACAACAGATAAAATGTACATCGCCACATTTCATTTCGTTATACCTTCTCCATTTGTGAGAATCATTAGCTTCTCAGGCGTGTGTTACTTTTTAGGAATTATGTTACTCATTTCTGCATAATGCTTGTTTTACAGGGACAAGGGGTACTCCTGTTTGCGGTCCGGCCAAAGTTTCGTGTGTCTCGCATGTAAGAGGTAAGGTTTATCGCATAGGATAGTTTCTCATGTTAAGCATACAACATATGTATGCATTATTCCTCCAGTATTTCTGTTACTTATGTTTTGTGTTCCTTTAAATATGATTTGCATGTATGATCCGTTCTTCAGGTTTTTGTATGTGACTGGGGGGAAAGGAAAGACAAATTTCTTTAACTCTGCCACGTAAATATAGAATTAAACATGTATATAAGTATTGGAGAAATAAAACTTCCTACACATGTTCCCTCCAAGTGCCTTTTTTTTTTTTTTTTTTTGGTCAGTCTGGATTAGACGGTGGCCTACTGATTCCGGGTTCAAATCCGGTCCAGACCGATGGTTTTTATTTGTGCTTAAAAACGACAGCTCCATGTCGGTAGATTTATTAGCATCTAAAAGAACTCCTGCGGGATAAAATTCCGGCACACTGGTGACGCGTTACTACCTGTTTATCAATAAACGTATATTCATGTTGGAGAAATGTATTTACATTTGTTTACATAAACATATCTCAGCCGTTTCTTCTTCTTTCAGATTTATTTGCATCGGATGGGGAGGCACAAATAAGTTGTAATTGCATGCCAGCCTGCAGGGAATTAAAATATGACCTAGAAACATCTCAAGCTTTCATAAAATGGACGGACTTTTTCAAGGCGTTAGGTTTCTCCCCAAATCCATGGTAAGTTCAAGTAACTTAAAATAAAACAGGGATGTACATACAGCTCTAAAGAAAACCTTCAGCGGTATTTGAATTTAAGGCGTGTTCTTCACCTTACTTATCACAGGGCGTGGTGACTTGATAACACAGGAATAAGGAGGGAAAGAGGAGAGGTTGATTGCCTTTGCTCCGTCAGATCCAGTGATACATATTTAGAATCACACGCGTGCACGCGCGCGCGCACACAGACACACACACACACACACACACACACACACACAAACACACACACACACGGACCTTTTTCTAAAGATGCCTTTTTGGATTCAGGGGGCCTTTTTTAAAACTGGTTTCTTTGGATTCGGGGACCTCAAAACATATATTTCCGGTAAAATCTCAACATCGAACTTTTGGGTGGAACACAATAAATACTCCCTCTACTTCGTCTACGTAGTACAGAAAGTAAAACTGTAAAAATGCCACCTTTTTATTGGGATATTTAATTACTCACATGATGCCTTTAGTACACGAATTACAGCAGGGTGCAATAGAATAGGCCATACAACGAAACAATTTTAAAACCTATAAACCATAACTGATGTATTTACTTGTGCTAAGCTCATTATAAAGTTTTTATCTCCTATGTGGATAGCCGGCGTAACAAACTGCCTCAAACATTAAGGTTTTGTGTAAAACTACAGAAAATTTACATTTAATTTGCAGTTGCCAATTGGGAGCCATTCCAACCAAATCAGGAATAATGAATTAATGATGTTGCATCCTATGAATTTGTCGTTCAAACTTTTCACTTACTAACTGCAACTAATTTTTTACAGGTTAAAGATATCCTTGATGAACGTATTCTATAATGACAACCAATTCGTAACCAGCAAAAGAAGTGAGCTCTATGGATTCTCCGATTTCCTTGGTAAGCAACTTCTAGAGTACAATAAGTAACTACTTAGGTAAAACGTTATTTGTAAATCTAAGTAAAAGGTAAAGTGTGAACTATTTAACTTTCGAATTCGATACACACAACTTGAGCCAGGTTTGTAGATCCGCAAATTGCACCAGAATATCCACAAGTTTCTAACACAACTAATAATAATCAATACAAATGAATCCAGTATTTATGATCGGGTAAGACAAAGTTGTTAAATCAATCAAATAATGGCCCCAAACTACCCCATCGACGGGCCCTTAAACCCCACTCGCCAGCAGTGTCTGGCGTGAACGTTTAAAATGGTATCGCACGGTCAAATGGAAGAGCAAGATGAAATAAAGTCCGGGAAATAACGAACAAACCCATGGTCGAAGAGGCCAGCCCGATAGAAATAGAACCTGCGACCTCACGAATTGTGCAACACATTACCATGGAGCCATCTTGCTCGGTTACATAGGGCCTTATGAGGCTCCTTACGAGTTATTCCATTAAATAACCTGGTTTATAAATATAAATAAAATTTGAGCACAATGACAAATACAGGATTGCGACAACGCTGTGGACTCTCTCTTATTTTATTTGATATTTATATGAACAGAATTTTGGAAGAGTGGAAATAGACGGAGCCAAGAGATATAAACATAGGAAGAACTAAGGAGATCAAAACTGTTTTATTTGTGGATGACCAGATAACTAGTGAAGAGAACGACCTGGAGTATAATGTAACCAAATTCATAAATATATTAAAATTATAACATGGAAATATTCTTCAACAAACCAAAAGTAATGGCAATGGAGGTTGAAGAAATCAGGAGAGCAAAACTAGTGATAGAGGGGTAAAATTGTAGAGCAGGTAAACATTTTCAAATACTTAGGAGGCAATATAAGAATTATAAAATGAATTTAGATTTAGGGGAAAACCTACAGGAATATACTCGTAGCAGGACAAATGGAATTAACAAGGAAACATTTTGGAAGAAAAATGACAAAAGATGTACAAATTAAATTTCACAATGTGGCTTCAAAGCCTGTACTGTTATACGGCAGTGAAACATGGACCATGACAAGTGAGTGATGAGTGAGTGAGTGAGCGAGTGAGTGAGTGAGTGAGTGAGTGAGTGAGTGAGTGAGTGAGTGAGTGAGTGAGTAAGTGAGTGAGTGAGTGAGTGAGTGAGTAGGGTTTAAGGGCCCGTCGACAGCTAGGTCATTAGAACCCTAAGTCAAAAGGATAAAAACAGTAAAAACTCATCATCACTTAACACTCGTAATTAAATATTTAAAACAGGTAATAGCTAAAATAGATAAAATGTAAAACTTATCTAAAAGGTAAGCTAAAACAGTTAAAACTGGTAAAGTCATTTAAAAAGGTACGCTAAAAACACTTAAAACGTGTAAATTGATCTTAAAAGGTAAGCAGATAAAAGGTACAAAATAAAACCATGAAATAAAATACAAATTAAACCTGCTTACCAAAGCCTGGACCATGAGAATACAGGGTCGGGGAAGGATAGATGCGCCACAAATGAGATTCCTCAGATCAGTTAAAGAGAAAACAATAAAAGACAAAAGAGAAGCAGCGAAATAAGGAAGAGACTAAATGTCATCAAGTATAGAAATTTCTAAGCATTGAAACCAGGATGAACGGAAATGAAGTTGAACACTTCTTAGGCTACAGACGTAGGTAACAAATCATCCTGGATTCCTCCTTTAGTATTTGCGTTTGCAGCCACCGTTCAGATCGGTTTTTACCCACCTATCAGTGACCCTTGGCCAGCATTGTTTTGTATTCTTTGTAATGATAATGGTTTGAGTGTAGATAGCTTGACGCCAACTGCTTAAGAATTGGATAACCTCTTATTGGTTTGCTTCAACCTTAGAAAACAGAAAATAAGGTATAATTGCTAAAGCATGCCTTACTTTTGTTTTGAATTGATATCTGAATACCTAACAACCACAAAGTATCTTTTTTGAGCTGTTTCAAAAATCACTTTTAAATGCCTCGTCTCAAAGGATTCGAAGTTATACGTATATAAATTATACATGAAAATGAAATTGGATATAATAGTGATACCAACTTGCTAAGTTAACAATACTATTATTATTACTATTACTTATGATCTCATGGATTTCTTTTCATTTCAGCTAGCTGTGGAGGACTGCTAGGCTTCTACTTGGGATTCAGCATCCTAAGTCTAATTGAAGTATTGTATTTTTCCACCATGAGAATTTTTACCCCATTAATGTCATTCAAGTGTGGCTCCAAGAACAAGGATCTAAACATCTAAATCAATTTATACAAAAGATAAACAAAACGTTTTCAACTATAATAAAGTGTATTTTGAGGTTATGTGCGTCAGAAAGTATAAGCAAAAATGACAGAAAGTAATCAATATTCCTTAAAGTTTTTACTTTTGCTGTCCAGAAGAAGAAAACTTGATAAAATCATACATTTCACAGAAACAGAAAAAATGTTAACATAGATATCTAATTACTAGGGCTAGGAAGTTCATGCATTTGCATGTTTTTTCTTAGGGGTTAAAAATGTATGCTTTTACATTATGTGCACGAATTATGGAATTTTCAGTTATTTGGACATGATTTTATGGTGCATATAACTGCATATTTTCTTGATTTTGATAAATGCATACTATTTCAGTACTATAGCCCCTATATTGCATATTTTAATGATTTTTATGGTTTTTTATTATTTTTTTCCACCTGGATGATATTTTTCATATTGGTAGTATTGCGCATGATGATGCAAGTCACGAAGATTTCAATATTATAGCCCCTATATTGCATATTTTAATGATCTTTGTGGTTTTTTATTATTATTATTTTTTTTTTTTTTCATCTGAATAATATTTTTCAGATTGGTGGTATTTGTACATGATGATGCAACTCTCGAAGATTTCGATATTATAGCTCCTATATTGCATATGTTAATGATTTTTATGGTTTTTTATTATTTTTTCCATCTTTATAATATTTTTAACATTGGTAGTATTGCACATGATGATGCAACTTGCGGGGTGGCGAGAACTAATGCCAAGTCATGTGATGCAGTGTATCCCGTTTCCACCCTTTCATTATATGTATGTGCGTAGAGAATAATCAGTGTGTTATCTGAGAGGCTTATATTAACAAATATAAAGTGGAGGTCAACGTTTTGAGCAGCACGATTATAGCATCGCTTTCCTGCCCACCAGTAGTTGTGTCGTAGTCCTCAAACATAACAGTGTTGTGAACTGGGTCCCACCAAATTAAATTATGCGTATAAAATGTTAAAAATCTCTTCCAATGTCGAAAATGAAACCAACTTCGAAGGCTAGATTAATTAATTTACAGAAAGGGTTTTCGGGTGACTTAATATCTACAGATTATAGGGTACTGCTTTGTGGAGCGTGTGAGAAAAATGTAGGGAGTGAGAAAAGATTTTAAACAGTTCAGCACATAAACACAGCAAAACATAAGGAGTATTTAATCAGAAAACTCGCAAACAAAGAACCTGTTAAAAAAAGGCAAGTAGAGTGTTTAGGAAGTAGGGTTACTGGATTTTCCTATGACTTATGCCAAGCATTTTTAGCTGCTGATATTCTCTTGTTGAAAATTAATAATCCGACATTTAAGAACTTTCTTGCCAAGTACACTCGACAACATGTGCCTGAAGAAAGTACACTGAGTAGGACTTGGGTAGGACATTGTTACAATAACACATTGCCAAATATACAACATGAATTAGCGGATCAGTTTGTGTGGTTGTCTGTTGATAAAACCCCTGATTCTGAGCGCCGTTCAATTGCTAATATTATCGTGGGTGCTTAAAATAATGAACAAAAGACTACACCTTATCTTCTTAATGTGTGCGAATTGTCCACTAACAATGTAACTGTGACCCAGTTTGTGATGGGCTCTTTGAAATTACTATGGCCTTGTGGAATCAAATACCACCGGTTACTTTCATTTGTTACTGATGTAGGTCCTTATATGGTAAAATCAGGACAAACTCTGAAAGATATTTTTCCTAACTTAATTCATATAACTTATTTGGCACACGCTCTTCATCGCATTTCTGAGACATACATAATCCTTTCCCATTGGTAGATAGATTTGTGTCCGGTACAAAGAGAATTTTTCTTAAATCTCCTAAAAAAGTTAAGTTGTTTAGATCAAAGGCACCTAATATCCGACTTCCTCCTGCACCAGTGTTAGCTCGATGGGGAACATGGGTCCATGCAGTTTTATATTATGCTGAGCACATAGAAATAGTCCAAGAGGGTGTTAATTCATTGAACTCGAAAGATGCTTCAGTAATAGCAACTGTGCAAAATATTGTGTCAGGCACTAGGTTAAAAGAGGACCTTAGTTTCATATCTGCCCATTTTTCTTTCTTACCAACAGCCTAATGGCATTGTAAGGTGTAGGATCTCCTTTGCATGAATCAGTTACTGTCTTTGAAAAAAAAATATGTGCTCTAAGTTCTGATCCTGGTAGCATAGGACAAAAAGTGAAAGAGAAAGTGAATTATGTAATTTCAAAAAATTCTGGTTACAAACAGATGTGCGATATTCGAGATATCATTGAAAGAAAACCATCTGTCACACCAAAAGACTTGACTCTTTCTGTGAAGCAGTTAACATCATTTAAATATGCCCCGATAACATCTTGTGACGTAGAGAGAAGTTTTTCACGTTACAGAAGTGTTTTGCGAGACAACAGACGATGTTTTACAGTTGAAAATTTGTGCAAAGTGTTGGTTGTAAACTGCAATTTAGCATATTAGTAAAATCTTCCGGGAAAGGCCGCGTCTTTCTTGGAAGATTTTACTACTATGGACACCGGCCGCCGAGCCTACGTAATTTATTGCAATTTAGTAATTAATACTAGCAGCAGGACCATTTCTGCTTCAACCTCTAAGACATATAGTAATTTTATTATTTATACTAACTCGTCTTGTCTACTGCAAAAGGACATTAATTGTTTTAATTAAATAGTGCATATTTTTGGGCATATTTTCAACTTTTTAAGAGCATATTTGCATGCATATTTCAGTGTTTTTTAGGACATGAACTTCCGAGCCCTACTAATTACTCCTCATATTTGATAAGAGAAGTAACCTCTTAAGTGCAATTTCAGGGTTTCTGCATGCATTAGCCATATTTTTCTATCTCAAAGTTAGCTGTAGTTTACTCTTAAATTGATACTAGACTTAAAATACAGCATTAGAATTCCTTGTACCTGCTGTCTGCTTTATTCTTTGATTTGTGATTCTGTTGTATTAAAGTTACAATTGGAGATTTAAACTATAATTTACGACAATTAATAATAGTAATAATGATATTTATTATAATTATTATATAACTGTATTATTATTATTATTATTATTATTATTATTATTATTATTATTATTATTATTATTATTATTATTATTATTATTATTATTATTATTATTATTATTATTATTATTATTATTATTATTATTATTATTATTATTATTATTATTATTATTATTATTATTATTATTATTATTATTATTATTTCAAATGTCTTGGCCATTGCCGATGCAATTTTGAGCTAGAATTGTGAGATAGCCCTAACTTATAAACGCGGGGGGGGGGGGGGGGGGGGAGAAAATGAAACAAAGAAAGAAAACACTTTGACTTCGCTCTTGATATCTGCAGTGCTACAGAGTGGAGGGAAACAGATGTCCATAATGTAAACATTTATTCCACATCATAAGCTAATTTAAAAATTAAAACGTTTGTCTCTCCGTTTAATTCACTCATTCACTCACCCACTCACTCACTCACTCACTCACTCACTCACTCATCACTTGAATAACAAGTCAGCAGCTTTCATTCATCTTCTTAATTAGAACGTGTAATACTGTTATAATGAACAATGGTATACTGTTATGTAGATTTCAATTAATAAATTTTTTGACATTGAAGATAAATTACATCATTACTTTGTGACACATTTTAGCATATCAGCGCGCTTAACGGCAATAAGAATTTAGAAAGACGCTCGCTGGAGTTTTCCTATGCATATTTTTACGGAACCAACGCATTTCTTTCATTTCACATTTGAAATTTGCACACAATCGTAACTTTTACAGTGCATTATATTTGATAATGTCGGAGAGTGAACGCCTGGTTCCAAATGATCCTGATCACACTGTCCGGTGTAATGGAAGATGAAGACTGCAGTAGGTAACGTCAGTTACTTTCCGCAAAGGGGAAACCAAGTACGAGATCGTAGCATAAGTATGATCGGATTGGTTACATCTAAAATGTATTCTAAAGCACAATAAATGTCCGAAACAGCGCAGTCCGAAATACCGCGGATTCGGATTTAAATATGTTCTCCGAAAATACATCGTACTTTTTATTTATTTATTTACGTATTTGTTATTTTTGAAAGTGAGTTTAAATTTTTCTTCAAATATATTGGAAATATGTCGGAATATAATTTTCACTACCCCTAGCGTGGAGCTTCGCCACTGCAGTCGCTGCATTCCTAGCGCTGATCTAAGCCATTGCATTGCTAAGAATTTCCCGAAGTAATGAGACATTAACACGGAAGAAGAAGACATTCTGTATCTTAGAGAAGTAAAAAGTATCATAAACAATATGATTCTGTTTATGGAGGAGCAGAATGAGTCGCACGGTATTCATGTCCAATTTGCTACAATCAAACAATTAGCGGAAAAAAAAAGTGAATTATGTCGCCAAACAAAACTTTCTGCATCATTGTAGATCATGTAATCTGCTAACTGGATCTAATGGCTGTATTTCTTTGATTTGGTTTCGTATCAGCACAGTAATTACTGCTTCCTGTAGTATAATAATAGTTACACGTGTTTTCTGAAGAGCAACAGTATTCATCAGATGTATTCTGAAGACAGCACCCGGGCCACAGGCGATTCGGACTGGTGAAGTTGATGTGAAATTCAGGTTATGTCTTACCTAAATGCAATGTTTTCCAAACCCACTACTAAAGGCCGGAGGGATGTGCGCACATACAGGTTAGCTGGACGGAGAGTATGAATGACATCAGAAGTACAGCATGGCCATCAAATGTGCAAACTGCCACTAGAAGCAAGAGTCGAAAACAATGCAACGTAGTACTGTGCAAACTAGTGAAGTATTGCCTGGCAAGTGTATGCAGACGCAAGGTCAAGGTGTAGTATAAAGTGACTGTTTTGTTTCTTCTCGCAGTGAGCTGCTGACGTGGAATGATAGCGTTCTTTAGTGTTTACACGATGCTTATATTTTGTCTGCAGTGAAGCTGTTTTCAGGGTTAGGCCGTACCTACTTGCAGTTTCTACATGCGCGAGCGATAACAGTGAAGTTCATGTGCAGTATACCTATGGAAAAACGCACACACCTCCGGCCTTTATAGGTTGCGCGTTCGTTCTTGACGAATGACCTTGAGCAGAAATCCAATGAGTGAGCCTACCCTTAATAAACAGGTCAGCAAATGTTTATGCTACGATAACAGACACCTCTGTTTTCCTCTGTCACGTGTGTGTATACAGTCGACTGCAGAAGTTTTGTGCGGTACGGATGTATGTATGCATGCAACGAAAATAGCAATTCAGACGAGGGAGAGATGTCGGGAATAGAATAAATGCAAGAAAGTTAAGTGTGAAGGGAGTCTCTTCCGGCTGGTATCTCCCGTCACCAGTATGAAGGGAATCTTCTGCTCGTCGTCACTTTGAAGGGTCGGTATGATGAATTCTTTTCTCGTATAAAAGATCCGGCTAACTCTTTCGATGAACTGCGATGACTCTTTCTTTCCTATCTCGGTCGTGGTACGGGTATGAAGTATGTTCACAATTTACAGCTAATAATTTTCCTTGAGACGCGACCCCCGTGAAAATTATATGTTACGTCGATGTATTGACTTTTAGTCTTTCTAATGAGATAGTCTTCTTTGCTCTGGAGGCCACAATTGAAATAATATTAGTGTATTTATTATCACAATTTTATTCGTTAATATATATAACATTTTCAATGAAGACAAAAGATAATCGCACTAGGCCAACTGCAAACGATATAATGCAAACAATCAAACAATGGGAAACAAAACATTCCAACACAACGCCTACCATAATTAATAATACTGCATCAAATGCCCCTCATCACAGTATATGCAACTAATTCTATTTTGGGAAAATTGTTTTCAGCCATACAATGTTGCATGTACTGTGATGATCTCCCCACAACAATGTAATTGTACAACAATATAACAACTGTGTTGAAAAACATGTCATCGTTGAATACAAAAATATTTTCTCTTAACAATGTTTCGATTTTTTTTTTTTTTTTTTTTTTTTTTTTTTTTTTTTTGCAACTTTCAGGGGTTCTATGCCCCTCCCCACTAAAATTTGTTTTATGATTTTTCTTATATGCGGTGGATAATGGCGAATAAGTGCTTCAATAACCTCCTGTTCACTCAACTGAGGTTGGAGTAGTTTCGATTTGTTCGCCAGTTTCAAAAAATACTCCATCATTGAAATACCACGTTTACTGTCATAATGTCCGGTAGCCAGTTCGACTTTAACCTGGTTTTGACGTCCCGGTCCCCAAAATCTATTTATAAAAAGGTTTCGAAACATACTATATGTTTCGTGAGACGCCAAAGTTAGTCTTAACCATTCCAATGCGTTTTTCTTAAGACAGCGTTTAACCACCATCATTCGTATCTCGTTCGGAATTCGTTTGATCCTAAAATAATCCTCCAGTTCTTTTATGAAAATTTTTGGATTGTCACCGGCTTCTTCGTCAAATGACGGAGGGGTTAGATCATGGAACAAGTGACTAGCGTGACAATTATGGTTTTGACTAGGGGAGTGCATTGGCATAGCTAAATCATTCTCCTGAAAGTCCGCCATATTACTGTTATTGTCAAGTGCATCAGTATTGGTCATATTTTTGCATTCACTCACAAATTGATCATGATTGTCATTAACTCTATCAGCCTGTAGAGCAATCACAACTTGGGAAAGCCTTCCTGTAAATTCTTTTTCCTTTGTAACCGTTTCATTTATTCTATTTACACTTACATTGGCTTCCTCCTTTACTTTATTCAATTCTTCTCGCTGTGACTGCATCTCAGCGCTTATACCCTTTACAATATTTTCTAAACTATCAATTTTTACATCAATGTCAGTTTGTTTTGACCTAATTCCATCTTGATACATTTTACAACTCTGTTCTACCACGACTATCTCTGTTCTCAATTCATCTCCTACCTTTGCAATTTTTGCATTCTGTTCTGCTAGTTTTTCATCAAATTCTTTACTTAATTCAGCTTTCATTTCTACCACTGTCTTCTCCTGTCCTAACTTAACTTCATTTATCAATTCTCCTAGCCTAGCTATTTCTACTGTGTTTGATTCCTGTCCTAATTTTATCACGCTTACTAACTCACCTAATTTAGCTATATCATTGTTACTTGATTCAATTCTTTCTGTACATTCCTTCTTACATAATTCAATTTCTTGTGACAATTTATTTATATTTCTGGCATTATCCTCCTTCAAATCTGCTACATCTGCTTTTAGTTCTGTTACATTTCTAACACTATCCTCTCTTAGTTTTGCTACATCTGCTTTTAGTTCTGTTACATTTCTAACAAAATCTGCTTTTAAATCTGCTTTTATATCTGCTGTATTTTTGTTCATCGCTTCCAATATTTCTTTCAATCCTATTTCTGATTCCTTACATACTACATTCTTTCTACCTTCTACTGATAACTTATCACTCACTTCCCTCTCTACACTATCATTAACTTTCTCAACTTTTTCCATCTTCTGTACAATTTTCTTATTGCGTAGTATCATAAATTAGTACTAGTCTTACTTGAATTCTGGAGCACAAGAAAAAGGATACTCCGTCAAAATGTCTTCTTTTCACTCTTTGTCCAGGTACATATTTTACTCTATACGCCTGTATTCGAGCCGCCCCACGTTGGGCGCCAGTATGAAGGGAGTCTCTTCCGGCTGGTATCTCCCGTCACCAGTATGAAGGGAATCTTCTGCTCGTCGTCACTTTGAAGGGTCGGTATGATGAATTCTTTTCTCGTATAAAAGATCCGGCTAACTCTTTCGATGAACTGCGATGACTCTTTCTTTCCTATCTCGGTCGTGGTACGGGTATGAAGTATGTTCACAATTTACAGCTAATAATTTTCCTTGAGACGCGACCCCCGTGAAAATTATATGTTACGTCGATGTATTGACTTTTAGTCTTTCTAATGAGATAGTCTTCTTTGCTCTGGAGGCCACAATTGAAATAATATTAGTGTATTTATTATCACAATTTTATTCGTTAATATATATAACATTTTCAATGAAGACAAAAGATAATCGCACTAGGCCAACTGCAAACGATATAATGCAAACAATCAAACAATGGGAAACAAAACATTCCAACACAACGCCTACCATAATTAATAATACTGCATCAAGTGGAAACAGTTATAGAGGTATAGCGTATAATACGTGTGGCTGATATTACTGCAAGTGTCATAAATTGATTTGTAGTGTTGTACTACTTCAGCTCAGAAGCATGCGCGTCATCTCACTGCAGACTGTACCTCCTCTCTCTCGTTCCCGCAAAAGCTGAGTAGAGACTCGCATTCAACCTTTCATATAAAATTTTCATTCGTCAAGAAGTAACGCGCGACCTATACCCACTACTGTTAACTCATCTCGAGCTACTCTGCAATAAGACACAGCGAACCACGAAAGAACAAGCTATAGTTATCGAAGTACATGATAATATATCAATCAAAGAATGTATTTTGCAATAGGTAAATTGACTGATCCAACAAACATCCGATTTGTGTCATAGATATCTAATAATAGAATTTCATGTTCCTGGCAAACAAACAGCAGAGGAGCTTAGTATCAATCATCCTAAGATTATGATGCAGCATAGAACTCTTAACAGCTAAACCCAGAAGAGTGATATATAACGTATGCCCAGCAATACTACACCATCAGTTTAAGAAGCATTTGGTAAATCCTACATCTGCTATTACTTACATCAGAGCAGGAATCAGCAACCCTGGATTTTCCCATATATTAAGTTTTCGTCGACAGTTGTATGTATACCCTGATGATTTCGGCAAACTCCCTGAGAGCTTTTAGATAAATTTCGAGGGCACTAACGACTGGGTGTATCTTCTAACATCCCACTTGCTTCTTATGCAAAGCAGAAAATCATTTAGTACGTGCACTGCTGCTGGACCGGGCTCATATAGGCATCCCTCAACCAACCAGGATAATCTTTTCCACCGACATGGGTCTCCACGTACGACCTACACGTGGATCGTCCTAAATTGTTTTACGGCACACATCCTGAAAGATGGATAGGTAGAGGAGGACGTGTCACGTGGCCTGCCAGATCTCCTGATCTTACGCCACTTATTAATTTCTATGATGTCTTTTAAAACAAGCAGTGTACAACCAACAGCCGCATAACCTTAATCGTCTTCAGTAACTAATCTGGGAGATCTGCAGGTTCATCACACCCCAGATGTTATTAAGTGCCAGGTTGCCATCGCAACATCGCGCACAGCTATGTATCAGCAAAGAAGGGCATAATTTCGAACACCTGCTGCGCTAAACAAAGAAATTCCATCGCTAAGTTTCATGTTGGAAACGCTTTTTCTAGTGGATATTGAGAAGTTTGTTAACTTATAAGGATTAAACCTAGTTTTCTTTCTAACTGAAAGTATTGCTGAATACCTATGTTTTGGTGTATATTTTGTGATTGTCAACCTAGATATTTTGTGAATTTTTCGTTTTAGAGAGACCCTGAAAGTTTGGGTCTGGTTCTGCAGCATCTGAAATAGCTGTGTTAGTTTTAAAGCTGTAATAATACCTACATATTTTGAAGAAACTGAATGAATCTGTCTCAGACTGTTCCGTTTTCTTTTGTATCTCCTGTAACTGGACTCATAAAGTTAGAATAAACATAAAGTGAAAAAGAATAAAATAAAACGCAAGTTACAAAATGTTTCGACTTCCCATCTAGCTTTGTGTCACCTGGGGAAGAAAGAATGCGGGGGGAAATTGTGAACGTTTTGGTAATATTTGAACCTGAATCAAGCATCTTGCAACTTATACTAACATCGTGCGTTAACCAAATATGCTACTGTTTGGATGTAAGTTGGAGTGCCAAGGTCTACAATATTGGCAGGCAGAAGATGGGTCTCCGGGAACGATGTTTCAAGTTAGGCTGTAAACTGCGGGTTGCATATAACCCAATAAGGGATAGGTAAACCACCTGAATAGCCTTTGCATAACTGTTAGGCCGTAAGAAATAAACAAAATATTTTAGAGATAGAATCGGAACTGAAAACTTCAATGCCACAGCTGGGATTTGAACCACAGACCCCTCGCTCACTAGGTGGGCGCTCTAACCACTACGAATTGTATGGAGAATTCAATATCATTCTGGCAGGTTGTCACAGTAGTTTAGTGGTTAGAGCGCCCGCCTAAGTGAGCGGTTTGTGGTCCAAATCCCATCTGTGGCACTGAACTTATCATTTCCGATTCTACCTCTCAAACATTGCCCACACACGGCTTGCGTGTTTAAAAACACCACCAGTAAGTTTGTTACCATAAAAAAACAATAATAAACAAAATATTTTTATTCCTGCTCATACAAGGACAATGGAATTTCAGAAGCACCACATAGTGACCAGATCTTAAAAGATTTAACTTCGCTTAAGCTTGCTGAATCGCTTACTGTATTACTTACTCTATTCCCACTATACCTACAAGGAAATGTGTAATAAAAACACTTTTAAAAATGCCCATCTCGAACAACGTAAAGCAGAGGTAGACAGAACTAAAGTAGATGGCGTTTGTAAGAATAGTTTGTACAAGAGTGAACAGAGAAAGTCGTGTGAGTATAAACGTAAGGCTTTTAGTTTTGTTCTAATCCATAAAGCTGCAGTTTTATGAAAGAGTTGGAAGATGGAATAGTTCTTATATGAGGATTATAGTTCCAGATAACTCCTGATTATGATGTGTTCCTGCCTGGCAGTTGCTGGTGGAGGGCTAGGATGAGACCCTGAATTTTTAGCCGTTTTGTCACCGACAGTGGAGTCTGCTATACCTTCACAGCTCTTCTCCCGAAGCGCCCCATGTAAATTAGTTTACCCATGCAAACATGGTCCTCTTAGAGCAGTGGCCCTTTCCAACTTGCTCTATTGCAGTGATGTCAAACCAAACCCAATTTTGTGACCTTGCCACTTGTTGCAGTTTTAGACAGAATACTGTAACATACTGCGGCATCTGTAAAGCACTGGTTTATAAAGTCTGAAAGGAAAGTAAAAAAAAAAACGTTAATGTTTACGGTATGTGTAAAATCTCATAATATTACCCCACCTGAGGCAAAGTGCGCAATAGCACTGACCAGTCCCTTTGCATAATAGGAAAAGTGGGAGTCAGTGTTCCACCTGATGTGATAGTACAATTATTCATCGTATGTACTATATTCTGATAACATTTCTAGTCCCTTTTTCCCCCATCACCATCACCACTTCGCTCTTGCACATATGGAGTGTCACCACGTTTCACACAAGCTGTATTGTCGTTTAATATATAAGGGGCGTTCAAAAATTAGACCGACACGCTTTGGGAGCTGATAGATAACATTATTTCAGACACATTTTGTCAAGGAAAGCTTTTTTGCTGCGGTGTTTCGTTAAAGCGCTAGACGAGTTATTGTCATAGATTATTTCGTCCAATATGACACAATGTTGGAGGACGTTAATTCAAAAAAAAAGTAATAGATTACTGTCTTCCATCCAGTTTAAGTATTTACAGCAAAACTATAAATGCAACTTAGTATTGCATTTATCCTGGTAAGGCACACAAACTTTTAAACCAGGAAATGACTGGTGTCTTTGCGAGAGTACGGCAGAATAGGGTACGTCGATCTTTGTGTTACTCGCAATGGACGTGCGTTCCAACATTTAATTTAAATAGTAAAGTTGTGATTAACTGTAAACAATGAGATGTTTGTGTTTTGTTTATGTGTTCTGTGTTTGTTTCTTGCATTAAGATTATGTACCTTACTGAGATAAGTGCAATACTAATTTGCATTGTTGATTTTGCCGTAAATACATAAACTACGTTGGAGGCAGTAATATATGACCTTAACTTGTCTAGCGCTTAAACGAAGCACCGCAGCAAAAAAACTTTCTTTAACAAAAAGTGTTTAAAATAATGTTATCTCTCAGCTCCCAAAGTTTGTCAGTCTAATTTTGGTACACCCTATATAGATCTTTGTTTTCGTTTTCTTCAAGCAGAATAACTGAGAAATATTCATCTAAATTTCAACCTTACAATAAAAAAGGAAACTGACAACGGTCTTGTGATATAACAAACATAACTGCACACGATTACCTCTACTTTTGCCCATACTTGGAACGCTAATCACATGTTTATATTGCCCCATATATTTATATATAAACAGTTCATTGCTCTTTGTACATCTTACTAACTAAACCCCCCCCCCCACGAGGGGCCAAGGCCTACCGCCCAGCCGCTGCGTCCCCCACCTCTGCCCACTACAGGCGTCCAGGTGCAGTACTGGAAGGTGGGACGTGGTCAGCGCCGCGAGCCCTCCCGGCCAGTTATGCGGTCTTCTAGACCTCCATCAAGTAGCTCCTCAACTGGTCCCCGCGGGATCTAACGAGGCTGAGTGCACCCCATGCCAGACCTCTCAGAGGGGATAAAATCTCCATGCTGGTACCAGGGATCGAACCCGGCTCCTCCGCGCCAGAGGCAAGCGCGCTACCAACTGCGCTACGGTCTTGTACATCTTACATGTACCTGTAAAGTACATATTGGTTAATTTTGTACCATAATTTTAAACATACATGTAGGGCGATAGAAGAAGCATTCGTTATGTTGTATAGTAGTGTCACATGTAAGGGATACCTGTGAATAAACAAAGAACTATTCCATATCGGATTTCTTTTCTATCTGCTTTATTTTTTCTTCTACCAAAAATAACTGGCCAAGCTTGTGGAACACAAAACACAAAAATGTACAAGGATGTTAGTTTCCACTTCTGACTCATACATCTCACAATCTCACAATCGTGCGCAGCAACCTTTGTTCAATACCTCTTTGGTTGTATGTGGGAATCTGGAAATATTAGGAATTTAAGAAATTATGAATATAAGTTGCAATTAAATAAGGAGTGTTCAAATGCAAGTGATGAGTTCCTTGTACCTCATGGTACTCAAACTTCTGTGCTCCTTCTTGAATTTTCTGGAGAACTTTATGATAATATTCCTCCGGATTAAAAATGAAACCCGGCTTAGCTCGTATGTGAAGAACCTTGCATCTGATATGACACGCATACTCCAGGGCCATCTCTATAGGAATGTAGGCTAGACCTCGCACCTTCAGCCGCACGTCTCTGTTGAAGAGGTACTTGTCGTCCTGGTGTCTTCGGATTCCTCGACGCAGCATCACTTCTGCGGAGCTTCTGGACAGAGAACCGTTGTGGCCCGCTAACATTTCGCTTAACATCTCTTCATACTGGTAAGATGGCATGTGTCTCTCCTGCAGAACCTCGTATCTGGGGAAGGAATACAACAATGAACTAACACTGTCAGTTGAGGGCAATTACAAACAATAATTCCTGCATGCATGCCCGGCATCAACTTTGCGTGCTGAAGGTTGATACATGTACACCAACAATAACAAATTAGGCTGAATATGTATCCGCCATCTACTTCGCCCGATGAAGGTTGAAACATGCACACCTTCAGATCGAGTACCCCATGTGTTGAATATTTGATATGCCTTCACAAGTCAAAGGAATATAATTTTAACACGGTGACTTATCCGCATTAATGAGCAGAAATCTATTTCTGTGCACTGTGTAACGAATAGCAACGACATAATAAGAGATACCAAAAAAAAACTACGTCTAAAGTGAAACTAAAAGCTCAAAGAAAATATAACATTGGACTAAATTTTATGCAGCACCTATATAATGACGACACTGGTTATGCAACTATAATACATACCTTTTTATAATTATCTTTTCGTAATTTTTTACAACTCTAAAATCCTGTAATACAATATCTTTTTTTCCTTTAAAAGGCATGTTCAAAGGCTACGGAAGAAGCGAAATAGCATGCACCAAGACAAATGCTGCTTTTTTCATTTGTCTACTGTTAAAATCGAAATGTCAGTGACAGTTTCTCCATATGGTTGCAGGTTTGCGCTACGCCCATTGATTTGGAAAGTACAACTGGGGCAGTTTGGGCATTATATTGTACATGTTTAACATAAAAAAATAAACTTAAAAATTCTCTACCCATCGGGTGCAGCAGTTGAAATAAACGTGTTAATAGTATAGGATCGAAAGTTTTGTAATGGGAGGGTCAACCTGTATTTTATACTTTTCTTTATATTTGAATTTTAACTCCTGTTCGGATGTATAAACAAATACGTAAATAAAATGGATAGACAAACAATAACATTACACAATAAACTCAACACAGATTGATATAAAATGTATTCAAACAGGTATGCAACAATATAACAAATAACATAAATGCCCTTGGCATGAGGAAATCTGAATATTATGTTATAAATATAACATTAAACCATTTGAAAGATAATAAATTCGCAAGTATTTGTTTAAATTCTCACTTCATCAGTAACTGTGGTTATTAATATAATTTCAAACTTAATTATTTTGCTCACACTCTGCCTGAGTCTGATTAATGAAAGTTAATTATTAAAAACCACTCCTTGAACATGATTTATTTTATCCGGCCCACTGCGTAAAGCTATTGCTGGAGAGAGGGAGAGTTTCATATAACATGAATACTCACCGTAGAAATTTGTCGATCTCCGAGCCTGTAATTTTCACTATTGTTTCAGTCTTTACAGTTGCTGGACTGGCAATGTCCAGACAGATGAGTTTCTCGATTTCATCAGGAAAGGATGCAGCATAGAGAAAGCCCACAGCACCTCCCATGGAGTGCCCGATGATTGTGAGTTTCTCTGTCCAACCCAAGTACTTTACTAGGCGCCTTACCACGATCAGCCCGTCCCACATGACGTAGTACATGTGTCCCTTGGGAAAACATGATGACAGACCGTGTCCGGGCATGTCCACAGCAAATATAGGCAAGTTAGATTGAATCATCGGGATCAACTTATCGAATGACCCGGCGTTGTCTTGCCAGCCATGAATGGCTAAAATGGGTTGTTTGTCGCGGGGGCCCCACCATTTTCCTAAACAGAAAATGTACAATGTCAGGGACTGAAAACAAATACGCAACAAAAAGTAAAACATAAAAGACAAACAATTAAAAGGAAAAAAAATACAAGTAAATGGATAGGTAATAAATATTACTTAGAAAAACTAAAACGTTAAAATGATATTTGTTTTCTGCAACAGCATTTCAATTATCACACGATTACGCCCATTCATTTGGTCTGCAAATGTGATTAAAATCAAACTTCATGACTAAGGAAATTTAATTTTTTTCCACACTAGTCGTTTGTAGGACAAGGTTGTAAAGGGGTAGAGTGAGACTGAAAAATTCAATACCATATTCGGGATTTGAACCACGGATATTCCGGTCTCTGTCCGGCTGCTCTAACCACCGAGCTATCCTAGTCAACGCGCCGACACGACAGACAATTATCTAAATCAAATGCCTCACTATGACCTCAAAATTGGACTGCGGTGTGCGATAAGTGCTAGAATAATAGTAGAGCACATTTTGCTTAATGAAACAATGAGAGATATGTTGCTTGTTGGAGAGATAGGGATTTAAGATACCTCTGCCGGCACCATTTTACTGGAGACTCGGTTCTCTAGCGCTGTGGAGAGGACCCGCGAATAGTTTACCACACGTTTTAATAATCCTCTATTATTAGCCGCAGGAATAAAACTAGCACCCCACACTCATTTAAACTGCCTGCCTGTAATATTCACAAGAACTGCCTCCCATAATTGAAAGTTTATCAAATATCAAGAGTGACACAACAGCTCAACCTTTAATACTCTTCCAGACAGGATCTTTCTATTTGGCACCGATAAATAAACTTACTCTTTAAGCTTTTGGGCAATAATACATGATATGGAGTTGGCCTCACACGTAAGTTGGTAGAAGACCTGCCTGCTAAGTGAGGGGTCCCAGGTTCGATTACCGACTGGAGACAACTTTTCTCTGGCCACGATTTTTCCATGTCCTCCTAGTCTGGAAATATGAATGAACATGAATGTGTGTAATCTAATGCATGAAATCCAAAGAAGAAAAATAGAAATCATACGTACACAGATCGCGCAATAGTTCTTGACGAACTATATTCTTAAATGAGAGGTTAGATACGAGTCACTTTCTCACATTTACGGGAGCACCGGCACACAGAAGCAGAAATGACATTCATATGTGCACTCATGTTTCTGCGCTGAAGAAGTACAATAACTACAAAACAAATGATCACACTTCCAGTGATGTCTGCCATATGTTTTATATTATCAATCTGTGTAACTGCTTACACTTAATTTGCTTGTATCTTCTACTCCCAACATTTCTCCTTCATCTTCTTCATTTCAATTACTGTGATTTTTCGTTATCTCTCGTTAAAACACTGACAATGGCATGAACTTGTGTCACACAAAACTCTGCAGTCAACTGCACTCTGTGTTTTCCTCCTAACATAACATAGGTTAGCAGAGCTGTTTGTTAATGCAACAAACTATTTGCTGACCTGTTTATTAAGGGGAGACTAGCTCTCTGTACCTTTGTTGAAGGACCTTCATCTAAAAAGAACGAGCAGCCTATACGAGTTGACACTATTGTTGATAAGCAATATGTTCGAAAGGTGAAAGGGTGCCGATGTGACCATTGCAGTTAAAGGTAGAGTATAAATGTAACAACAAATATGTGAAATTAAGAGTACCCATCTACTAGAAGGTGACTTAACTGTGCACACTGGGGTCATACACAACCAATCCAACGGGCACTTCATGTCACATATCAATTACAGGCATAAGTAATACACACCATTGAGCCAACATGTTACGCAGATTATGGCGGCGCTCCAAATGTTCTTGGCTTCCTCACTTGCAGAAATGTATCACGCATTGCAATACATCATCTGTGCTATACCAATTATGTTCCAATTACAACCCAGACTACATCAATATTTCCAGGCATTTTGAACCTAAATCATCCCATTCTTTAATAAAATACCCTTTCATATGGAATTGGTACACTTCTACCATACACGTTTTAACAAAATCCAAACTTCCTCTAAGACACAAAGACTATTGACAAAGAAGTAGCCACATTGCCTTAGAACATTCAATATACAATACACGTAGCAAGGAACTCTAACTATTCGCAAGTTGTAAATAATTGTAATTCAAACATCATCGTATGTCTCATATAAAGCCTTACACTACGTATGTGAAATGCAATTTATTTTTCATTCACTAGCATGTACATAGCAGATAGAGAAGGTATGGCATTCCACCCAAAAGGTTGACACCGTAATTTCACTAGGATTGTACATTTTGAGGTCATCCGAATCGGAAAACGCAATTCCACAAAAAAGTTTATTGCAAAAATCTCTGGTAAAGAACTTGCAATTATCAAGCACAGAACAAATAACAGAGCCGCCAGCAAACTTAAACCACTTTAAAATACATCTTACAGCGCTTGAAGAATAGCTGTCAGGACTAGTTACTCCCTGAGGAAGAAAACCACACAATTAGCAAAACAAACAGAAAGGTCACTACCGTTTAAAGCTAACAACATACAGCTCTCTAATTCTGCCGAAACGCAAATATCTTTGTACAGAATCTATGCTCACGAAGTCAGCCAAATTTTGAAGTAAGCCAAGAGTTAAAAATGTCGATGAGACTGTACTTAAACCACTACGATTAAAATCTGTTAATTTTTTCACGCCATCACAAGTAAATAACACCATTTACTGCCACCTTGTAATAAGTCACCACACCAATACCTGATTGTAAAACCTCTACCTGAAAAATCACCTAAAAGAACAATTTTATTGCGCTATTGACACAAATATATAATGAAATTCTTCAACTCAAATGCATTCCTATAAAGAGCGGCAAGTTTTGATACCTATGCTTTACCTTTATGACTTTAGAGGTAATAAAAGGTAACCTGAGGCGGCGCCGTGGCCGAGCGGTTAGCGCGCTCGCCTACCACCTAGGCGGCCCGGGTTCGATCCCAGGGACCCGCATGTGGTATTCGTGGTGGACGAAGCGGCGTCAGGGCGGGTTTTCTCCGGGTACTCCGGTTTCCCCCGCCATCTCATTCCACCGGTGCTCCATCTTCATGTATCATCAGTGTCACCGCCTGCGGTGCCGTAGTAGTAAAAACGGGCGTTAAACACTACAACAACAACAACAACAAGGTAACCTGACCTCAAGAACTACCAAGCAGCCTTCTGTCTCTTTTCTCTAAGTGATTTGAACGCTTACTACTGCTACAGGTCTTAAAACAAGTAAAAACAGAATATCCTAACGCAGTTCAAATTTTGCTTCATCCCTGATGTACTTAGTAGCTAAACAGAGTTTCTAGTACATACCAAGAGAAATAATTCTTCTGGGGTTATTTCTAGATACAGAGAAAGCATTCGACAACGCATGGCACAGTGAATCACTTTAAAAAATTAAAATTTCGTCTCAGGTACATATTTAAAATCATATATTTGCAATCGAATATTTTCTGTGAAATATCATTAAAATATTCCAAATCTTGTCCAGTATTTTCTGGCGTACGCAAGGGAGTGTACTGGGGCCATTATTATACATTCTAACCCCAGACGTTTCTTAACGTCCACTCTCATAATAACAAAATTCGATGATATAGCAGCACTAGGCATCTAAAGATACAGAGTGCTACAACTCGACATCAACACTTTTGCGACAAAGTTCAAATTTGGTGCAACAATGGAGAATTATAATGAATACCTCAAAATTTAATGTTTTTTCATTCGCCACAAGCATTATGTCAATTACCAACCAATGAGCCTAATGGATATGTCCGTAGCAGTTAAATCTACAAGTATGAAAGAGCTTGGTTTAACACTGAATACAAAACTCAATATCTTCCACAGTTATAAGACTTCTATATGGAATTAATCGACTGAAACATATTCTTCACTCTAAGTCACCCCTTTGAAACAGTATTTTATTTCGCCGAATTATACACTTGCTGCCTTCCAAATTTATAACTTTTCTTAAACAAGCAGTAGATCTAACCCAAACGTTGTGGCGACGAATGCAACAGGCTTTTATGTACTAAACGGCGATTATCTTGCCACCGGCCTCGGCTTAGCATCGACGAGTCTTGTTCATACATTTAGGACACGGTACAGATCAAGGTTTAATTTTCGGCGGAATGCATCGTAAATGAGAACTGAAACACTCGCATCGACCAAACACAAAGAACGACCTTCCAAGGCCTATATCACTGTCCAAATTATAACAAACAATTTTAAATTAAAGTATCACCACTTAAAACAGTTTTATTGAAGGATTATATTTTAATCTTGATCTTTTTTACTTCACAATATATAATAAATATCAATCGTTACACTGCAAAGCAATGCCCATTTTACTTTTTTGTGGTTTTTTTTAACAAATGAAGTCAGCATCTGTTGCCTCTGTTTTACCAGTAATAATGATTTTAGAGGACATAGGCAAGAAGCTGCTTCATCTTGCAATAAAATGAGAACGTCTCACATCTGTCACTATAGCATGACCGATTTGGCAATATAGTTGCTCAATTAGGAGCTCTGCTTCTTCCACCCAGATTAAGGAATCCAGGCCATTCAACACTGATATATCCAAATGATAACAGCATCCAATGGTGAGTGCGGAATAATACCGGGAGAGCCAATAAACTAAGAACTGGCTACGCGGTATTTTACCAGTTCGGTTATCGGCGCTCGTTGCCGTCTGCGGCTATCATAGAATGGTGCGGATGCAAGCATACGTTTTTAAAATTACTTTTAAAGGTTTTGCTTCAAATTTAGAAAGGAGGCGCTGAAATTGGCCATCGTCGTTGCCCATACGTTTTGGCACCCCTTTAGGAAACTATCCATCACTCGCCGTAGTTCACGTTGAAAAATGCTGGCAATTCGTGGCAGATATTTTGCGTTGCTTCTTCCATGGTGTGTAGGTTTGTCTTGTGCACTTTATGGTTTAATTTACCCCAGGGATAGAATCGCGGGGGATTAGGTTGGGGGACCAAAGGGACTACAAATCTGTACAAATAATTTAATCCTCAAACACACTTTCAACTGTTCTCATCGAAATATTGGCCTATGAACTGTGGCAGTTTTGTTGCAAAAAGGACAACATAACCCTCCTTGTCTGTTGATTCTCTAAAAATGGGGACAAAATTGTATACACTTATGTAAGGGTATAAACAGTCAATTCGCCAATAATTGGTCCAATAACTCTTCCTAAATTCATGGTGCACCATACACAGACTTTTTCGTCATGGACAGATCTTTCATTAACAATACTAGGTTTGGCAGAGCTCTAATAATGATTATTATTTTTGTCTACACGCATATCCATTAAGGTGAAACCATGCCTCTTCCGAGAAAAGTATTAAATAAGGATTTATTTCTGCATTGTATCCACACACAAAATCTGCGCCGGCTTACAAGAGCACTTGGTTCGTGAGCATATACTAATGTTGTTTATATAGTATTTGTATGTATTTCACGAGTTTGCAGTTCTTCGCACAGAGCCATTAGGAATGCCTGCTGTTGTGAAAGACGCCTAAGTGATGATGACTGGTGTCGTGTAATGTTTCTTCGGTAAGAGGGCTACGCTGTCTTCAGCTTTCTCATACTGAACGCTTCCCGTGGCCTGAAATGTATTATAAAGTGCATGAATTGTTGTACGGCCTGGAACTTTTACACTAGGAAATCCTGCAAATTGTATTTTCGCTCGACGAAGTGAATGAGTTAGTGCATACGAATCATAAATAAATGCACAATGCGCAGTAGAAAATATTTACTAAATCATAAATGTTTTGTGAATACACGCAGGTCAAAACAATAAATAACACGCAATAACTGACTTACACCATATCTCTGCCAACTGAATATTGCTGAACCGAGTAGAACAAAGCCGCTTTAGTAACGTCACCTTGACTGCAGCAGCAAGGAACCATGCACCTACACCCCCGGTGAAAAAATACCGCTCAGTCGGTCCACTCTCTGTGTTATGTTCCACGCCGATAAATGTACGTCTTCAGGAGATAACAAGAACCCTCCGCAACAGCTACAGAGGACTATGCAAAAGTTTCACTCATAATAAAAATCATCTGATTCGTCAAATTTTCGACCATTATCCCCTTCATCCACCATACAGAAGGCTAAAACGAAAACACCAACCCAATCTCCGTTTGTAGCCCAACTTCTTTAACCACTTCAGGCTTATCGGGATCTAATCATCAGAACATGTGTGACTCCTCCTACATGACTTAATGAGCCATAACATACAGAACATCAGTCAACAAGCGAACACAAACTATTCAAACTAATTAACCTGAAATACCACTGCATGTCTTTTGTTCCAGTGAGCAGGCGTATTATGTAAGTTTAAACTCTTCAGTATTCCTCAGTTCAGAAATGTCATGCTTCATCTTTATTCAAACGCTACGTTCCCACATGTTACAGAAATAAGAATGGGTAATGTGAAACTGATTGCATGACTAACAAAAGTTTCCGTTACAAACGATTATGATTTAATTACGTTACATACCTTTTATGCAGCCCCAAGGTAATGGAATCTCAACATCTTCTGCCTGATGCGTCACTGATGTAACCTGCAAGAAAACAATATATTTTATTTTATCTACCGGCTAGCCGGAAAATGACCGCCTCCGCAGCGCAGCGGTAGCGTGCTTCCTTCTGGCGCGGAGGACTCGGGTTCGATTCCTGGTACCGGTATGAGAATGTTTCCCCCGCTGGGAAGGTTTGGCAAGGGAGCACTCAGCCTAGTTATGTCCCGGAGGGGTCAATTGAGGAGCGACTTCATGGAAAAGTGGCGACCCCAGGTCGTGAAGGTCGCAACTGGCTGGGAGGGTTCGGGGCGCTGACCAGTATTGCAGCTCACTCATGACGCCTGTGGTGGGCAGAGGTGGAGGACGCAGTGCCAGGCGACAAGCCTTGGCCCTTCAAGGGCTCTTGCGATGGTTTTTTTTTTTTTTTTTTTTTTTTTTCCAGCTGGTCCAGCTCAAGAAGGGAAACTCATAGGGAAAAGATACATAAAAAATAAAGAACTATAAACTGTTTAACAACATTCTATAGTCCTTCCTGAATAAGGAATTTAAATGCGAGACAAGTGAAACCAATCTGAGGAAAATGACAATCAAATCTGTGAAAATATACAGGATCGCCATGTTACTGGAAAGGCAATAGAAAGATTTAACTCTTGCATGTGACTGGGCGTTTCATAAATCTACATCGAGGAAAATACCCACCAAGAGGAAACCAGTCCCATGGTGGAACGACTTTAACGAAAAGGATAAACCAGGGTTGCCAACCCGTACGATAATTATGGGGGCATACGATAATTTGAACATTTTTACTCATGGTTGTCAACCCATACGATAATTATGGAGGTGTACGATAATTTCGACACCGATGAAATATCTTTTTCACTGGTTTGTCACACCAGCGAAATGAAATTAATTAGAAATAGCGACACCACTTTTACCCTCATGGTCTGTCTTCACGCCTCTAAGGCAACCACTTCATATCCTACTAATGATTTTACCCTTTATCCTCTTGTTGCCAGTGTGCCCAGATCTGGTAATCTCAATGAAGAAAGCACTGTTCAGAAAATTGACGATCAATGGAGAAAACTCGGAATACGTGATATTCCGTGTGAAATAAAGAACGTGCCTGAACCTGACAGCTTCTGGAATGCTGTTAAACACATGTTACCTTGATGGAAGCCTACTAATTTCAAAGAACTGGCGGAGGTTGCACTATCGGTGATTTCATTGCCCCACAGAAACATTTCTTGTAAAAGAGTGTTTTCCAAACTAGGTTTAATAAACACCAAAATTAGAAACATTTTGGCGCTAGATATGGTAAATGGACTTATTCGGTCGTCTCAGCTTATGAAAGAATGTGGTGGGTCCGGAAATTTGCAAGCCACCGACTTTATCTCAACAACAAAGTTGTATAATGCTGCAACAGTTGAGGAAGATGATGAACTTCTAGGTGAATAGAGCGAGAAACGTAAGTAATAAAGCTGTAATACTGATTGAGGTCATTAATCTTGCAAGTGGATACACCTAAGCATCAACACTATTACATTTTCATAAGTGTTATGCTGATACAGTTATTGTTGTAGCATTTGGTTTATGATATACGATAGTTTTGAATCCAAATCTATAATTTTAAGTGGCCGGTTCGATAATTTTACTTTTAAACAATGGCGACCCTGGGATAAACCCTCCACGCAGAAGGCAACAGAACACTTAGTAACAGCTTGGAGAAGAAAGGAAAACTCCGTACAATGCAAGTAAAAGTGAATACCAACTACAAAAAGAAAAGTTAGACTCATGAAAAAAATACTGCACTATCCAACATGGAAGAAACCCTTGGCACGCAGCATACAAACACTACAGGAAAGATAAGGACCCTACCCACCTTAACAACTATTGAAAATGCAGATGCTACCTATACAACCGATGTCCAAGAAACGCTTCGGCGTATGATAGGCGACCTCACTCCTGAACACAATACAGGAATTGAATCAGTGCAACAGGGAACGCGTAGACTACAAGAAGGATCATTATATACACCGGATGACAGGAAATTCACAGTAGAACAAATAAACCAGGTTATTCAAAAGTTTAATCCCAAAAAGTACCAGGAAAATATGGCATAACCCAATCATCATCCATGGTCATCTACATTAAATGTCTAGGTCAAGGATGCTTTCCAAAAATATCAACAATCCGTATTGTTAAACCAGGAAAGGAAGAAAGTCACGCCACAAAGTCCAAACCAATAAGTATATTAAATACTGAAGGGAAAATGCTAGGAAACTTGATGATAGGATATATAATTACATATATACAAACAATTTGCTCAACATTAATCAATATGGACTTATCCCTCAAAAAAGCAGCATAGACGCAGCATTAGCAGCTAAGAAGATTATAACAGCCAATTTAGACCAGGAAAATAGTGTAATAATTATCAGCCTTGATGTTTTGTTGTTGTAGCTGTAGTTGTTAACGCCCGCTTTTACTACTACGGCACCGCAGGCGGTGACACTGATGAATTGATGATACATGAAGATGGAGCACCGGTGGAATGAGATGGCGGGGGAAACCGGAGCACCCGGAGAAAACCCGCCCTGACGCCCCTTCGTCCCCCACGAATACCACATGCGGGTCCCTGGGAAGCCTTGATCTGAAGGGAGCATTCGAGGCTGCTTGGTATTCTGGCATATTCCACAATTTAAGGAATCTAAAATGTCTATAAAATCTATGTTATTTAACCAAAAATTATTTTACAGGCAGATTACGCAAACTTTCAGTCATAGCAGAGTAGAAAAAGAAGTGACGAAGGGCTGTTCTCAGTGGTCCTGCTGTGGTCCAGGGGTCTGGAGCATTTTATGGCACCTTTTACTCAGCTTACGTTACGTGTTACAAAGTACGAATTAGCACTATTTGCAGCAGACCTGGTACTAATGACATCAGGAGACAATAAATAAGTAGCAGAAATGTATGTAAATGCTGATCTACACCAAATAGAAGATTGGGCAAAACATCCAAACTCCAGTTCCACAACACCAAATCAAAAACAAGCTGATAACAAGGAAAAGAAAAGAAGAAAAAAGTCAAATACATAAGTGTATAATAAACAACGCGAAAGTGGAGCAATATAATAACTAAAGTTCCTAGGTATCTTATTCGACAACAAACTGAATTTTGCGTGCACATAAAAATAGTCCTAGAGAAATGCATGAAACTTGTAAATGCTTTAGTAAAGTCAGCAAAGTTGAACAGGGTTCAAGCACAAATCTTAAGAACATATGTATAAGGCGCTTTGCTTCCGACACTGTTATACGGAGTGCAAGTGTGGGAAGAAGCTGTCCTAAAAGAAAGAATATACTCAAATACGAGCGAGTACCATGATTGATGAATATAAAAATCGCAAAAGCTTACCGAACAGTGTCATATTGAAGCGTCCTGCATTTTAAAGCAGTCAAGCCAATAAACATAAAAATCCAGGAAATATTAAGAGATATAGAAGGACACAAATCACGAGCGCGATTGAAATACCGACATTAACCGAAGAAGCCCCGAAACTGAGCGAGCAGCCCCATCCTGCATACAGCGTGAGCGTCCAAGAAGCACAAGAAAACTTAACCATAAAGCACAAAAATTTACACCAACGGGAACAAGATAAATGGAAAAGTCGAGAAACTGCAGTCATCTTTCAAAATGGAGAATTGGTTAAAAATTAAAATATAAACTCGGTACCTATTGCAATATGACCAAACAGAACAGGTAGTGATATTGTAGACTTTCATAGAACTAGAAGGCAACAGGGAGTTTAATGTAGGACAGAAATTAGTCAAATTCGAAGCAGAATGATGGAAGAAATAAAGTCTAAGATAAAGCAACTGTAGGAAAATTATGGTATAATCCACATAAAATGGGTAAAAGCACACTCGGGGCCACACGGCAGCGAACTAGCAGATCAATTGGCAAAGAAAGCCGCGCAAGAAGATAACGGAGAGATTATCTACAATAAGATCCCCAAAACCCACACCATCAAGGAAGCAAAGGGGAGAGGATTTCGTAGATGGCAATACCAATGGGATAATACAACCAAAGGAGCGATCATCAAAATATTTTTTCCTTCAGCGCAGGAACGCTTAACATTTAAGATTTTTTAAGAATTATACGAGGTGCCTTGTAATTCCTCATATTATGATTAACTCAGGAGAATGTCTTTGTCCTAGAACGCGCAATCGCGCTGTGGAGTAGAGAGCTTCTTGGTACGATGTATACAAAGTAACATCAGCAGCTCAAAATTAATGTCTACAAGGCAGTTGGACTGTAAGCAGCGCCAGTGTTGGTACAATAGCGTAGTTCTTCAGTCTCTAATAAACAATTCATTAGCAATATTACTGAAAGTATGATCATATTGCTTAGTTTGATGCGGCAACAAAATGTACTAGTGATGCTCTTTGGCGTAATATTTATTTTACCGGGAAATAAAGGTTAAGTTGCTTTTGAAGCAGGGTGTAAAACGTCAGCGCGAGAGGAAAAAACTGCGCGATTACTCAGGTTCGCTTGTGTCAACCACAAGGTCATAGCTAAATTCCCGAGACAAATACGGTACTTGTCCAGAAAATCAATGCAGCTGCCATAACGTACTGATAACCTCCTTCATTCAGCAATACGGTATAAAAATAGCATTCCAACATGTAGACAAGGTGCTGTATTGTCAGCATCATGCTGCATTGTACTCAAAGCTCTGAAGACCCGCTTCCATATGATACGGCAAGGTAACTAGAGAAAATGATACGGAAAGATTCAAAGAACGCCGTCATGGTCCAAGTCGTGTTAATTCCGTAGACTGTCGCTAGAGCATAGCTTTAAGATAATCTGTGGCTTTAAGTGAAAGCCACTCTAAATGGCGCACCAGAGGCCAGCCACTGATTCAGCTGCCGAGGCTGATTGAACTATCACCACTATGCATTGTTAGATGGGGCAAGCAGAATGCTTCCATAGATAACCGTAGACTCGCTTAGAAGAGTGACAAAGCGACGGCACAGATAATCAACACCGCGTATAGGGCGAATCCATTGTTCAGAAGGAAACGAAAATGGTCTAATGTGTCCTTCCTTGTTTCAGAGACAATTAGAAATACAATCAGGCACACTACACATTTGTCCCAATATGTAAATACAAACCTATAAACAGTGACGTTAATAGCAGCACACATGTTGAAAACGTCAGACATTTAGTAATAGTTCAATATTTATGCTGCAAGGAATGAACACACTATAGCACTATTTATGTGAATTACATTTTGAAGCCACTATGATATTAAAACTACTAAAATAAGTGAGTGAGTGAGTGAGTACGTGAGTGAGTGAGTGAGTTGAGTGAGTGAGTGAGTAAGTAAATAAATAACTAAATAAATACACAAATAAAGAGAGAAA
>CM060963.1:105026034-105046167 GCA_030765045.1 Tenodera sinensis
GTCTTTTGTCTGTTTCGTCTTTGGGTTATATATACATATGTACATATTTACAAATTATATACAGACACATACACGCACGCATTCACCCACACACACACTCGTACACACATACACACACATCTTCACTGGGCACACCAGAAATATGCGTCCCAGCGCACTACACTATTTACAGTTTTGACACTATATACACTGTCCCGCGGTGGCAGCTCCTGAATATTTTCCGAGGCGAGGGCCTCTGCCGGAACATGTATGTGGCTTAGGGACGAGGTTGCGTGGACGCGCATTAGTCGGCGAGCCGAGCCGCTTCTAGAACATTTTTATCCTAGTATGTTTGCGGTGCTTCGGCTCGCCTTTGCCGATGTTAGCGATCACGTCATTTTCGTGGTTCCTAATGCGCGTCCATGCCGCCATTGCTCTTTTGTCTATTGCCTCCGGGATGAACGGGATATGAGTTTCGAGGTGAAGAGTTTGGGTGGTGGTGAGGAGTGGAGTAGAGAGGATTTTTCTGAGGGAGAGGTTTTGGAGGGTTTGGAGTTGTTTGAGGGCAGTTTTGGAGGCATTAGCCCAGGCCACACATGCATACAGGACCACCGAGAGAATAAATGACCTATATAGTATAAGTTTTGACTTTAGTCGCAACTGTTTACTACGGAAGATGGGGGCGCACAGCTTTAGCCGCTGTCTGCCTTTATTGGCGCTATTTTTTATGTGGGTGGACCAACACATTGTTCGGTCCAAGGTGACACCTAAGTATTTAACTTGCTGACGGCAGTGCAATATTTGACCATCGACCGTTAGGTCCGTTGCCAAAGTGTGACGCCGCTTAGAAAAATGAATCAGCTGGCATTTGTCGGGATTAATTTTGATTTTCCAGTCATGTTGCCATGAGAGGAAATTGTTCACATAACGTTGCATTTCTGCAAGGCCGAAACGTGGATTTCTATGGTGGTTGTATATTGCAGTGTCGTCAGCATACATGGCGACCTTGCATCTGGCGTCCACTGGGAAATCATTGGTGAACAATATATACAGAAAAGGGGACATTATTGCCCCTTGTGGGACGCCAGCCCGCATCACTCGCTCCCGTGAGGAGGAGCGGCCCACTTGGACGTAAAACTGCCGATTTTCTAGAAAATTGTGCAGCAAGTATAGATAATTTTGAAGAGCCGGGAAATTGTGGTGCAGTTTATAAATAAGGCCATTGTGCCAGCACCGGTCAAATGCAGCTTCTACGTCCAGAAATAGCGCCAACGTTGAAGCCCCATTGTTAAATTGCTCTGTTACGTCATCAGTTAGTCTGAGGAGCTGAAGTTCAGTGGAATGTCCTTTTCTAAAGCCAAACTGTGAATTTGAGAGTTCATGTGTTGCGGAGACTTGTTTTTGAAGCCGAGAAAGGATACATTTTTCGAGCAGTTTACCAATAGTAGACAAAAGACTAATGGGACGGTAGTTTTGCGGTTGTCTGGTGCTTTTCCCTTGCTTTGGGAGCATGATAACCTTAGCTCGTTTCCAAGTAGAGGGGAAATAGCCTTGCTGCAAACAGGCGTTAAATATCTTTGTTAGTTGCACCAGAGCTTTTCTCGGGAGATGCTTAAGTTCCTCATTAGTCACTTTGTCTGGACCGGCAGACTGAATCTAGGCAAAGCAAAGCAAAGCAAAAATGTTTATTTGGGCATGTTTTACAACATGCCCGGGCTGTTTAGGGAATTCCCTCTTCAGCCTAGTGTGGTAATTGTTTTTGGTACGGATTGGGAGTTCCCTCGGCGTTGGTGCATATTAATGTTTATTGTGTTTTTGTTGACATTGTGTAGTGTAGTGTGTTGTAATTTGTGTATTATGTGTATCTGTGTCAGGTTTCACATCCATGGCTCCATTATGTGATTCTGCCCAAAAGACCTTAAGTTTTTCTGCTGGTTTTTGTTTTTTATTTTGTGCTGCTGCAAGGCTCATTGTTAGTTTTTATATGTGTGGTGTGTTTTTGAATGTTTTGGGGTTTTTGTGTGTGTTTTTTGTTTTGTGTCTAAATGTTTTGAAAGTGTTGTAAATGGTCTCGTATTTTCTGTTCTTCTTGTTCCTGGTACTTGTCGTAAACTTTTATTAGTGTAATGAGGGGAGGGTTTTTTTCTGTTGGTGTTTCTTGTATGGTCTTCATCTTTTGTGCTGTGTTTATAAGTGTTCTTCTGTAGCTTCTTGTGTATGCGTTATGTATGTATTTTATGAATTGTTGTGCTATGTGTGAGTCTATGGGTTGTGTGTTTGTGTATTGATATATAGTGTTAGATTTGAATGATGGTAATAGTTTGTGTGCAGTCCGTAGGCATCTTCTTTCGAATGCTTTTATTTTATTCATCATGGTTGTTGTGATGAGGGGCATTGTGGCTACGGCTGCATATGTAAGTTGTGGTCTGACTAGTGTGATATAGAGTTTGTGTAAAATTTGTGGTGTGAGTCCTCTTTTGTTGAGTCTGGCCAGATAGTTTAGTGTTGAGTGTATGGGACGTGCTTTTTTGAGTAGTTGTGTATAGTGTGATTTTATCTTTAGTTTATTGTTGATGTGTATTCCTAAATATTTAACTGTGTCTTTACATGGGATTTTTTGTTTGTTGAAAGTGAGTGTGGCTGTTTTGTATGTGTGTTTACGTATCTTTCTAATTACAATGGCTTGTGTTTTTTGTATATTTATGGTTATTCTCCATTTTTGTGTCCATTGTAAAAAAGTGTTTAGTTGTTTTTCTAGTTTGCCTCTGGCTCCTAGAAGTGTGGCGTGTGTGCTCCAATATGCAGTATCGTCTGCATATTGGGCTAGGTGTATGTTTTTGTGTATCGGTTGTGGTGTGTCGGCAGTGTAAAGTATGTACAGGAGGCCTGAGATAGCACTCCCTTGTGGTGTTCCTGCATTTAGGTGTATGGTATTAGATAGTTGTTGACTGATACGTATTTGTCCTGTCCTGTCAGTTAAGAAGCTGGCTATCCAACGTACAATCCGTGATGGAATTTTGAAGTCCGTAAGTTTGTAGAGTAGTCCGTTTGTCCAACATTTATCAAAAGCGGATTGTACGTCGAGGAATGTCGCTACTGTGACAAATCCTCTGTTATATGAGTCTTGTAAGTTAGAGAGTACACGTACAAGTTGGTCCTGTATAGTAATGTCGCTTCTATAGCCAGCTTGTGTCGATGGTATGAGTTTTTTTTTGTGTGGTAATATTTGTCAGTCTGTACGCTACAATCTTTTCGAATGCCTTGGAGAGAGTGGAGATAAGGGATATCGGTCTGTAGTTTTTATGGTCCGTTTTGTCTTTTCCTGGTTTTTCGAAGAGTAGTATGTGTGCGCACTTCCATTGTCGTGGGTGGTAACCATGTCTGTACATGTGACTGTATGTTGTGGCGAGTAGTTCCATTGTGTTGTCGGGTAATTGTTTTATCATTTCGTACGTAATGTTGTCTGGTCCTGGTGCTGTGTTTTTTGTTTTATGTATAATGGTTTTGATGTCTTGTACTGTTATTGGTCTGTCAGTGTCATCATTTTCGTCTAGTTCTGTTATGTCCATTTGTGGTGTGTAAAGGTGTTGGTTGTGTTGTATGTGTGTATTTACTGTTTCAAAATGTGTATTATTAAATTTTGGGTCGTCTGGGGTTTGGAAAACATTTGTGTAGTGTTGTCTGAAAACTTCTAGTTTTTGTGTGATGTCGTGTATAGTTTGTCCATTTTGTTTAATTGGGTATTGTGGATATGTTTTTTGTCTTGTGCTTTTTACTAATCTCCAGAATTTGGCTGGATCTCTGTGATGTGTGTCTGTCATTTTATCGAGTAAAGTGTTCCATTTGTCTATGTTGAAATTTGATATAGCATCTTTTACGTCTTGTTGTAGTTTGTTTAGTATGCGTTTGTCTTCTGGAGAGTGTGTTTTTATGTACTGTCGGTGTGCTTTCCTTTTGTTTTTTATGATTTGTATAATGTGTTGTGGTAGTGGTCTGCTGTAAGGGTTTATGTTAATTGTTTTTTCTGGTACTGAAGCTTTCCGTGCTTGTGTAATTATGTCTGTGAGTGTTGTGGCATACATATCAATGTCATGCCATGTTGTAGGTGGTGTGAGTGTTGTGTTCTGTGTGAGTCGTTCTGCTGTTTGTTTATAAATGTTCCAGTCCGCGTTTTTAAAGTCATTTATGATTATTGTCCTGTTTGCTTGTGTGTACCATGGGTGTGTTCTAAGTGTTAGTATGAGTGGAATGTGATCTGTATCTGGAGGTGCGTCTGTTATAATGTCTTCGACTTGTGTAAAAGTCCGTTTGGAAGTTAATATTTTGTCTGGTGAAGTCGGTTGTTGGTTTCCTGTCCCTATTCTCGTCGGTCCTGGTGCCATTACAAGTCTTAAGTCTGTTTGTCGAAGTACTTTGGTCAGTTCGCGTCCATGTGCGTTCGTGGTTTCGTCGAGTAAATGTTTACTGTTAGCGTTAAGGTCTCCTGCTAGTATTAGGTCGGGGAAATTGTCGTTTAAGTATCGTAATAGTGTGGAAGGGAAAGGGTCTTTGGGAGGGACGTATAATGTGGCTATAACGATTTTCTTTCTTTGAGCTACTGATGTTGCGATATTTATACCTAGAGCGCGGCCGATAAGAACCGCCCACTTTTTTACCATTGGCCGAGCTCCGGCCGATGGAGGCACGTGCGGAACCAATCAGGTGATTGCCGATGTTTCTCTGCACTGTGGAGGAGAGATATGCTGAATGACTGGTGTCCATGCTTTGCTGATTTGAAGGCCTTCATCCCTGTTGAAGTTGTTTTTATTCGCTTTAATGTATAGAGCTTCTTTAATCACCCTATCGTAGTACCTAGAGGACTTTTCAAGAATTTTTGTAGAGGCGAATTTGATTTTATGATCTGTATTATATGTGTGCTCAGCCACTGCGGATTTTTCTGGGTATCCTAGTCTAATACAACGTTGATGTTCTTTGATGCGATCTTCTACAGTTCTACCTGTTTGTCCTATGTAAACTTTGCCGCAACTGCATGGGATTTCATAAATGCCTGGTGCACGAAGACCTAAATTATCTTTAGCAGAGCCTAAAAACTGTTTTATTTTGGTTGGAGGTTTGAATACGGTTTTTATTTGATATTTCATGAGCAATCTTCCAATTTTCCCCGACAGGGCGCCACAATAAGGGATGACTGCTAAGCCTGCATGTTCTTTCGTTGTATTAGGTTCACGGTTTCGTTTGGAGTGGATTTTCTTAAAAGTACTGTTTATTTCCTGGTTGGTGTATTGATTCTGTCTGAAAACTGTACGCAGGTGTTGTATTTCTTGAGGTAGATTTTCAAGATCAGAGATAGCAATCGCTCGATGTATGAGTGTTGAGAGGACTGTCCGCTTTTGTGCCGGGTGATGACAGCTGGTGCTGTTAAGGTATAGGTCGGTGTGAGTTGGTTTCCTATACACCTTATGCCCCAGTTGACCATCGTTTTTTCTATAAATAAGTAAATCCAAGAAAGGTAAGCCGTCCTGGTGTTCAGTTTCCATGGAAAACTTAATGTTGGGATGGATGCTGTTGAGAAATTCATGGAAAGCTGTCAGGGCATCTTTTCCGTGTGGCCATATCACAAAAGTATCGTCTACATAACGGAAGAAATGAGTAGGAGCAAGGGGTGCAGTTTTGAGTGCCACATGTTCAAATTCCTGCATGTAGAAATTGGCTATAGCCGGAGATAAAGGAGAACCCATAGCAACACCATCCACTTGTTCGTAATAAGTGCCATTAAACAGGAAGTAAGTTGAAGTTAAAGCATGGTGGAATAAGCTGATCATCTTGTCATCAAAGTGGGGTTTCAACAGTTCTAATGTCTCTTGGAGGGGCACTTTAGTGAAGAGAGATTCTACATCGAAACTAACCAGTATGTCTGAGGTAGTTACCTGGATTTCCTGTATGACTTTGGTAAATTCTGAAGAATTTTTCACATGGTGACTGCAATTTCCAATCAATGGTTGCATTAGCTCAGTTAGATATTTAGCCAGAGCGTATGTCGGAGAGCCTATAGCGTCAACAATGGGCCTGAACGGGATATTTGGTTTGTGTATTTTTGGCAGGCCATAAAGTCTGGGAGGAGGATGGCGGCAGAGTTAGTCGCTGAAAGCTTGGGTAGTTACCCTAATCTGACCTGGCTGTTAGCCCGAGAAACTATCATCGGTAAAGAAAGAGTCAGATAAAATAATAATTAATATGCCTCATTAAATGTGGATTTTGATTACTCAGGAAAACACATTGACAAGAAAAAATAAGTAAGGAAATAATTTTTTAAATGTATCTGTGATGCCATTAAACAAACTTTAGCAAGAAAAGAGAGCGCTTAAATTTTATAAATCTTTTAAGGATAGTAGTGCTGGACTCTAGTGAATTACTGAGACGATTGAAGGTAGCTCAAATTATTCTTTTTAGACAGTTGATAGTAAAAGTCGGGCTTCTAGTAGTTTACGATAGTGTTAAAAGTATAAAATTCTACCACTCAGTGCGCAAAAGTTTTTAACACTCCGATAATGCCAACTTTGGTTTCCTACAGAATGTGACTATGGCCTCGTTCAAGTAGGCCACGAATCCCAGTTATACAATGCTTATATAGAATGGCGTGTCATTTGAATGTGAATATGTGCTGAACCTATTGAAGCAGCGGAGAGACTGAAATTACAATTGTTATCCAAAAAATCAAGAAAGCAATACGACATTGCATACAACATGGGGAATGCAAAATCAGGATAAAGGCACACGTCTAGAAATTGAGTGAATGGGCACATGGCAACAGTGTAGTCTTTGGAAATAAGCGAAATGACAATGCTGCCAGGTCCAAAGGTTGTTTCAGGCTGAGGTAATCTACAACTGAATTACATTCTGTTTAATACCTCATGAACTATTTTAATCGCTGGCATCAAGTTCTTTTAACTATCCAGTTTTGTGATCGCTGATACACCATTTCCTTTAGTATGGTATGTAATACACTAAATTCATTTTCATTCTACGCTTTGAGTGTTATTTTCACATAGTATGATACTTGTGTCGTATTACTGCATAAAAAATATAAACTAATGTAATCATGCCGAGGTATTTAATTTTCTAAAATAATTATTTTATTTTATTTTATTTCATTATGCCTGAAACATTTTAGTTTTCGTGCATTTTTTAACATGAACAAGACATAGTGCTTTCTTATAATCCATTGTAAGCTAACAAAGCACTGAACCTTTGAATGTGAGTTATTTAAAGGAAAAGATTAGATATTCATTTGTAGAAGAATGATTGATAGTTGAAGTAGGCGCATTCCCTGTGTTGTCTACAGAAGTAATTGTAATCAGTATCTTCTAAAGCATTTAGTTCTAAAAATTCAATCGTATTGCAGCAATATGATAGTATTGTATAATATATTTGACCCGTGTTATATAAATCATGATCTTCCCGTTGAGATAGAAATGAAGGGGGAGGGAAAATTATGCGCTTGGTGGGATTCGATCCACGTTCACGGAGCCATTCTGTGTCCGCGTTAAAAGCGTTTTAATGCTCTCGGCTAACACTTATGTACAGGAATTGAGTGTGGATTATTAAGCTTACTCTGGTAAGCAAAGAGCTCAACAGACATCGCTTTTTTACTTCTGGTCCACTAGTTAATCATAACCCAATAGTAACATATTTTCTGCAGACGTAGTGATGTTGAATTTGCAGTATTTACGCTTTAATTTAGAATTTTAGAGTGATTACTGAAATATCGCTTTCGAAAGTTGCGAGGTGAGGCAATGGGTGCCATCCGCTCTGAACATCAAGGGAAGCATATGACAACTATATGATACATTCCATTCTCATACTATCTATTTAGGAACGCCTGAGAATTAGGTGAGTCTTTGCGCAGGTCTTACCGAAAGTGGGTGTTTACTTTTATGAAAGATAGTACATTTTAACCCTTGTATCATAAATAACTATTTCGGGCTTGTGACAGGCTGTGCTTTAATGGACAAGTGGATTATACGTATTGTGGTCTTTAAGAGAAATTAGTATCACTATTAATGATGATTCCACATGTTAGGTGGATTTATTCCCGTTTCGTAGATTCCCGTTTTGTCGACTTTCAGAAAAATTCCCGTTTTGTCGACTGGCTTTTTAACCTATACATCAGTGTCATTATTAATTCCCGTTTCGTCGATTCACTAAACCTTCCTTACAGACTTAGGACGGTCAAAGTAAAAGATTGCAAATTTACTGTTTGAAATTCACAAGCTGTTACGATGGTGTGTTTAAAAGTTTTATCAACAATTTTGTCTCGTCATAGTAAACGACAAATATGCATAAATTCAATCTGTAGATACAAATTTTGTCAAACTTGAGATGGTACAGCTCATTAGTCAAATTTTACTATGTATCGAGCCACTGACTTACAAAATAATCGTTAAATTCGACCATGGTTTCAAATATAGGTGATGTTTCCATTATATATAGAAATCCATCTTCGATGTAATCCGGTGGTAAGTACTCAAGGGCAGCACGCATTTTTATATGGTCTCGAATTTCCTTTTCCTGTTTGTATAATTGAGTAAGCCCCAGTCCCTGAGTTTTTCTCCAGGTGGCTTGGTTAAAGTGGAAATTACAGCTTTTGATTTCCACATTCGAAAAAACATTTTTAGTGGCGTTGATTGCCACTTTTTCAAAATTGGTATGGAACTTTTGACGGTTAAATTGTGGTATTGTATCCTTCAATAATCGGAATAACCGACAGTAGGCATTTTCTTTTCGATCGGGTAACAAAGCATACACAACTGGAACTACGTTAGTTGTCTCGTTTGTGCTATCGACATCCATGTGGATAGTATATAGTTGATCAAACAGCGGACAACAAGACTTAAAAGTTCCATCTCCAAAGAAACATGAGCCTGAGTTTAACAAAATTGCATCTCCTGAAAATGCCAGGATACGATCCTCAGTGCCATTGTGCAAAAGAACGAAATCACTAAAAGTTTCCGGAATAATATCTTGGCACAAGTTGGAAGGGCATGTATTCCCAAAGCACTATCTCTTGCATTGTATAAAGTGTGCTTCACTGGGGTGAATGTGGGTATTTGGGTCACAAAATCTAAACCTTTGTCTTTAACACTTACAATTTCTTGAGAATATAATTGCGGTATCGGCGTGTTCTCTTCTCTAGCCCTCTTTTTGATTTTAGTAATACACATTTCTACTTAGTTTTTGGCAATGTTGGGTTTACACGTATGGTCACTGTTTTTAAGTATTACTGATATCTGCGAGACGGGCATTTTCGCGTATAGCAGGTCCATCTTTTGTTTTGATTCTGGTAAACTTTGTTAAGCGTTAACTTATACCCCGCACACAGAATTATCGGTTTCCCTCGTTTCAATTCAATGATTTCAAACTCCATTTTTTAAGCTGTGCTGCACACTGACTTTACCCTTGTTATCTCACTGAACGCCCACAATAAACTATAGTAGAGGGTAGGATTGCTTGTTCACCTGCGTCGACAAAACGGGAAGGGTCATAGCCAATTAGCCTTGAGTTGACGAAATGGGAATAAAGTAGATAAAATTACGTAGTCTACGAAACGGGAATCGACGAAACGGGATGTTTCGGTTAGGTGTATAAAGCCCGTTTAGGAACGGATAAAAGCTTTGCACTCATTCTTAATAGTTTGGGTGTTGATTTGCTCCTGAAGAGTATATTCCATGAAACTGTTGAAATGAAGCTGGTAATCTCAACTTCTAATTTTCACCTTAGACATGGTAACAGCTTATAGTAAAACTTTGAAATGCTTGAAATCGATAAGGGATATGAATAAATTGTAAGAGATAATTTTATTGGAACACTTTATATATACACATAATTTGTACTCCATACCTATAAATATGTATATACAATATACCATTCACATTAGCAATAAATAAATTAATAAATACGTAAATAAATATCGTGAATATAGAGAAATACAATACATAATCATTTCTAAATGCAACTAGCATTTGTTCATTTCTAGCAGATGACTATATACACATGCTAAAGTTGCTCATAGTTGCCTATATACGTACAATCAAGTAAATTAAAAATAGTGTAACTAATACCTCAAAATTATAATAAATACATAAATTTACATGTTAGATATTAAATTGAATTATAAAAATTATCTCACAAAAAACCAATGCACATTATAGTAGATTAAATCTCAAATTCAAATCAACTTGAAAATTCGATGTATGCATTCCGGTACTCATGATGTGAAGTTTATTTCTCTGCTTCATTTTTCACTTTGTCCCCATCTCTTGCTTAAAATCTTCTGGAGCCATTGGATTTCACTCATTATGATTTGCTTGTTTTCCCCTGCTAAAGGTCCTTTGTAGTAAACGAGGCCATCTATGCGAAGAATGCTATCTCTACAACAATGAAACCAAGTAGAGCTGTTAAAAGGACAATAACAGAAATGTTGGCATTTAATTACTAAGTAACTATAGCACTTCCAAAATATTTCCTTAGTAATGCAAGGGTTTTGCGTCTCAGGAGCTGAACATGTCACAACCGGCCTAGCTACAATCTGATCTCGCAACGTAAAAATGTGTATAAAATATTTCGTTGCCGTAAAACGGGACAACTTTGCACCATTTCATGGCCTTAAAACTAGCTTTAAAGACAATTTAGATACAGCATCAAAAATAAATAAATAAATAAATAAATAAATAAATCTTATACCTATAAACAGTGTCCAGCTTTTTAGTGCTAACACATTCGAGACATATACGAGAAGTCCTTGCACCATATCTCTATTTACATTTATATTCCTATAAAAACACTTTTTGGTGCAAAGTTATACTATTACACATTTACCACCAAACTGTAATTATTGCAATGTGTAAATGCTTTAAGGCCATTCTCCATTTTAAAGAGTATTTTGATATTTCAGGGACAGTAAAATAATACACATTTTTACAGTTTCTTGGGCTCAGAAATCACTTCTACTTCATTACCAACATCATACACCATACATCATCTTTCGCGACAGACTACTTCCAGCTCTTACCGGAATTGCAATACACTGATTTCGGCTCTGCTCTTCTGCATATCTGTAATAAAACCAGGGTATAGTTCATCGAAATAGTTGACAAATAATCACCACTACTAATATATTTTAGATCCCTGATCAGCTTGGTCTATTTTCACTTTCAGTTTCTGACGACACAATAATGATATCGGTTTCGCCATCTAATATTCCAAATTGGAATCGCTGTCAGATGTCACTCCTAGGCTCTTGTTTACTTTTACCTTTCTGGGCAGTTTATTTTGTTTCCTCTGTTTCTTTTGTTCCTCATGACGATCATGTATTTCCTCAAACGAAATGCTCTTACCTGCTTTAAGTTTTCTATACATGCGAAGACGTAGAAACTCATCTTTAGCCTTTCTTATTGGGTGGCTTTCCAGAAGTCTAAGACACGTCTCCAACTTATTTTCATTGTCCAAAAGACTCCCAGGATTTGTGTTAAGCGAAGAAGACAACACTAATGTGACCAAAAAGTTGAAGTCAGGCCTCCGAGAGGTTGGAATTCGTTCATTTGAACCGGATATTGTTTTGAGAGAATTCTATCTGCACAATAACAAATATTAATAATGAAAGAGTAATCACTTGTAAGTGATATATAGTTTAGAAGTGGACCGCAACATAATTATTTTATTTTTTATTTTTATGCCAGTTGTAGTTTTGAAGACTGGAGAGAAGGTGGTGCAAGGTTCTACCTCATGGTATACTGTTGGTGAATTTCGTTCGCTCTATTAATGAAATAATTACCCTGCATTATTTTATTGAAATAATCATCAACTTCCCACATTTGTGGGTTGCCAAATTGACAAAATAAACAAAAAGACAAATAAAAATATTATTAAGTCATTATCAACCAAAATTAATTTACAAAGGCCTACCTATTCACCGGCAGCATGGAAAGATTCACGATAAAAATAAAATACAACCACAACTTCAACTGAAACGTCTCTGGCCAAGAGCACATTGAAGGACACTTATATAAGTTTACACCAGATTGTAGTACAACTCAGCAGTTTCAAAATGATGCTGCATTGAAAGATCCATCTATGGGACTGTTTGATAATCATGCACATAGTATGATAAATGTCTATGGTGCAAAGATGCACTCCAGATGCAAAATTGTCCAGTTTTACGGTGTAGCAAAGAAAAGTCGTTCATTATACCAGTAAACACAATATTTCTACCAAAGAGCAGTAGCAGACGCGAAAACACACATTGCTGTAGAGAACACGCGTGAATTTTAGCTATCGCCTCCTCTGCTTTACTTATGTTATAATTAGGTTAGGGAAACAGCTGATGTAAGTTGACCAACAGAGTAGCTATTCAAATGTCAAAAATGCCTGACTATAGCTGAGTTGAACCATGTTATATTGAAATACATGAAATAATTCGAAGAGGGAAACCTCAGAACACAGAATACAACAGGAAATATGATTTTAAGCTTTCCTGGCGACGAACATACTCAAGATGTTCTCGAAACCCGGGAACATCTTGAATATAACAGGAAATATGTTTGAAATCAGTTTGTCAAATTTTGTATTGAACGAAATTAAAAATTAACAGTGTGTGTGTGTATGTGTGTGTGTGTGTGTGTGTGTGTGTGTGTGTGTGTGTGTGTGTGTGTGTGTGTGTGTGTGTGTGTGTGTGTGTGTGTGTGTGTGTGTGTGTGTGTGTGTGTGTAAAATCGCATTTTCTCAGCAAAGACACCCATATAGATAAAACAGCAAATCTTTATCTGAATAAAAAATTTGATCCAAATCGTTAGAGCCGTTTCGGAGATACGCGAAATATATTTATATACAACAATTGCACGTGTAAAAGATTAAATTTTCTTTTTCCTGTCATAGTTTTATATTTTTATTCCAATCTCGCATATGTGCTTGCAGCCGTCCCAAAGACGATTTTTTACTTCTCGTATTGTCTGTACTAATATTAGGATGCTTTTTTCCCGTTACAATGTTGCGTACAAATAGAAGATTGTTCCACTCTGAAAACTGTAAAATGTATGTAATTTGTTACTGTAATTCCTCTTTCTGATCGCCCTTCAGAATGTGGCATTTATTTCATTCTGTGAGAGCTGAGGGTTAGCTCTGAATCGAGCAATTATATAAATTCAAAATGCAACAATAAAATTAATATTATTCAGTGTGCAAGATCTTTAAAATAGGCTTTCAATATAATGTTAATTTAAACAACCTGAAATTTTGAATATTTCGAAAATGTACGCAGAAAATTAGGTCGTATTTATCGTCATATTTACTAATTTTTTCGGTCATTTATGTGCTTGCATATTTCTAGCATTTTTAGGTCATAAACATCCTGGCCCTGGTGATAATAGTAATAACAACAAAACGTAATAATAACAAAAAAATAGAACTAATAAAATGACAATAATACTGATAATAATAATTTCCCTAAGCATAATAACAATAATAATCATGATGATAGGCATAATGATGATAAACACTAATAAAAGAATGATAATGATGATGATGATGATGATGATGATGATGATGATGATAATAATAATAATAATAATAATAATAATAATAATAATAATAATAATAATAATAATAATAATAATAATAATAATAATAATAATAATAATAATAATAATAATAATAATAATAATAATAATAATAATAATAATAATAATAATAATAATAATAATAATTGTAACATAGTAGTAACAATAATAACAATAAAAACTTTAATTATAAAATACAACAAAAACATTTAAAAGAAACGAACGAGTGCCAAGGAAACATTACGTGCCCTCATGTTTGCATGTATTTTGTTATGGCATTTTGCAATCTGTAATCCATAAGTTAGATAATATATGGGAGTGAGTTTATTCCCTGGGAAGTAAAGTTCTTGTAAATGAAGTGCAAACCATTATAAGAAACTTTTCGGTTATTTATAATCTACTAGCACGGGCTACACACAATAGTTCAACCTGTGCAGTACCCTTCATCTCTCGCCTTTGCTAAGAGGCAGAAGGAAGCTTGCTCATGCCGCTGCCGTAATTATGATTGGTTTTGCCCCGGTGCGTTCTGCAACTGTTTTAACGCACGAAGGGTTATCTATTTATGCCGATTCCGCATGAAATGGGCCACCTGGTTTTTTCTTCTCATACATATTTCAAAGTTATTTTATAACAGTAGTTTTGTTTATGTTCTTGCTTTACTTACCCTATGTATAGGGGCAGTTACGTTTCCTTGGATCTAGGATCGTTTAAGATCGTGATTTTAAACTGATATAAATGCGCCCAATAGTTCCTTAATAATTAATTCTTTCCTTCTTTCTCAAAGTTAATACTTACTCTGGGTTTGGCACACAGAATATAGCAACTTCGTGCCAAGGTAGTTCCCTTGCTCGCACTTCTTGTCCCAAGCTGCTCTTCCCATAAAAATAGATGTTTCCAAATGGATTTAACTCCCCCTTCTTGGTTCCATGAATCTCGAAGCCCGTGTCCAAACGTATTACAGTAGCACCAAAATCTTCTTCTTGTAATCTTACATCACAATACCTTTTGTTGTCACTGATGTATTCTTTATACAGTTCTATGTCATTATGAATATTCATCAACATTTTAACTTCACTTTCAGCTGAAGGATACATTCTTTTGCGGGCCCTAATTATAACTTTTAGCAAATACTCCTTTCTTGTTTTTGCATCATTACATGAATTTTCGTGTTTTGCTTCAAGAATTCTGCCGCATTCTTCTTGTGATGTGCCTTCATCTGTCAGAGCGCTAAAGATATCACTAGGCTGAGATTTCAGATAAGGAAATTCTTTCTCAAACGCTATTAAAAACTCTATCTTTTCTATATTCAGTTCCTCGCAGGTTAACATCCAGTCTTTGAAGATCTCAATTTCCCTACATAAATATTGGATGCAGTCATTGAGTTCATTTTCACATTGGGCCAATAATACTTTCAATTCCTTTTTGGGGTCAGATTTTCTGTAAGCTTCTTGCAAAATTCCTTTTTGTCTCTGTGAAAAATAAAAAAAATAAAAAATTATTATTAAATTATTCATTAACTAATTAATATTAATCACCAACAAATCTATAATTGTCTCAAAATAACCTAAACATGAAATTTGAAGTAAAAATAAATAGAGTATAATGTCTACCATAAGATTCGAAAACATTAAAGTGAAATTTATGCATATGTATTATTCTTTTCTACAGAAGGGTTTTGTTAAAGCCAGTAAAAACGATATTGCAACAGAGAAATGCTCGAGGTAAACTCAATGTTTTTCTAGCTCCACAAAGTATCGTCTCAATGAATGATAGCAAAAATCCTGTTAAACGGGAGGCAAACTTTCAAAAGCTAAATTTGCTCTACAAAACAAACTATTATACCGGTAGAGTAGAAATCCTCCGAACCGCCTGCGCGGTTGGCGCTCTTTGCCATCTTCCGTTATCACAGAAAGGCTGGATGAAACCATACAACATTTTAAAAACTACTTTTATTGGCCAGCTTTATGAAAGAAGATGCTGAAACTGGTCCCGTCGTCCATACGTACATTTTTGTCACCTCTTTAGGAAACCATCATTCGTCGAAGTTCACATTGAGAAATCCTGGCAATTTCCTGGCAGATATTTTGTTTTAAAGCTTTCAAAGTGTGTGCGTTTGTCTTGTACACTTTACGTTTTAAGTTATGCCAGAGAGAGAAATAATATGGGGTTAAGCAGGAGGACCACAAATCTCTACTAATTATTCTGTCCTGAAACACACTTTCAATTGTTCTCATCGAAGATTTGCCGTATGAGCTGTTGCAGAGTCTTGTTGAAAAAAGGTAAAATCACACTCCCTATCTGTTAATTCTCTAAAAGAGAGGGCAAAATTGTTATTCACATATGTACGGGCATCAACTGTTGACCCCCCAAAAATATGACCCTATAACTCAGATGCTAATATTGTTCATAAAGCACACCTTCATGACATTTTGTATACTTAATTACAGCTTCACGGCTGATTACCCGTGAAGCTGTAATAAATAACGCGCGCCGTGAAAGTTTTAAATCTTACATTGTGTATACTGTTCGCCGTTAGCGGAGAAAGCTTTCTCAGAGCTACAATAAGCGATTTCTATCCCTGGGGTAACTTAAAGTGTACAAGACAAACTCACATACCCTGGAAGAATTAAAACAAAATATCCGCCAAGAAGTTGCCAGCATTTCTCAATGTGGTCTACGTGAACTATGGTGATGGATAGTTTCCTAAAGAGGTGACAAAATGTATGGACGACAGTGGCCAGTTTCAGCAACTCCTTTCATAAAGTTGGTAAATAAAGCCATTAAAAGTAGTTTCAAAAACGTTGTATGGTTTTATGCGTGCCTTTCTATGATAGCGCCAGACAAGGATGACGAGCGGCCAAACACAGCGCAGCACGTTGGAGGTATTTTGCTCTCCCTGATGTCACAAACATAGGATATACTTTCGAGGCTACTCCGATGCAAAAATAACGAAATAATTATTCTAAACTCATTTACATATAATTAGCGTAAACAAGCGTTTGAGTACTAACTTAACTTAGCGTTAGTTCTTTACAATGACTGAGATACCAGCGAACCGTAGGTGAGCGGACGACTCAGCCTTTGAAGTAGGCTAAGTATTATAATAAAAACAATTAACGACTCTGTAATTCAGAGTGTATCCCATTTTTCCATCCCGTAATTCCAACTCCATCAAACTGACTAATAACTAGCCTTCAAACCTTCATAAAGTTATCGCGAAATCAGGCCATCGAAGTTACCTACCACATGGGCAGAAGGTGACGTCATTGCGTGAGTACCGAGGCTTGCGCAAAACTCAGGCTACGGCCCGATTGCGTCATCCTTGGAACAGCTGATCGAGGCGAACCGAGGCCAACGTGAATATGACTTTCCCGTAAGCATAGGAGCGAACCGTTGGAAACATTACTTCCTATTGGAGGAAAAGCGTAAGGAAATGATATCCATTGAATTGTCACTCATTATTGAAAATAAAAACGCGTAACAAAGTACCTGTTCAATATCATAATACGTTACATAAATAATAAATCACATATCAATATAATAAAGATTAACTATCTAACCATGTCAATAGCTGCCATTATTGTCAAATTTTAAATATAAGTCACGTGATTATTGCCAAACTTAATTCCGCTGTAGCGTCATTACTACTACTGCCATAGAATTCTCCAGCCTTAAATGACAGTCTAGATTGTATATAAATTTCATCCTTATCATTGATACTAGCTGTTCATTTGTTTTTAGTGTTTAATTATCTTTTCCAAATATGAGCTGCTTTCTAGTGACAATTCACAGCATGAAATTAATTTTTGCAAGGTGCGTGGGTGTGGCAAAATCAATAAATCACATTTTCTCAAAGTATTATATGCAGATGGAGAGTGAACATAAAGTGTGGAAGCTAGTACCATACTTTTGTTGCCATATTGCCTGTTATTTTTTGGAGTTTGTGATAAATTTAATTGTTCTACAATAAATCTAATTTGCTCGTTTTCATCATAACTAGGCAAAGGCTGTAGTAGTTCAATAGCAGAGTCCAATTTATCTTTTATTGAAGACATTGTTACATTACTGTTTTCAATTTCTGACATGATTTTGTCTAAAACATTTAAATAATTTAATTGCTTTATTTTACTTAAAGTACTAGGCAAACGAATATTATCCACATTAATTTTAATTGGCAAGTCATCTTTCACTGTCAGAAAAGATTTAACACAGAGAATTCCATTGGTGTTACCCAATAAGCAAATAAGAATATTTCCCTGGTCCTTATTTATTGTCCATTTACTGGAATGTATTTGTCTGGAATTTAGGTATGAAATATAATTTATACTATTAACTGAGTCGTGTTCATTGTATTCTTTACTTGACACAATACTTTCACGAATAGCCTGGGCCAGATTTTGATCTTCTACGTCAAACAGACGTTTAACTTTTAGAAGTGTCTTACAACAGTAAGTGTGTGTATTTGCAAAAACAGTAGGCAATGCATTTTCTCTAAGTCTTGGTATTTTCCTTTTATATTCCAATAGTTACCCTTTTACTGTAATAACTTTATCTATTCTTATGATACAAGATTCTTCAAGATGTTTTACACAGACCAATGGATTTTCCAATTTTGAAAAATCAGTTGGAATATCTCTTAGCCAAGCCTTACGAAGATTTTCATCTTTTGGCACTGAGAACGTTGAATGACTTTCTGCTTGACTGTCATAATTAGTTTTACATCTATACACACTACAACGTCAACCCATATTGTTCAATTCTACAGCTAAAACAAAAGTAGAATTACATACCTTTTAGTACCGGTATCACCATGTTACAAAATAGCTTATGGGTTCTTGAATAACTTCACTGAAGAATTAACCATGTCTTAAATCAATTAAAATTACACACTATAAATAAAAGTAATAATTTTAATTTAATAGTTCAACTATGAGAAGTAAAACTTCCGAAAACCAGGGGAAAAACTATTCAATTACTCAAAAGAAACCGTTAAAAGTGGAGCGAAAAACATCTGTTATGATGCTCGTACTACAACAAGAAAACTACTGACAAGCTAATGAATTTTAATTAATTTACAAAATTTACAAATAAACACAATCACTGAAACAGCATATACCGCCACTAATTCACTTTCAATTAAACAAAACTAACACATGTTCGCAATAATTTCTAACACTGGTAGCCATGTTTGTTAGAACTGCCGGTTCACCGCAATCAGCTGATCGATATGCTTCAAGGCTTTCATATCACGTTGGCCTCGGCGAGTACTATGACAACACAAAACACAACTGAGCTCACTGCCTAGAGCACACTGTGTCTCTCGAATGTGTTCACACACTATCTATAATACCTTCAGTACAAAACTCGAAATATTCACGTATTGCTGAACTTGTACCTAAAATTTGGAAGCGAATATTTCTTCACATGGGGACAGCATTGAATGTAAGTTATGCAACAACGTTCGTGCGTCCAGTGTACCTAATCTGTCCTGTGGAGTGCGCATGTGACAGACTGACCCCCTTCCCACTTCCTATAGTCCAAACTCCCCAACCTTTGGTTCTCTGTATGAAGGTTCGTTCTCTACTAATCATGTATTATTAGGATACGTACTTCACTCATAGTAATTGTACCTTCATTATAATTGCAGAAATAGTAACTAAAATATACCTGAAGAATTTCATCGACAAACCAGGGGCTCTAATGACCTAGCTGTCGACGGGCCCTTAAACCCTACTCACTCACTCGACAAACCATCCGCATTTCTACATTCTAAATTCAATGTATTCAAAACCATCAACTTTACAGTTTTAATAAATCAAATCCAAAATATCGGAATATATGTGCTTCTTGTTCTCTTATGATTGTAAAACTAATTCTTCTATCCGTTTAATTTAAATTAAATGTTTAATGTTTAATTTAAACTAAACGTTTTAACGATTGCGGTCTACAAAAAATATGCTAACATTCCTAGTCCAAGATTATACAATATAAATATAAAGCGGTATCCAGATTTGTAGCAGTTTAATACTTGTACATTCAAAAACAATTGAAAATATGATGAAGAAATAACTTTTTTATAACATAAAGTGTTGTTCTATATATTTGTCAAATTAAAATTTAATACTATCTGAAAATTATATGTAATAGTAATTTCATATCATATCTATGTGTTTAACTTATTTTGTTATATTGTTAAACATAATCTTTGTAATTAACTCAATATAACTATATTTCAAAATGTTGTATTAATTACAGGATAAGATAGCAAGTTAATTTGTTATTGAAGCATGTACGTTTATACCTAAGTTTATTTGAGGCCTTCGTCCCTCTACACGAGATTTTCGCATTCAGTGCTGATGCTATAATTTTATGTATTATAGTTTTTTGGTGCAAATATTTGCCAGAGAGAAAGAAAGAAAGAAGTAAGGCAGGAAAGAAGGAAAGAAAGAAAGAAAGAAAGAAAGAAAGAAAGAAAGAAAGAAAGAAAGAAAGTAAGAAAGAAAGAAAGAAAGAAAGAAAGAAAAAAAAGGGAGGCAGTGAGGAA
>CM060963.1:105047167-105089667 GCA_030765045.1 Tenodera sinensis
GGAAGGAAGGAAGGAAGGAAGGAAGGAAGGAAGGAAGGAAGGAAGGAAGGAAGGAAGGAAGGAAGGAAGGAAGGAAGGAAGGAAGGAAGGAAGGAAGGAAGGAAGGAAGGAAGGAAGGAAGGAAGGAAGGAAGGAAGGAAGGAAGGAAGGAAGGAAGGAAGGAAGGAAGGAAGGAAAAGAAAGAAAGAAAGAAAGAAAGAGAAGAAAGAAAGAAAGAAAGACAGACAGAAAGAAAGAAAGAAAGAAAGAAAGAAAGAAAGAAAGAAAGAAAGAAGAAAAGAAAGAAAGAAAGAAAGAAAGAAAGAAAGAAAGAAAGAAAGATTCTACCTCTCTTCCTTTAGAGAGGTTTAAATGGGATAGAAAGCGGACGAAAGTGCAGAAGAGGCTCACAAGATGAGGGAAACGTCGGCAGTTAACAACCATTTGACACGACTTTCTCCGGAAGCTGAGAACACCTAAGAAGGCTTAGAACGTGGAAGCCTACACATCTAGATATACATTACTCCCTTCGTAGGTTAAAGCATGAACACATCCGTTCTCAGGTTTTCTCCATGTTCTGCGCTTTTCCCCGCCGCTCATTCAACCAACTGCTCCATCACCTTTCCATTCATCCATTTCGGCCTATATTTCATATCATCCTCTTCTCACTCTCATACCTGATGGTGGCTGACCGTCCCTTCCAGGTCTGCACTCTGCCCGGTTCATAGGTTCGTTTGCTCCCCTACAGGCGTCTGACCCTAGGCACAGGCTTGTAAGTCCTAGGTGTGTAAGTCCTCCATACAAGGAGAGTAGACAGATAAATACAATTTTGGATTTGCACTGATTCGTCCTGTGGACTAATACGAGGAACTTGCAGTTTGGTCTGTGGATGGCAGCACCATCAGGTACAAACCAATTAGAGTAGCCGTCAGGAACGATGGCAGTAAATGACATATATCGCGTAGGTAGGTATAATAGGGAAAGTGCTGCGTTGCACTGTTTCCCATCTTTCTCAGGAGGTATTTGTACTCATTATAAAGCATTTCCTTGGTTTGACTGTGAATAACGTAACTGTTTTTTTTTCTAATATCGCCGGTATTAAAACAATGAGTATAGCAAATAATTATTTGTCCTGATGCATACCATTTCATTGGAGAAGTTCTTCATTCCAACAATTCTATAAAGATTCCTGGTCTGCATGCGCATAAGTATATCTCTTGCAGGTTTCAGATTTTTTTCTCTACTATAAAGAATGTTATAGAAGATGTGATCGGTCATCTGACTTAACGCTGCCATATTTTTCTGTGCATCAGAGAGCCTGTAACTGAAAGATAAAATTACTTATAACAAATATTCTAAAGTTTTTATAACAACTACATTTCAAAGTTACAGTTTTCATGTGTCTTTTTAACCAATTGAAGTTTAGCATTTCATAATAAGAAGGTATTGAACTTAAAATGAAACAGAAATGATATATTTATGAATTTGATTAATTTTTCTCTTAAGCTATTTTGAGTAATAGCAGAATAGGAACAGGAGAGATGCGGAGGGGCTTCGGCAATGAAGCTGTGCTTATTTACCTACGACCCAAGTGGGCACCCCCAGGAGGAAGAGGTGAGAGGTGACATCAGGCGGCCACATCCACACTAGTGGCACAGACATTGACAGAGATCCCTAGGGTTTACTCTTCGGAGTCTCCAGTGTCCTCCCAGGGGGGACTTCAATGGAGTCCAATGCTCTAAGAGACCATCCCCTCAACCCTTCCTACTGACATCGAGGAATGGAGAGAATTTATTTACAAGGCGCATATCATCCTGCCATGCTGCACCTAACGCCTTAGCCGACACTTGCGAATCTGAAAGAACCGACGGAATGAAGGATGAATGAAATGATTAATGAAGTGAAACTGGACTGAAAATTTGGGGGATGTAATTAGCCTTCCCAGCATTCGCCTGGTCACTCGGGGAAACGCCCAAAAATACCATGGGTCAGGAAGTTCGGCCACGGGAATCAACTGGGTTTTAGAGTAATATTAGCTCATTAAACTTAAATAGTTGCACAGTGCAAATACTTAAAAAATTTAAATGTTATCTACAAAATGTTAGAGAAATGTTGTACTGGGTAGTGAAGAAACATGCTCTTATCATTTTCCTGTTTGGAACTGATAACATGCATTTAAATTTGTCAGTTATGCAGTCACATATTTATTCCGCGTGTTTCAAGTTTTTCCTTACTACACTGAGTAGCTTTTAAGTAAATGCAATCTAGATACAACGAATTTAACCGAGAATGTCGAGGTTAAAGTTCATTTACATTTCCGTCCAATATACACCTTAGAATATTAGCCTATATAGCTTCTTCAATTCCTCAAGCTAACAACCTCCGTTCATTTTATCTATGGTTTCTTGAATAATTTTACTAAAACGAAAGTGGTTTCATTCTTATTAATTCATAGAGAGGTTTAAAAAGTTGATGCCGACACCTTCTACACTGCCACTAAAATAGGAAATAACATCCATATTGGATGAATCAATAAACATAATCCATACATCAAAATATATAATCCAAAACACACCGACAACGATTAGTATGTTGTGCGGAATGACAAACTGATCTGTTTTCAAATAGGAAAACCAGTCCGGAAATACACGGTTTGGACGCTGGAGAGCGTCGAAGTTTGAGAACGAACGGTTATGGTAATTTGTTAACATTCGCTTTTGGTACCTTAACACGGAAGGTCTGCAACCCCTTAGCCATCTGAGTACTGGGATGAGCCACCTGAGCATGATAATATTCCTGCGCATGCGCTAAATTTCTCCATAGAGTCCTTGGTGTGTATCCTACTGCGTTACTTGAGTAGTTTCAGTACAGTAAAGTTTTTTAACAGCAGTGCGACAAGTAACAGTACACAGCTGCTGAAATTGCCGACTTGAGCTCCAACATACCTTGATGTAAATGTGCGAATCACCCAACATCGAATATTCAAATCGATCGATGGATAAAGGTGGACGAGCTCCATGGCCAGCACGATCGCACCTCTCGACTATTTTCTGTGGAGTTGCATAAACAGTACGGTGTATGGCACTCCTATATCGCCAACGGAAGACTTTATGGCTCAAGTCCACCGAATCACCGTCGCCGATATAGGCTCTGCAATGACGTAGGAGGTACACGACTTGAAGCCGTTTGTAATGTAGACAGCTCGATGGTAGGTGTATTGACGAAATGTGAACGTACACGTATCTCACACTTCAATACGCTACAGCGTCCAAACCGTGCATTTCCCAACAGAGGTTCTTATTTGAAAACCGACCAGTTTGCCGTCCCGCACAACATACTTACCTTTGTCGGTGTTTTTGAGACATCCTGTATATATAACAATTATTATATATTTATTATTCTAAAATTATTCTAGTTCCGATGAAAAGGTTTGTCTAGAAAACTAGTAGTAAATATGATTCTTACCTTTTGTTTTCTGTTTCAACAGTGTAAAACCTGTCGGCTGCAATAAAGGCATCAATAAGCCTGAAATTAAAATGGAATCATATCAATTGAGTTTTACATTCCTTTACTTAGCTTAACTAAATATATGATATGTAGTTCGCTTGGAATGTTTAATCCCATTTCAAAACTCTAAAAATTTGCATTCACATCACCTTCTCTACCCACTCTTTCAAAACTATTCTTACAAAAGCTCATTCTTCTACTTCTTGTCAATCGAAGTAAACATTAGTTAAACATTCACTTATTCCGTTTGAGGTAAAAGATTTTTAAAAAGCGGATCGTCAGGTGATTGGTTTGAAAATGACATGGCAATTTCCTGTTGAAAAATATAAGTATTTGAAAGTTCAATTCAATAACAAACCATTTCTATTTCTATTACCTTTACTCACTATAAAAGGTAAGTCAGAACAACACCGAATAAGTTTGAGGCGTGATTAAGGAGTTATGTTTGAGTATTTCTTATAGAACACGTAACGTAAACGTCTTGTGATCGAGACAGAGAACATTAACGTTTTTCATTCGCCATGTCGGGTTAGATGAAATTCTGTCACACAGATCCTTGTTCCTCTTTTGGTATTCAAGTATCGCTTACGTTTTGTTTTCATTGAGTTTTGAAATATCCTTGTATTCTGTTTTTAACATTGTTTATATTACCATTAACCTAGCACCTCCGTTTTGTTACTTAAATGGTAAAAGATTCCGGTATTTTTTAAGAGCTCGGTAATCATGACTACAACGCTATCAGCAATGCTCCGAAGTCCAACGTTAGCATTTTGAACATCCTTTATAAATACTCATGCACTTGTTAATTCTTTTATCGTTCTTATTTTAACTATGCTTGAAGCCTTTGAATGGTGGAGAAAACTTGACCATTAATGGTAGTATTTGCATATGTTATTGACAATAATATATATTGTAGATCGGTTAAAAGGCTTGACCTGCTTCAGAGCATATGGATTTAGTATCATATAATTAAATCAATCTTTAAAGCAATGCCTTTTTAAAATTAAAGATATGCGGCTATTCTTAATTTAAAACTTGTAGTAAAAATGCATAGCTTTTCGAGTGAATTTCATCAACCCATCGTGACGTTTTAAAAACTTTGATACTCTCTAATTTGATAACAAGAAGTTTATGGACATACGTTCCTGATAATAAAATACTCTATAACTCCTGAATCATGCCTTAAATTTATTCCGTGTTATTTTGACCCACCCTGCATAAAATTCATTCAGAATGTAAAAATCTCCACAGGCTCTTGCCATAAAAGTCAAAATATACATCTTGTTTATCATGCAAATACATTAAATATATATTTTGATAAAAATTGCTGAAAAATATAAATGAAAAACAAAGCTTTTCCATGTAATGGTAGTTTTGGGAAGGGGCGCTTTCTTAAAAGTATTTGTGTTGCAAAACAGTGAAGTTAAATGACAGGTTTGGTATTTAACCAGCTTTTGGTTTTTGAGTTAAATATTTCACAGACAAGCTGATAAGACACAACGCTCGCGAGGACTCTTTCCTAAAATACTTTTATTAAATTCAGGGAACTTCAAACGTGTATTCACGGTGGAATCTGGTGGAATGCAATATTACTCCACTTACTATACTAAGTATGTCCTGGGTGATCAATCCCAGGCGACCAGTTACACGACGTGCGGCCGACCGACGAGGCTTGTTGCTGTGTGTGTGTGTGTGTGGACAATGTGGACAACACGTAGTTCACAGTAAATATGATTTGGTTTTTCTTACACACTTACACAAACACTTTAAAAGAAAAGTAAATTATTCTCATATATCAAGCAAGGCAAGTAGGTTAAACCTAATATATCTTAACTTGACCGGAAGAAAATTTTCATAGGAGTTGCTTATTCTCATCCATAATCATCTACCTGTCTGTTCACCAGCTCATGGTCTTAGGGGACTGAAGGAGAGAACAGAGGCATTCCACCTAGCGTAACCCGAGCTTTGTAAAACTTCCTAGATAACGTTGCTGCTGATTCAGTTGACAACTTCCGTCCAATGTTACTCCGCTAAGTTTGCTCGCTAATATACTAATATCTCTTAATTCCAGTCAAAAGTTGAACGAGTAACAAGCATGATCTCGGAAATAAACAACAAAGGAGTGTGAAAGTATATAAATCCCCGCCTAGGAGGAACGTGAAATCTGCTACGATATCGTGGTTGTAGAGCAAAGGGTTTCAGAGTGACAGTTCCATGTGTAAAACAGATTTTTATAGGATTATTGAAGCAAACCGAAATAGTTTCTAAAGCGAACGCATTTTGGGTTTCATTGAACCACACTTCCGTTTGCTTATCCCCATACACTGTGATCTCAATCCTATAGAAGTATCTACAGTAAAAACAAATAGAAACCAAAAGCTTCGCTTATCTTAGTAATATTCCAAGTTTTTGCTGCTAACAACTTTTGAGTTGACTCCAACTCATTTCAAAGTTATACAAATTTGTTACCATAGATACTGATGCTCATTTTAATCACCAATCTCTGAAAACAAAAACCTATAAATACAGTCTATTGGAGGGATTTCAAAATTCATAACATGGTTTCTGTTTTTTAAAATAAATATCTTTTCCCAAACCATTAAATCTATAGGTCCATTTAATTGTTTAATAATTTAACCTCTGAATTAATGTCATGATTCATTCTGGTTTCTAAATGAAGTTTAGTTTATCAATATAAACCTTATAACAATCCAAACAGTTAAATTTATAAATGCCAGATGTTTTGTAATTTGGAATTTATCTTTTTTAGAAAAATTTAGTAAATTTTGTATATTAAACTTATTTTCAGGGACCAAATTATTCCATTTTCTTTAAAAGTTTTTGTAAATTTTTTATTGGCCCATGGATGGTAAGTAACTTTTTAAAAATACAATTATCTTTTATTTTTTTGAGGGTAGAAATCTCTTTAATAGCATTTTGATACTTAAATTTTCTATCTTCTTATGTATAAAATCTGTATTAAAACCATTAATTACTGCAGTGTTTATATTCTGAGCAGAACATTACTTCCACTTACTGGTGTTTTGCTCCTCACTGTAACTTTTCTATCTGACCTTACCTTGGGTCATCTGTTGTTCTCTTCTGACCCCGATGCTATTAGGGTTCCCGAGGGCTAGGGAGTGTTTATTTTTCCAACCTCTCCATTTCTCTAAAATATTAAACCCTAACATGCTGACCTGTCATGGCATGTAATACGTCCTCTGATTGGTAATCAGAGGATATCGTCTGTGAATTTATTTTGATAATTCTTCCGGTCAGGTCGGTGAGACCCGTAAACCAACGACAGGTGTGGTCCTCCAGACATTCTGGGGGTTGTGAGAGAGCGATGTGACCGCCAAAACATAAAAATATGGTGCTCTCTAAAAAGCGGTTACTATTACTGCTATTGCTCTGTTCAATATCAAAAAATATTGGAGAGCAAGAGGATTAATGACTTCATTGTCAGAAATCCAGCATTAGCTAACAACAACATTTTCTGTGTCAAATTCTTCTTTATTAAGGGGTATATTTATTAACCTGTACATTAAACTATTGAAAGCAGCAAATTTACGTGCAAAAGGATTAAAACTTTTATTTTTTATGTAACTATATGTATTAAATTCAATTTATTGTTATGTCTTTTAATTTTTAAATCCAGAAAGGGAAGGTATCCATTATTTTCGGTTTCCAAAGTGAATTGTATGACTTTATCGTGTAAATTTAAAAGTTTTAAAGCATCATTTATCTGTTATTTAGGGACAACAGCAAAAATGTCATTCACAATCTATACCATGTTTTAAAAATTAGAGGGAATGATTTTATAATTTGAGTTTCAAAAAATCTCATGAAAAAAGCAACCATTTCTCCTGGTTAAATCACGTGGGTATTGGTGCTCACCAATTAATTCAAATGTTATATTTTTGTGTTTGTTGTAAAAAATTATATATCCAGTACGACTTGATATTGTGATATTGCATAATATTGTGATTAAGTTTTCAGTGCACAACTTACATTTGTTAGGGCCCAAATGACCTAGTTGTCGACGGGCCCCTAAACTTCAATAATCCAATCCAAACCAACTTACATTTGTTCAAAAATTAGAACCACGTTGTGTTGATAGGCCCGGTAGAACAACTGCGATCTCACTTGAAACATATCATATATATTCCTTCTCTCTTTGTCACGGAAACAAATGTGTTTTTCATCATCCTTATCCTTAATACTGGCCACGCAACAAAACTCCAACAATCTGCGGTAGTTGAACGAAGTCTTCAGATTGAGCTGCTGCCCATCGCGCAAGAAGTAGTCCCATCGATCAACATCGATCCCATTCAGCTTGTTGGATACAATCTGCAAAGAAATATTAAACCTATCAATCCCATAAGAACACAATGAATGAACACAAAATGAATAGTGTTTGCCTAAATTGTAATTCTTTACGTATACCGTTTTCAGGCAGAAACAATCTGATTTCTAAAACTGGTCATAAACAGATATATTCTCAAGTTTAGGTTTCATTTCCAACCTATTGTCTTTAGACATTTGCAAATGCATTATCCCTTCTCTTTGTCCCGTAAATAGACATTACTATGTGCTATTAATCATCACTCACCGACTACTGGGCAGAACCACCCTCTGCAATGTAATTTGTCTGTGTATATTCAGAGAACCTTACGAAATGTGCATTCCAAAATACTTATCAAAATGAAAGTGTTGGCGCACTATACAATCAGTAGATTTCACACTGCAATATTAGAAAATACTAGGTGTACCAAAAATACACCGATAACGCTTAGAATGTTGTGCGCGATGGCAAACTGATCGGTTTTCAATGTAAAACCCGGTCCGGAAATACACGGTGTAGACGCCAAGGAGTCTTGAAGTTTGAGAACGAACGGTTGTGACAATTTGTTAATATTCGCTTTGGTATCTTAATACAGCGGGTATGCAACATCTTAGCCATCTGAGTACTGGGATGAACCACCTGAGCATGATAATATCCCTGCGCATGCGCTAAATTTCTCCATAGAGTCCTTGGTGTGTATCCTACTGCGTTACTTGTGTAGTTTCCAGTACAATAACGTTTTCTAATGGCAGTGCGACACATACCAGTACACAGCTGCTGAAATGGCTGATTTGAGCTCCATTACATTTTGATGTTGATGTGCGGAATCACCTCAACGTCGCATATCCAAATCGATGGATTGATAGCGGTGGCCCAGTTTCATGGCTAGCACACTCCCCAGATCTGACACGTCTGACTATTTTCTGTGTTGTGTGAACAGAGCCACCGGAGGACCTTATGGCTTGAGTCCATGGAGACGCTGAAGATCTTGAAGGACAATGACGCATATTGAGTCATGTGCAAGTGGCTCACCACCGCCGATATAGGCTTCTGTAATGAAATGACGGAAGTGCGCTGTTCGAGGCTCGTTTGTAATGTAGACAGCTCGATGTTAGGTTTACTGATGAAATGTGAATGTACATCCATCTCACACTTCGATGCGCAACAGCATCCAAACCGTGCATTTCCGGACAGGGGTTAATACCTGAAAACCGATCAATCTGCCATCCCGCACAACACACTAAGCGCTGTTGGTGCTTTTGCTTTTTTTTGGGGGGGGGGGGGGCACCTGTACATCAAAAGTCACATTTATTTCATTCCTAAACCAACCATAATGACGGCAAGCGCCATTTCATTATTACGTTCATTTATCGCTTGACCTAGAACAGTTATGCGACGAACTGCAATATTAGGTAACATTAGGGTTCCACATAAGCTATGAAAGCAGTAAATGCTACATCACAGCTAGGGTTGCCATATATAGCTGGGACCTCGTCGGCACACTCTGACGTGGGGTGTAGAGATGAAATAAAATGTTTATTTCATATAATTACTTTTTATTTAGGACACAATCACCTGGAACTTGTTGCGGCAGAAGTAGTTGGCACACCATCAGCATATTTTTTCGGAAGATTTCACCTTTTTAAGCAAGTCCCTTTACGTATTTATAAAACTCCATACAAGTCAGCTTGTAGTTAAACTGGCACTGTAAGATTAACTCCAAAGTCCTTGGCAGCAGTCTGCCAACTGGACCAACATCAACGAAAATACTATTTCCATAGTAGCGTTGTATGCGGGGATAGAAAACAAATATTTGTACATTAGTAGTTGTCATTTACGTTCAGGATTTTCGGTTTCCTTAAGAAAGTAAATCTACCTTTCTTCCAATGAGTGTTTAGACTTCGATTCTTCCGAGTCTATAAATTTCTTCAGATACATGTACTGCTGAAAACAATTGTAGCCTGAAATCTTCATACCAATTTCAGTCAGATATATAATAGTGTTTTCAATCATCACCTTTTCAATCATCACCCAACCTGGGGTTTCATTCTTTCCTAGTTCTTTAATTTGGTGAAACACATTCCGCTGGCCGCGTCGATGAAGCCCTCCGAAATTGGTATTGATATTGTCTCCACAAAAAGCGATTAATTTATCTAATGGAATTTGCAGTTGTCTTAAACTGTCTAGACAAAACTTTGCAATCGTCTTCGATTTTTCGTTATTCAGCTAATCAAATTTCAACAGCTTCTGTTGGATTCCCTCAGTTTCAGTAAATTATTGAAGAACTAAAGGAAACATCTTTTCAGCCTAGGGGTTCGATGCGTCGTTGCCTATGTCGTAAAATGAAACTTCTTACAGTGTTTTATGCATTCAGACACGGCGTGTGGTGCGAGAATATTTTGAACAATCGCTATAGCCTTTGTACTAGCTGTAGACTGCTTTGAGGCAACTCTGTATTCGTATACATTGCGGCATTCAGTTTTATGGTTGCAGTAAAGAGAACAGATTGATGATGCTTGACAACTCTATAAGCTGTTGATAGTTCTGCAGCAGCAATGAGTAACTCTTCCTGGGTATCTTCTTTAATCACAAACATAGAAATCGGGTTTGATGTCGATGCTACCGCTAATCTATTTGGATGATACCTTGCAGAAATACGATACCTCACATCTGCCTTACCTTCGTGAGTTACTTAAATGCAACAGCTACAAATCTCGCACAACGCTTCCTGATCCGTACGTTCTTTCTTGACTACGACGACTCTTTTTTGTAATCATTCGAAAAGTGACACTCTCTTTTTATCCTTAGGCGTCTTCTGTAAGGTAATATAAGTTGATTAGAGGGTAAACAGTAGACAATAGCACTTTAGTCATCGAAGTACATGTCACTATACACTTCACACCCTATATCGTCTCACCAAATCGCTATTCAAATGGGAACATTCCCATTCTTCCGCGTGGCGCTGCTTAAATAGTTCCAGTTCCGTACTACTGGAGAAGTCTGGTATTTTCTCGAATGATGGCGCTACACTAGAAGATGCTTGCATCATCGATACCAGATGCGCAACATGCAGCGCCATCTGTGAGATCACCATGTCAACATAGACTTATTGAGATAATAAAGCTAACTGAAGCTGCATTTACATGTTGTGCTACAGATGGCGCTGCTTCAGTACTTGAATCATAACAGTAGGTATTTTGTAAAATAGTGGCAAAATTGTTTCTTGTCGGGCAGGTCAAGAAGGTCCATAACGGTGATGGTCCCGATATATCTAGACGATGGCAACCCTATCACATCAACTAGGAGTGCTATACTATCTAGGTTCTTAAAAGAAACAGGAAAAGTCCCGAACCAAGTCGTGAAAAACAAATTGTGCTACATGCTTTAACTCCTATAATATTTTAATACTGCATCATTAGTTTTTCAAACAATTCATGCATGTATTGGCATTCTTTTGGATGTTTAGAGCTGCTAGGTGCACGCATGTCTGCTCTCTCCACGTTTTAGGTAAAACACATTCAAAACGCGAACAGACTTATGATGGGTTGCAAGAACGCGTTTGTAGATTTCGTTAGTGCTAAAGTGTTCATTTGCCCCTGAAATGAGTTGTAAGACCGATCTACAATGCCGCTGTATTGAATATCACTATAGGTCGAATCTCGAACCTATAAACAGAGTGGATATTATTCATTATTGCTTTCATCGTATGCTTTCCTCTTAATTTTTTCATTTATATATATATATATATATATATATATATATATATATATGACATCAAGTAAATAAAACCTATTGCTGTGTGCATTATTGTCGATTGATGTGTGAATAGAATAATATTTTTATCCCGGGAAGTGTATTTCTATTCTGTTCTTCATTATAGATTCTTCGTCTGACAAAGAAATTACATTCGATGTGAGTGCATTTCGGTTAAGATTGCGTATATGCTGAAAACCCTCTTTCGTCTCAAAATACTTTTTAGCAATATTTTTAGCACGGATGCATGTTTCCAATTTCGGCAAGCTACCGTACTCGGTACGAGAAAATTAAGCGCTTACTCCATCTTGTTTACGTGACTCGCTAATCATGTTGTTCATGTCACTTCAGGCAGAGCTGTCGGGATATGTTAGTGAATCCTGGGTAGGTGCGAAATTATCCTGAGTTAATAAGTAGCTGTTTAAGAGCATAATGTTGCCTCGTTAAAGTCGTTGGGACCATCCTCCATCCCTTTTATGAGACTTCATTTTTTCAAGCCAATACATCTACGAGACTGTAATTAAACATATCCTTATGAATTATTATCAATTATATTTATATTACTACAACTTGTGCAATAAAGGAATGTATGGCCGCGCCGTAGCCGAGTGGTCAGACCATTCCCTTCTCACCAAAGCGTCCCGGGTTCGATCCCATTTGGGATGCGTGGTGGAAGAAGCGGCGCTGGGGCGGGTTTTCTCCGGGTTCTCCGGTTTCCCTCGCCATCTCATTCCACCGGTACTCCATCTTCATTCCATGTATCATCAGTGTTACCGCCAGCGGGGCCGTACGTAGCAAAAGCGGCCGTTAAACACTACAACTACAACAACAACAAACAGCAATATAATTCTAGATATTCGCAATAAGCGACATTGGGTGTTGACCTTGATAAACTCAACTACCTACTGGTATATACATCTATAACTACATATATAACTACTATATTCTGAGGCTGCATTATTGTCAATTATGTGTATTACCATAAGTTGTGCAATAAATGGGTGCAATGTATTGCTACATGTGTGCGCGAAATGCGAAGTAGAGTGTTTAAGCAAATACACAATCTTATCCTGCATTTCTACAAAGACCGAGGAATTTTAGAGGTCCAATCCTTTTCAGGGATATGAAACAGTACTTAAAGTCAGATTTAGGTTTTCCAAACTAACACTCATGGGTATCTTACACGTGACAGAGCTGCAGGTTGAAAACCTGACTGCACACAATCAGTCATTGGTTGCACAGAACACCAACCTTCAGTTCATTACTCTTCGTTATTACGGCAATATTTCAGAATGTGATGGAAGATCTTATTCATATTTACAAATGAATAGTGTCGAATAATAAAACGCGTGAGCATAGCACTGTGAAAGAAGTGAAAGTGAAACGTTCAGAAACAGGGAAGGTTACTTGAAGTTCTGGCAATCTGAGGACATAATTGGACGTTGCCTTCAATCTGTAACTGCGTCCATGACTTTATTTTACCCATTTTTATTTTCTGAAAATGGTGCTGACAATAACGTTGCTCTTTCAGAGAAAATATTTCTATGTTCTACATTTTCGCTTGCAGAAAATACGAAACGACTTTGTCAACAAATCAGAAGCGCAATCCTGGACTAGCGGCAGTTGTTTCTTGCAGAGACATCATACATCTAAAAAAACAACTAACTACGTGTGCCGACTGCATCGGCTCAGCCGTTTTGCTGCTTCTCTTCTTGAAGAAGAGAAAAGTTAATGGAACATGTAATGCCGTTCTTGCAACGTTTAAAGTTTAGAGTCTTGAATGGTTTTTTCATCTATTAACTAAAGAAACGAACAGCTACTTACATATATGGCAGTTTTCTTGCAACCCAGCATTAGCCCCTCAAGAACAAAGAACGCTACGTATTTTAAAGGTTTTATCGAACTGTTAATGCATTTACGATACACAGACCAATGTGATGCATATGCTTACAAAAACAGTAACAATGGAATGAGGCAGGTCCAATTAGGCTCCAAAGAAAGTTACATTTATTAATTATAACAATAGGTGATCCATTTAGAGGACTCTCGTTGGTGGTTGTGCAGTTGGACCTCTATCCAAGGGAGTACTGGACTGTGCCTGGGACATTACCTAGATTGTTGTGGAACTTTTCAGTCTATGTGGAAATAATTTGTTGAATACTGCTTATGCCTAGGAGCGTTGATTGAAATGCCTAATATTTTATTTTGGAAAAACTAAACAGGTTTAATTTCAGTTAAAGTTAAACAACAACAAGAATAAATAAGCAGCTTCGAGGAAGCGTTCTGTAAGATATAAGGTACTGTTTAAGCTTTAATAAAATTTTGGTTGAGTAGTGGATATAGTTTTGCAACTTGAGCTAGTTTAAGTTTGCAATATTTCCAAGTTAACCGTCGGTCCAAGTGAACTGCAAAGCATAATAGTCTTGATTTCAGGTTTTCAAGGTATTTCGTTACCTGCTAACACTATTGGTGGAGAATTGGATGGTCAACACAATGGGAAGAGTTTCTTGGGGGGGGGGGGGTAATTTAGTGAGATACGGCAGTCATCGATCAAGATGCTATGCTGTCCAAGATTGCCTGGAGATAATTAAAAGCTGTATCTGTATACGCGGCATAAACATGTGTAGTTAGCGTACATGGCAATGCGTGTCAAGGGTATTTCAGGTATATCACGTGCACACAGAATGAGCAATATTGGATCTAGAATAGAACCTTTAGGAATGCCTGCGCCAATTGATCTAATAGAAAATGATCCGCAATGAATATGTGCGATGTGACGAAAAGCTGGAAATGACACCGTACAGAGAATCTGGAAGACCATTCATCAACATTTTATACACAAAGACATGCCATGCTCAGTCGAAGGCTGAGTGAAGTTGAGAAATGCAAGTAGTGTATAAATAAACCTTAGCGCAACAGTCCATGAAGAGCCAAGGCTTGCCGCCCAGCCGCTGCATCCCCCACCTCTGCCCACTACAGGCGTCATTGGTGGGGTGCAGTATTGGAGGGTGGGACGTGGTCAGCGCTCCGAGCCCTCCGGGCCAGTTGTACGGTCTTCTCGACCTGGGGCCGCTACTTCTTCATGAAGTAGCTCCTTAATTGGTCCCCCCGGGAACTCACGAGGCTGAGTGCACCCCGTGCCAGACTCCCAGAGGGGATAAAATCCCCATTTTGGTACCGCGGATCGAACCCGGGTCCTTCGTGCCAGAGGCAAGCGCGCAAGCTAGTAGTGTACACCTATGTATAGTTTATTCCCAAATAGTTTGGATAAAGTTACCAGCAGATTTATGAGAAGGCAGCTTTTTGTATTTAAAGGGCATTTTTTCAGGCTTGTGCATAACGTAAATGTTGCATGTTTGAAGAGTCAGGAACATAATCAAGGTGCAGAAGAGCATTGACTGTTGAGACTAATATTACAGGAACTTTTGGACTTACGATGCTTCAAAACAATTTCAGGTTCGAGGTCGAGATCCATCGATTTTCTTTATGGAATAAAGTATAATTATATACAATTCAATATGTGTGCGAGCGAAACATTGTTGGAGGAGAGCTTATCCCTACTATGTGAACTTAGAGAGATTAGTGGTTTGCAGCATTGGCGATCCAAGTACTTCTTATTGATACAGTGATAAGAGAAATATCTGCATTTGTGAGTATGATAATGAAGATAATACTGCTACTACTACTACTACTACTACTACTACTAATATAATAATAATAATAATAATAATAATAATAATAATAATAATAATAATAATAATAATAATAATAATAATAATAATAATAATAATAATAATAATAATAATAATAATAATAATAATAATAATAATAATAATAATAATAATAATAATAATAATAATAATAATAATAATAATAATAATAATAATAATATTAATAATAATAATAATAATAATAATAATAATAATAATAATAATAATAATAATAATAATAATAATAATAATAATAATAATAATAAATAAAAAAACCTTCTCTTACCTCGTATAAGTATAATTTTTGACTTGCTGTTCCTTCACCATATATCAGTTCTTTGATAAGCTGTAGGCCTCGCTCTTTTAATGTTGGCAAATAGGCCATTAGATCCTTTTTCAGGTTGTTAACTTCTAGTAAATACTCCAACATTGCCACAGAAGCGCTTTCATGCTGAAAAAGAAAAACCCACTTGGTCAGCAACAATGTAACAAGAAGAAGGAGAAATTGAAAAGTATGATGATATGCGTAACGTGACCTGTCACTAAATATCATATACAGGTTAAAAGCATCAACATAAAACGTCTATCTTCCAGCCATTTCAAGTTAATTTCAATATTTATCTGCACAAAAATTGTTACAATTTGTTTCTGGGAGGATGTAACTATAGTCAACTACAAATAACTACAAATAGAAGCTAGTGACAGTGAACAACACAAATATTATAATACAGTAAATACAGATTGTGATATAACTTCACTTAACTTTCAAAATACACTTTAGTTAAAATTTAAGCGTGCAATAGCGAATGTTTTTGAAATGGTTAATATTGCAAACTATGAAAACTGTATCCTTTCAAAACCTAAATGTTTTCTGTAATACCAATTTCTGGTATAACTTATATGATTTCCCACGTATTAACAACAAATATTTTTTCCGACGACTTACACAAAATTAAAGGCAAATTTTATTCTTCATTTCGATATCCGGGTCCATATGGTGATATTTATTGGTTCAGGTGAGTCTTTGATTAAAACATTAGTGAGCGGAAAGGTGTATAATAGCATAATTACTCTGTGTGTGCGTGTACATGTGTGTTTCTTATTGGCTAGTTATTTTGAAATGCATAATGGTTAAAACATTTTCAATTAGAATTTTTCCACTTGAGTAATTGCTTTATTTCTTATACGGAGGTTACAATTCAAATGAAGATTCAGTCTATTCATATTCTTTTCGGCCCGAACTAGAAACTAGAAAGGAGGGGAAGGGATTAGGCTACCCTAACCTTCCCACTACATCAAGTAAGACACGCGGTGGTCGTGTGCCAGGCGTGAGCAGTTGAAGTATCGGCGTTGCAATATCGTCCTTATTATGCAACGAGATCAGAACTTTGTTTACAGTATATATTAGGCTGAAAATTGCTTGGACTTGAGTGTAAATAAGAAACCTGAATCTATAAGTCGGAGAAGATATCAGGTATGTGCAGTAATTTGCAAATATGAGGAATAAATAAAACAGTAAAATACACACAATATTTTATTGTGCTGGTTCACCATGAAATTAATGTAACATTAATGGTCATCCTGTGAAAATGTATCGTCGTCGTCATCTTGTACATCAATTATCAGGGGCTGGCTGTTTTACATTATACCTTCAAAGGAACTATATTTGTTTTCTAGTTCAACATGGCGTATGTAGTTAGACCAACGAATTTTGTTTTCAATGTCCTTTATGTTATTTTGAACTAAGGCTTGAATTTCAGTAACATTTTTTTCTTTCAAAGACAAGACATTAAAGATGTTATAGCATATGCTGATGATTAAGTGGTTTTAGTTGAAGCAAAAAATCGTCGAGAAATTGAGGACAAATCCACCAGGGCAATAAGAATTTTAGAGGAATGGTGTAGAAAATTCAAATTATATGCTGCACCACATAAATCTTTCATGTTGCTAAAGGATAATATCAAAAGAGATCCTGTAATTAAAATTAATAACATCGGCATCAAAAGAGAAAATTATTTCAAATATTTGGGTACACATCTAGATGAACTTAGCAATTTTGGTGCCCATACTGATAAAACCAAGTTGAAAGCAAGTAGTGTGATGGAGCTTGTAACCATGACATTTAATCGCAACGTTTCGCTGGATGCAATTAAAATATACCTTTTTGCCATACTGATGGAAATTCTTCATTATGCTGCGGGAATATGGGCGCACAGGGTCAGGCTAAAGAAACACATAAACATATTAAGAAGGGATCAACGTCACGTGCTAGTTAGAAGTGTACGTATAGAAAGTACAACTCCTTTCATGGCAATTCTTGTAGCTTTGGCCATAAGGCCAATAGAGCTCATCATCCAACTAAGAGGAGCATTGTATTGGCTCAAGAACAGAAAATGTGATCGGATAAGGGATATCATAGGTAGATATTGCACTACAAGCTGCGATATTAAGAACACGCTTCTAAATGAATGGCAAGAAGAATGGTCAAACATGAAAAAGGATGACATATGGAACGTTTAAAGTTACACTTTAAACCTAAAAGACATGGAATTCAGTTTCCCATAGGACATGGACCTTTTAACACCTTTAATAAAATAGGACGTCGAGAAACTGACAAGTGTGATTTTTGCAATGTGCCGAACACACCAGAGCATGCACTCTTCGAATATGATAAAAATCATACTCTTTTGAAGGAAGGAAGACAATATTTAGCTGGAAAAAGGATCTGGAACATCACCAGATCAGATACGGATTCCCCAATATTGCAAGAAATGACCAACAACTTGTGCACAAAATCAATGGAGGAGTACGAGAAATGGATATAGTCACGAGATCCCCAGAAGAATAGAAGATGAGTTTCACTTGTAGAAACATTAAGGAGGTCTATAAGAACTCAAATGAACAGTAGAGGTATCAATTTCATAGAGCCAGACGGCGACCAACCACACCATAGAGTTAACACAAGAAGTCAATTCTGTTATTTTAGTTTCTTTGTATGTTTGTAGTTACTCGTATCTGATTTGCAAATGCAGAATACACACACACACACACACACACACACACACACACACACACACACACACACACACACGAACGCACGCACGCACACACGCGCGCACACACACACATACACACACACGCCCGCCTCTGTAGCGTGATGGTTAGCGTGTCTGCCTCATGTTCAAGAGGTCGCGAGTTCGAATCTCGCTTAGGTTAAGTTATCCGGGTAAGGTTTTTTTCCGAGGTTTTCCCTACCCTGAGAAGACGAATGTCGGGAAACTTAAAGCTCCATGGACCTCGGGCTCATTTGAGCATCATTTCACCCATTTCATTCATTCGTCCGATATGACACAATGTTGGAGGACGTTAATTAAAACACACACACATACACATACACACACATATATATATAATAATAATAATAATAATAATAATAATAATAATAATAATAATAATAATAATAATAACAATAACAGTAACAATAATAATAATAATAATAATAATAATAATAATAATAATAATAATAATAATAATAATAATAATAATAATAATAATAATAATAATAATAATAATAATAATAATAATAATAAATTTAATAAAAATAAAATTGGGAATTCTGTGTCCTGGTGTAGATTCTAGATGCCAGGACAACAGATATGCAGTTTTTATTTTTTTTCCGATGACATTGCTGCAACATATATTAAGAGACCAGTCTAACAGCTACACGACCATGATTAGCAGCTAATTCATTAACAGCGAGCATTTTGTGTTTATTGCACGTTTCTTTTATAACTTTTTGCAGCTGTAGTAGTGGCCTCTTTTATCATTCACTTGTAATGGAGAGTAGAACGTGCAACGTCACCTGCACTGTTTACATATATAGTTATATACTGTGTGTGCCGCCACGTGCCGCTTGCTGCACGGACCTGTCTTACCCTCCCCTTCCCCACCTCTGGTGGCCAAAAAGAATGCGAATAGACTCTGCTCAGCGTGACCAGCACGATCTGTAATAATTGTAGGAGTTTGAAACCTTGTAGATAAGCTGATTAAGCAATGCGCTCGTAAATTATGTTACAAATGTTTGGTTTCAAGCCTTCACAAAAAGTAAAAGTCGTATATGTTACGCTCACGTGACTTTCTCTACTTTTGCAATAACTGTTCCTACAAACACTTATTCCTCCGTCTTCTTCATGTAAGTCGAGATAAACATATGCAGAAATTATAGCTAGTACTCTTGTAGGTGCAAGGGGGAATATGAGAGAAAATCCAGTACTTGGTTAGATGTCCTATTTTAGGGTTGTCATAAAGACACGCCTGCTAATAGATCTGTAGTAGCAGACAATTTTAAATATGAATTATAAAGGATAAAGACTCGTATAATGTAAAACTATTTGATAAAGTGTAAAAATGTACACAATTATTATAAAATTTGGAAATAGGACAGCTAACCATTTTAGAATTACTTATTTTGGTGTAGTATACAGATGATTGTGTAAAATGTATAAAGAATCACGGATAATTTATAAAAAAAATATCTTCTAAAACACTTAATTGCAATTCGAAACGTCGGAACAAATTAACAGTAAATTTAGTGATCACTCTACGAGCACCAAAAGGTAGACCAATCGCTTGTCAATCTAAATGTTGTGTTTGTCTCTTAAATAAGGAATGCAAGGCTCAAAATGTAGTTTTATTTTCCTTATCATGGTCCTTAATTTGATTTTTTCAAATTGGATTGAGGATAAAGAATTAGTCCTCTATTTTGTTGCCTCTCAATGACAATTACGTCTATTATTTCATAAAAATAAGGTAAAAAATATGTTGCCAACCTAAATATCACATTTCGAAACCTTCGTAAAATATACGTTTCAATAAATTGTAAAATAAAATTATTCCTGGATATAAAAATCTTCTTAGTAACATTTCCACAAATTAGTATGTATCTTCTAAACTTAAATGGACAAGAAATATATATATTTCACCAAATAATGTGAATAATTACTAATTCCTTATAGCACTATTGAGAAAATCAAATGCCTTGTAATGTCCTGCATTAGGCTTTGAGCTATAATCAAATATGTTAAAGCTGGTCGCTATATGAAGGCTTTGAGATTCCGTTCCCTTTGCATGGCTAAGATATAATAAAATGGATAATCAACTTCCTTGTTTAATGTATGGCAAATAAAGCAATTTGTGTTTCAGAAAGACTTCTGCGTAAACAGTTACCAGAGCGAGCTACTACTCGCTCTGCAGTTACCTTCCACAAGCCATTTTCTGTGTCGGCACCATTCCGCTTTTCGGCTCTTCTCAAAAAACATTCCCAGGTGTGTGAAAACGGACCATGTCCCAAGTCATGACAAAGTCCTGCTATCTCCACACATAGTTTCTCCTCGTCGGTGACGATGTCCTTTCCCTCCTTGGAGTTTCTTCGTAGCGCTTCCACCATTTGGCCAGAGAGATAGCATACTCTGCAACAGCATTTCATGTCCATCATATAACAATTAAAATAATATTAGCGGGTGGTTTCAAGAATGAGTCTTGTCTGTGCCCTTTTGCAGGCGATAAAAGAGGAATACACTTCAATGATTATGTTCTGTCCCTCTGTCTCTCTCTCTCCCTTTCTGTCTGTCTGTCTGTCTGTCTGTCTGTCTGTCTCTCTCTCTCTCTCTCTCTCTCTCTCTCTCTCTCTCTCTCTCTCTCTCTACATTTAAGGCCAATAACGAGCGACTGGAAATCTAAGATGACAAAAACTAAGGAAAGCAACGAAAATAAAGTTTAACCATAGCAGAGCAGATGGTTAATTTAGATTACTATGTTGCACCTTGCTGAGCTGTTTTCAAGAAAAAAACAGCGGCTAAAATGGAAAAGGATTTTTTTTAACTATTTTCCTTTTCCTTGGACCTTGAAGAAGAAACTAAACATGAGATTAGTAAATGCTTTGTGTGGAGAGTAATAGTTTGGTATTGAGAAAAATTGGGGAAGCGGTTGAAAGCATTTGAAATTTGGATGCATAAGTGAATGGAGCACTTAAAATGGAGGGTAAACATAGTATGTGTGCATTCAAATGGCTTTATCTAGCCGTTCTTCAACAAACCATTATTACACACAAAATTCCCTCAATCTAATTCATGTTAATCGAGATAAATATTTGCATATATGGTTTTATTTCATATTTCCTTGTAGGTATAAGAGAGTAGGAGAATTTCTTAGTCTTAACCTTAGTCCCATCTTTCAAACTGCGTACACTTTGCATGACCACGAAAACAAAAGGGGAAAAGTGAATAGCGGTTCCTTCTTGAGAAAAGTATTTGAAAATTCAAACTAATAACCAAGAATATTTAAGCTTTATAAGATTAACAAAAAGTATTTGACATAAATTACGTGGTTTAACAAGATTTACATTTTCTGTGCAGTAATACTTTGTCTTTCTTTTGCAGTTTATGAATTATAAAAAGGTCATTCAGAATGAATGGGACTTCACAGGCTATGCACGAAAATTCAAGATAAGCATATATTTTTCAAGTGTCTTAAACATGGTATAGTATCTTAATCATAAGTTAGAGTCACTTTTGAGAAAATCGAATGTTTCTAAACATCTTCCATATGAAGATCAGGTTTGGGGTGGAGGTATTTTGTTGAAAATCTTCATGTCACATCCTTGGAAGATGTTGCACTTAAATGCCAAATTTGGTATCCATCCTACTTTTCGTTTTGAATTATTCTTTCCACAGATACACATACACACATGCAGAGACACAAGGGCACCTTTTTCCAAATTTTTGTGTGGGTTCAGTAAGGCTCAAAAAAGTGCATTTTTTATTAATTTGTCACATGGGATTTTTGGGTAGAATATATTAGTTCCTCTGCTTACTGTAAGCACCTATTAGAAGTAGTGAAGATATAAAACGATGGTAGTTTATAAGATACTAGGTAACAGACAATAATGGTCTATACTCAGAGACAAAGAGAAAAGGAGGAATGTATGTAGGCAAGAAACTCCTGCCCCTTGGTAGAATTTTATGATTAACTCTGATTGTATATTGCTTTGTAAGAAGAATATTATCAAATTGTGATTAAGATACTAGGAAATCCATATACAAACGTGCCTTTATTTTATTTTTAGGGGTGCGTAAATGATGTTTTAAGTACCACAATTTTACATTGAGATTAGCCAACATAAAGGAAACAATTTATTGACAGACAAAGAGATTACCCCAGCGAATGTTCGAAGCGGTTATGACTAGCTCCAGGATAGACGAAGTATGCTACGCTGACTTGTTTGAGGTTCCTCAAGCGCTGAAACTGTGGGGTGTCGATGATCTTCACACACATGGGGTGGAGCTTTATGTGACCATGGACACAGTCGTTGAACACCTTTTCTTCAGTTTGAGGCTGGATACCTGTGGAAGTTACAATCTCTTGTTACAAAGCTGTCAAAGGGGTTTTAAGGATTTTTAGTTCAATGGTGCATTTATCAATGAATTAAAATGAAACGCTTTATGAAACTACAGGGAGCATTCAAAGAGTTTGGCAAAAGGCTAAACTATTGATGCAATTCAAAACCTGATCCTCACAATCCTTCAAAGTACTCCCCATTTCTCTTCACACATAGCTGCACACGCTTATCAAAAGCACTGCGGTGCTCAGGTTGAGATAATGTCAACAGAGCTGAATTTATAGCCGAGCGAGATCCTACACTGGCTTAAAAGACTTGCCAGCAATGCAGGATTTCACTCGAGGAAACGACGATTAGTCGCACAGTGCAAGATGAGGGCTGTATGATGGATGTCAATCAACCAGACTTCAGGGACTTCCGGTTTCCTCACATTTGCAGCTGTTCTGTGAGGAGATGATGCATTGTGGTACAAAATTAACAGCCATGTAGTCCGTGTTTTGGAATGCGGAATCCCTTATGCTCAGATTTTCCGCAGCTTTATATGTTCATGGAGTGTGATGCTGCCAATACTTATACCGGCGCTTATACCCTCACTCTTTGAATTGTTCTCTAGTACACAGCTTCCCGAGGCCAGCCAGACTAGGGGTTGCCATTCAGTTTCTCACCCTTCTTCAAGTGATCGAATCTATCGAACCCATCTGCTATGGTATCAAATGAACACACTTGATCCCCATGAACAGCTAGCAAGTCTTCGTGAATCCTCCCCTCTTTCACCTAGCTTATACCATATGAAAATGTTGTTGTTAGCTAATGCTGTATTTCTGACAATGAAGTCATTAACCCTCTTGCTCTCCAATATTTTTTACTGATGATATTGAAGAGAGCAATCGCAGTAGTAGTAACCGCTTTTTAGAGAGCACCATATTTTTATGTTTTGGCGGTCACATCGCTCTCTCCCAACCCCCAGAATGTCTGGAGGACCACACCTGATTTAAGAAATAAACACTATGAAGACAATTGACCTCAATTTCTCAACATAAATGGCTAAAATAAATTGAAATCTCACCCCCCTGCCCCCCAAACCTATTTCAAGAATGCAAAATGTAAGAGCTTGGAGAGAGAACCACACACACCTAATGTTTTGTTTAGAAATACCCATGTTTTTGTCAGCTAATGTTACATGGCCTAACTCGTCTCCTCTCGCCTCAGCTCTCCCTCCTGGGGGACACACAAGATTTTTACGGCCATCCTACGATTGCTTAAGCGGCTTCCTACAATAATACACTTTTCCAGCAATAGACTGTTGTACTTGCGAGAGTGTGCCTGTATTTAGAGCCCCACATACCTATATATTCTCAAATCTCTTTACTTTGTTGTGCAAAACCAGAGAACGTAGGAACAAGGCAAGAGATTCATTCTAAGATTTGCATCAGATAATCATGTATAGTTTTCATGAAGTCAGTTATTCACTATTCATAAACTTCTTCTCGCTAATGCCAAATATTTCAGTAAGAAGGTGACTGTGTACTTTTAAGTTGAGGCAATATTTCTTGCGTAAGCCCTCTGAAATAATTCTAACCGGAAAAACGGAGGCAACAGAGACTGGCTCCACTTGTTTAATAAAAAACGAAAGAAAATGGCCATGGATGGCCTTAGCGGTGGAAGATGTGAAATATGCATATATATTGTGATATTGAAATTTTAATGTGGTACTATTAAAACAAAAAAATGTTTTCAAATGATGTTAATTTAAACCAACTATTTGTTGAGTTTAAACAGTAGACCTTATAAGATCGTTAATTGCGTTTGGCCGTTGTTTATGACTAATTCCGCTATTATTTAGTGAACATTTCTCTGAAATGAATCATATAAAGACTGGCAATATCTTTATGTAAATAAAGTGTTTAAAGCATTTTCGGAAATAATCTTCATTCGTTCATCATTATAATACATCCGTACTGCGCTTGAGATAGAAGATTAAGAATGGTCAAGCTCTCCGTCTGAGGCTAAGCCGTGGTGAGTAATGTGCGACGAGACATCTGTACATCCGACAGATCTTATATAAAAACCCGTTACAAAGTTATCTCAGGAATGCATTTAGTTTTGATATGTTTTAAAAAAGTATGGAAGGACAATAGAAGTAACTTGTGATGCGCTTTACACAGGAGCATTACGAAACTACCCTTCTTTTTTAGCATATATGGATGAAAATGTGGTCTTTTACACTGCGGTAATCAAACCTACAAACAACTCTTCAAACGTGTCTCTTTTCAGCTTACACGAAAAACATAAATTGAACAAGAACATACTTATTTTCAAATGGAATGATGTCTGGGAGACCTTTATATTTATTAAATGCTCAATTTAACGTTATGGTTTATATTGTGAGGCTTAAGTGAATTCGCTAACTTACAGTTTAATTTAAAAAACTTATCAATAAATGTATTGCGCCACTAGGCATTTATACATACAAACTTATCTAGAGCCAAATGTAAGGAACGTAGTTCGCTTTGCCACTGACTACCTCAAAGTTTCTATGTGTTTAATGGGTCGAAATGTTGTGTGTAGTTGTTTCTGTTGACGAAGATAACCTAGGAGTAAGCATAAAGCGGATAGCGTATTTACTAGTTGTAATACAAATTAAAATTATGCGTGTTACTTAATATATTTGTGCAGTCTGTGAATAATCTTGATGATCATGACATGATTTGGACACATTTTACTCAATATTAACATAAATTGTAGGATATAAAGCATGAGATAGTTCGGCATCCACAGCTTCGTGAGGCGTTAGCTTCGCTCCCTGTATTTCATTTGTTATTACCTGGTGTGTTGAAATGATAAAAGCCCAAGAGCCACTTTCATTTGCTATTATCTGGTATGTTGAAGAGATAAAAGCTACATAGTCACTTTCATTTGCTATCACATGGTATTTTGAAGCGATAAAAATAAGAGTCACTTTCATTTGTTATTGCTTTGTTTGCTGAACTGATAGAAGCTACAGAGCCACTTTCATTTGTTATTGCCTGGTGTGTTGAATCTATAAAAGTAACAGAGCCACTTTCATTTGTTATTGCCTGGTGTGTTGAAGCGATAAAAGCTACAGAGCCCTTTAATTTGTTATTTATCTGGTGTGTTGAAGTGGTAAAAGCTACAGAGCCACTTCGATTCTTATTGCTTGGTGTATTGAAGCGATAAAACAGAGCCACTTTCATTTGTTATTATCTGGTGTGTTAAAGCGATAAAAGCTACAGAGCCACCTCGATTCTTATTGCCTGGTGCATTGGAGCGATAAAACAGAGCCACTTTCATTTGTTATCTGGTGTGTTGAAGATATAAAAACAACAGAGCCACTTTCATTTGTTTTTACCTGGTGTGTTGAAGAGATAAAAATGACGAAGCCACTTGCATTTGTTATTACCTGGTGTGTTGAAGAGATAAAAGTGACAGAGCTACTATTATGCATTCTTTTCTGGGAGCTAAGTGAGCAGTTGTTGGAGTGTGGTGTGGCCCATTGTCAGCACACCATGAATGTAATTACGTATTCAGATCTTAATTATTTTAGATTTAACAATGTACAGACGTTTCTGCATTTTCATTTTTCAGAACATGGCTTCATCTTCTCTTTATAAGCCGCGGCAACTGGGAATACTGATATTACGTCATTGCTGTAGGGAATATATCACTGCTATAGGAAATAATAATAATAATAATAATAATAATAATAATAATAATAATAATAATAATAATAATAATAATAATAGTAATAATAATAATAATAATAATAATAATAATAATAATAATAATAATAATAATAATAATAATAATAATAATAATAATAATAATAATAATAATAATAATAATAATAATAATAATAATAATAATAATAATAATAATAATAATAATAATAATAATAATAATAATAATAATAATAATAATAATAATAATAATAATAATAATAATAATAATAATAAGCATAGATATGTTACGCATATGTATACATAGACATATACATTTATGAGTGCTTAAATGCATATATCAAACACATTTAAAATATACTTTTGTTTGTTTAAACATTAGCATTATTTATCCAAACAAATAATGTTCATAATATTTTCAATTAAACGTTTAATAATATGTATGTGGGGCTTGTGTGCTCATGGGCTCATTTAATCTAGCACTCAGTAACGTTAAACATTAGGCACTAGGGATATTTTAAATGATTCATTAAGCAAAATACGTAATATATTGTACATAAATAAATTATATAAAATAATTATACGCTTCTTTAATTTCTAGATTATATTTCTAAGAAAATTAACTTCGTGTGATATCTGACATGCATGGCATTTCACGAGCGAACAGATATGACTAGTAAATGTTTCTAGCCACGTCTGCATTTCTGTAATGAAACTCTAAATCCCTTAATTGCTATACAACCCCTTCCTCATATCCACTGTTCAAAGATAGAGGGGAATGTGGGCGGGGCAAAGCGAAAAGGCCCTGTCACACGATAAAAAATCCCTGGCGTATTTTTAAAGTCGTTGACTGTACTATAATATTGCTCACCCTAGAAACTACCTCTCATCTCTCGTCTTCTCTAAATCCTGTGTGGTTTATCTTGTCTCTGGCCTAAATAAAGAGAAAGAGATCTCTTGAAAAGAGACGTAAATACTCACCCCTCTGTGTCTGTTGTTCTGGGGAAGGTGGGAGAAAATTCTGTTGCTTCTGTCCAATACACTTCTGACGTTTTTGCACGCATAACATTTTTTCTACCCCCTGCCGATAACCGGCTTGATGGAAGTTTGCAACTCTTTTAGCGCACGAAGGGTTATTTGCTTGCCCCAGTTCCGGATGAGATGGGCCACCTATATGGTTGGGATTGGTCAGGACTGGAATAAATGTTCCTATAAACATTTATGTCCCGAAACAATGAATACTTACGCCAGATAATGGACTTCATTCAACAAGCACATTCTAGGGAACACTTTACTGTAACAAACGGTTAACGAAACAATTGTTGGGTAAATATTCATAAACACCAAATAGGAATTGTGAAGATTACTTCCATTCTGTCCTCTGGTAATATCTGCACGATATGTCGATACTACCGGAAATGCTCCATGTGGTTACCATGCATTCTTATACGTGCTTCAACTCTTCTTCTCAAAGCATGCCGAGCGTTTTCGATCATACCTTTCTGTTCTTGGATTTGGGCACATACATTGGTCACATGCTGTTGTAACGCATTCTCATTGTCGATGGCTTTCAAGTTCAAGTTCAAGTTATTTATTAGAAAAGTGTTGGCCTGGTGCCGGTACAATGGGCCCGGCTTACAGGCTATATTTAACATTTTTTTTACATTTGGCTTTGTTTATATATACACTTTTTTCGGTGTCTACAAAAAACCCATACGGTGACCATCTGTAGGTCACCGAGAATAGTTTTCTTTTGTCTTTTTAAGTTCTATTTCGTCTTTATGTTATATATACATATGTACATATTTACAAATTATATACAGACACATACACGCACGCATTCACCCACACACACACTCGTACACACATACACACACATCTTCACTGGGCACACCAGAAATATGCGTCCCAGCGCACTACACTATTTACAGTTTTGACACTATATACACTGTCCCGCGGTGGCAGCTCCTGAATATTTTCCGAGGCGAGGGCCTCTGCCGGAACATGTATGTGGCTTAGGGACGAGGTTGCGTGGACGCGCATAAGTCAGCGAGCCGAGCCGCTTCTAGAACATTTTTATCCTAGTATGCTTGCGGTGCTTCGGCTCGCCTTTGCCGATGTTAGCGATCACGTCATTTTCGTGGTTCCTAATGCGCGTCCATGCCGCCATTGCTCTTTTGCCTATTGCCTCCGGGATGAACGGAATATGAGTTTCGAGGTGAAGAGTTTGGGTGGTGGTGAGGAGTGGAGCAGAGAGGATTTTTCTGAGGGAGAGGTTTTGGAGGGTTTGGAGTTGTTTGAGGGCAGTTTTGGAGGCATTAGCCCAGGCCACACATGCATACAGGACCACCGAGAGAATAAATGACCTATATAGTATAAGTTTTGACTTTAGTCGCAACTGTTTACTACGGAAGATGGGGGCGCACAACTTTAGTCGCTGTCTGCCTTTATTGGCGCTATTTTTTATGTGGGTGGACCAACACATTGTGCGGTCCAAGGTGACACCTAAGTATTTAACTTGCTGACGGCAGTGCAATATTTGACCACCGACCGTTAGGTCCGTTGCCAAAGTGTGACGCCGCTTAGAGAAATGAATCAGCTGGCATTTGTCGGGATTAATTTTGGTCGATGGCTTTGGCATACACTAATGCCCTTAAATATACCCATAGCCAAAAATTGAATGGTTTGAGGTCCAGCAATGGTGAGGCCATGCTACTGGACCTCTTTCACCAATCCAACCGTTGGATGAGGTGTAAATGCATAACACAAGTAAAATAGTTAATATTTCAACAGGTATTTGTTTTCGGACATATGTTTATAGATACATTTATTCTAGGGTTTGTCCACCCTAACTGCTGTTGCAATATCAGACCTTTTTTAATATCCAGTACACACACACACACACACACACACACACACACACACACACACGCACACACACACACACAGAGAGACTTTTTTGGTTTGTAATGCTTCAATGAAGCACATATTTGAAGGAATGTAATATACAAACCAAAAAGTCTAATGGCATTTTGTTTTTTGTTTAGCCGATTTCGAAAAAATTAATGGCGTTTGTTCCAAATTGGATGCGTAATTCCACGGGAATGTATGACGATAACAGTTTGTTACTTGTAAGATGCTTAGAGTAACTTATTTCTCACAAAGCTTCGGTAGTATTTAAGGGACATCACACAGGGTTTCGAAATAATTAATCACTTAAAAGAATTAAAGGGTATTTCGCGCAGCTTTTTCAGACGTGAAGTAACTCGCCAACGTTGCGTTGAGGTTGGTCAGGGAATTGAATCGGCAGGGTACTTGTTTATGTTCACAAGATGCACCGCTATGGTGTTTGTTTATGTGCTGACCTAGTGAAAGTGACACCCGCACAATCTGCAGTGTTGTCAAAACTAAAATATCTCCGAAGAAAATCGCCTGAGACAAAAACGTATGATACAAAATGTGTTCCAAATATCTATCGTTGGTTTAAATTAATGTAATGACTTCCCTTCCATCCTGTGTATGTGAGTGAGTGTGTGTGTATGTGTGTGTGTGTGTGTGTGTGTGTGTGTGTGTGTGTGTGTGTGTTTGTGTGTGTGTGTGTGTGATTTGGCATTGTGTTTGTTCACGAAAATGGAGACCTGTTATCGACCAGCCGATGGAAAATATAGCTATTAATCGATTGCAATTGGGAAACTCTCACTCTGCTTATAGTGAACACAAACATTTCCCCACAAATTTAAATATCCATTTCGGAGTCAGTGTTTCACAACTTAAATGACCTGAATAATGAGGTGACCCGACTCTTCCGAAACCTAACATTAAAAGATGAATTAAATGGCATCCAAAACTACGAATTCATGGTGCAATCACTTGACACGTTAATACACATTAAAATTAATTACACGTGTGACAACCTTCTGCATATCTGAGATTACTTTCTTACTAACTCTCGTATAATTACAATGTTCCAATAACCTGTTAATACTTAACTCTATTACTATTGTCTACAAGATAACTAATTAAAGTATCTTACCAATGGTAGTCATTGTGCTGTCTGTAAACGTGTCTTCAAGCGCGTCATATCTGAAAACAAGAATAAATAAGTTAATAGGCACACATGTATTGCTACTATCCATAATTAGGAATTATCTAAAGCGGCATTCTTGTCCATCACTTAAGGCAGGCACCGACAGGTACAATCACTCATAAAAGAAACTGGGGTCACGTTTCGAAAGAAAGAGTCGCGTATGCGCTCATTGGTGATACCTAGCTTTTGTTGGGAGCCAGGGCAGCGTAAGGTCAAAGGCCTTATCTACCAAAGCAGCAGGGGAGCAACTGGTTTTTGAATAATTGAGGGAGGATCAAGGAAGAAATAACTCTGCAGCTTTAGCGCAGGGTGTTTATGCAATTGAAATATTTATGTCGGACGATAAGTTTGCTATATTATATAATTAAGGATATTCATTGCAGCTAGAATGCTTCTTTTTTCTAGAAATTATTACAAATAAATTGTGTTTAAATAGCTATAAAATTAAATTATATAATGGTCATATTAGCTTTTTGTTCTTGACAAACAAATGTTATGACCAAAAGTTACGCTATTGGCAGTTAGTAATGGAAGTAGTTTAACATCATACTGCACTAGAATTAGATAGCACCTTAACAGGTTAATTGCAATAATTTTAACATTCTAAGCCATCATCAGTGGAAATACTATGAAGCATAGGATACACGTGAAAGCAATGTTTCGCTTGCATTTGGTTATAATAATCTATTCAATTGTAAATGAATATTAATTGATTTATATAGGATATAGGATTGTGCAGTAGGTATATATTCAGAAGACACATCAATTACGTTCTACATCGCTTGTTCACTGTCAAATATAGAAATAACATGTTTTAATCTTTCGTTCAAACAGAATCCATTTGTGCCTGCCATTAATTCTTCCTTACTCTCGGAGAATGTGAAAAAATATGAAAATATAATAGTAGTAATAATAGTAGTAGTAATAATAATAACAGCGACTAGAAGAAGAAGAAGAAGGAGGAGGAGGAGGAGGAGGAGGAGGAGGAGGAGGAGGAGGAAAAAGTGATACTAATATCGGAATTCAAACACATATGTTTGGTTGACCATGCGCACGCTTTAGCACAGGGTTGTGGTGACGCCTGTCACTAGTGCAACTGAATCCATTACACATGGTTACCTCTACCGTTTTTCTACACACCAATAAGTTCTTTCCACTTTTTCCGAGGAGGGAGCATTCAATACGAAAGCATAATAAACCAACTGGTTTAAGTCGAACACAATTTAAACGAAAAGTTATCACTTGTGATAAAACAGTAATGTGAAACTGGCAAAATTAAAACGAAATAATAACAGTGAAACATCAAAGTAAAACCAATACAAATATTACAACTGTATTACGAGTGGTATATAGAAAAACTAAACCCCGGCACTACAGCCCATGAAGAGCTCAGTCGCTGCGTCCCCTACCTCGGCCCAACCACCACAAAAATCCTCGCGGCGCCATCTCGCTCGGTAGAACCTTTTGTAGTAGTATTTTGGAATTTGCAATACGTGCTTTGACCGAGTATTTGTTAGATATAGCTTCTCTCCATATTATAGATAATTTGCATCTGATTGGCATTTGATGTGCACTTTTTTAATGTAATATTTTTGGTGTTGCAGGACTTTGCAGCTTCTGTAGAGTAATATCCGCACAAAAATTATGAGCGACTTTTGCGTACACAACTTTATAAGTAATATACGTGTAAGATCATGCCAAGCAAATTGAACCAATTTGGGAAGGCTACATTACTGCCCTTTCCGAGCATAGTATAGTTATTCTGCTATTATTGAAGCATGCAAGAAGCAAAATTCTTTTGTGTCAAAGTACGGAATTAGCTCAGTGTTGAATAAAAAGGAGGTTCGCATGGGATTAACTCCAAAAGGAACAAAGCTGACAAAGCCACGACCGGCTACTAGACGCTCTCCAGAGGTGATAAGGAAGATCAAAGCCCTCATATCTGGCAAAATCCAGCCACGCAACGGACCATCGCAAACAAATTTGGAATATTCCTCAAAACTGTTAACACCATTATAAACAAAGATTTAAATATGGACAAATATCACAAAGGTCGAGTTGCTGCCATGTCAATCTTTGAGCGTCGCACCAACAGCAAGAAGCTCTATGAGAAGCACCTGCAGGAGAAAAATGGAAATTTGTGGTCATATTAAATGAGTCATGTGTATATCTTAGTGCCCACAACAAACCCCGAGCAATTTACTACCGACCAAGGGGAGGGAAAAATTTTCAAATGCAGAGAAAGTTTCTCATAGGAGTTTATTATCATCACTGGTTACTGCTACAGTGCGAAACTGATAATTGGTAAAATTGTTAAAAAGGACAAGAGCAATTCCATGTATTATCAGAATGAACTTCTCACCCCAATTTACCACACTAAAATCCAGGCTCTCTATGGGAGAGACCAAGTGGAACAGGAAACTGGAATACACTTTTCCGTTCAGCAACATCCCAGTAAAACCTCCTGATTCCTCTCCGATGAACGTTTCGCCTTTGCACTCTCGAAAAGGGCATTGGGAAGTAGGACTCTCGAATAAGTGATGGTCTTTGGAAAGCCTTTAAAGAGGAGTGGGAATTTCTGGACATTACTACACTATGCAAGAGCCTGCTCCAGTTGAAACTGAGGTGCAGAGCGATGAAGGAACAACAAATAGAGCACGATCGGTGGTGAAAACATGACTTTTCGTAAGATAGGAACAACTTGTTATCAGAGATAGGAAATAACCCTCTATATTTGTACTATTGCGTACAGAAAGCTTCATAGTTTACGTGCTTCGGTTTGAATACCTCTACTTATCACATATCTTTGTAATCACGGGTACGAAAACCTGCTAAAATAATAGAGCATAGGAGAGCATAGCAATTTCTTTAGAGTATTAATCTCTACATATATGTTACTATCAGAAAACCACATCCTCTTACAGACTGGCTACTGCGCGGCTGCTATTTCACATCAAATGTACTTAAGCCTATATCGTCATTGGCAAGTATTACTTTATAACTGCAACCTCTGTGATTTACATGGTTTTCTTTTCTTTGTGTTATATTTACCTGCCAATGCAACACTTTCGGTGCAGGCGACAAGCTCATCAAAAGACTGTTGTGATCGTAAAGGGTACTTCCCAGTAAACGTCATTTACTGTGAAAATAGGAAATTATGCGTTACAACTTAGGTAACACTGCACTTTTCTTTCATTTATTTAGTTTGGTCCAAGTCTTATGTTTATGTAATGTAAACATTCGATCAGTGCCAGTGCAATATGATTTAATTCTGTTATTGAGTTTTCTCAACATTGATGTTTTAAAATAATATATTAAGCAACGAGAGCATAATGGCATAAATTAAGATATGAGTAACTTTTATGAAAAGATCGATAGCGACTTCAACTGTGAAATTATTAATTTTATTATGTTAGCCTTGACACAATGATACAGAGAACAGATATACCTATTATAACATTTAAAAAGTAGGCTTTCCAAATCGAGAGGATAAATTTAATTTATTAGAATGGCATCTACAATATTAACAGTAATTAGTATTAAATAATCAGAGTAACTATATTTCATATACGGGAATCGATAGTTTCGCTTTCAGCTGCATGGAAATGTGCGCAGATTGCAAAGTATTGATTGTTACATTCAGATCTTTTGATTGGTGGATAGCAGTGCCGTTATTAATAGGTGCACGTTTGATTGGTGGACAGCAGTAACGTTATGAAGAGGTGAATATAACAAGTGACGTATAAGCGCTACATTATGGCATGGTCGAGTATAAACGTATATCATGTACGAGAGATATTATGGCATTGTACGTTAGCAGTCCGTTACCATGTGAGAAAAGTTCGCACAATACAGTTATTGTCCATGTTTACAGTATTTCGCAACAACAAAAATAAGGAAATAAATAACTATGCGTTATTTACTAAGATTAACTACGTTTAACTAAGGTCAAATAAGTTATATTTACGATCTTTGCATATAGTAGGTGAAAGATTTGCCCCTGAGATTGTTTTTACTTTCTCTACTGGTAAATAGGGGAAATATTGTATTCCACCCAAAAATTCGATGTCGAGATTTCACCGGAAATATATGTTTTGAGACCCCCTGAACCCAAAAAAGCATTTTTAGAAAAAGGTCTTGTGTGTCTGTATGTGTCTGTGAACAGCATAACTCAAAAACGAAAAGTCCGATAAAACCAACGTTGGAATTTAAGTTTAATGTCTTCCAAGGATGCCACATGAAGATTGTGAAGAAAATAGTCCAACCCTAAACTACCCTCTACATGGAACATTTTTCGAAAATTTTGATTTTCATGAAAATGGCTCTAACGATTTTGATTAAAATATCATATGATCGAGATATTTTTATGATAAATGAAATTTATATCTTCAATTTTCTGTAGTCGTATTTACTCTGGACGACTTTTGCATAACTGGTATACCGTTAGAGATAGACCAAGTCATACTACACAAAAAATGTCTATCTTGCTAGAATACACAATTTATGTCTCAATAAATTTTCTTGTTGGTGAACCATTTCGCAGATGTTCCTTGTTATATGTCAGTTTCGAAAAACTTAAAACTTTTTTGAAATGGGACATCGTTGTTCAGCTTTTTATATGTTAAGCGTGCAAAGAGAACGGAATCTCAAAACTTTAAAAGATTTGACTACCGCACAAAGCCTACTTTATTCTAATATCCCCCTTTCACCTACAAGGAAATAAACAATAAGATAATTTGTACAAATCTTTATCTCAACTAACACAAAGAAGATATAGTAATAAGAGTTTGTAAGAATGGTTAGTACAAGAGTAGAGAAAGTCATGTGAGTACAACACATCAGATTTTTTACTTGAAATAATGCAGCCTATTAAGTAAACGTTTCAGCTTCATCACTGAATTCACAGCTCATTCACGCACAACCACGGAAAAAACGATTGAGCGCATTAGGAGATCAAAATATTTCCAAGTCCCACGTCCTGTTGCAGCGCGGTTCACATAGGTCGTTATTTCCAATATGCAGCCTGAGCTTATTAATAGTCTTTTCCATATGTTATTACCTATCAAACACTCAAACAGGCTGTGTCTTAAAATAACACTTGTATTTGCTCCCGATGAACAAAGGGTCGGTGTAGCAAACTGCTATTTATTCATGTTTTTTTATTTATTTGTTACTATTCCTACTGTGTATATAAGTAGAGCAAGTATTTCATTGAACCATACATTCCATATCAAGATTTCTCCGGAAATATGTTCTTTGAGGCCCCTGAACCCCAAACAAATCATCTTTAGAAAAAGGTCGCGCGCGTGTGTGTGTGCGCGCGCGCGTGTTTGTCTTTGAGTAACGTTAACTTAAAAGCGAAAACTTAGTTAAAAACCAAAGTTGGCATTTAAGTTGCATATTTTCACGAAGATTTTGATGAAAATTCTTCCATCCTAAACTACCCTTTACATAAAGTATTGTTAGAAAATTTTGATTTCCTCAAAAATTGCTCTAACGATTTTATTAAAATGCCATATGTTTAAGATATCTTTATGGTAAAGAACTATATTTTGAGGTTTCAGGCTTTAGCCCATGTAGTCCTGTTTACTCTTGATGACTTTTGAATAACTGATAAACCGTAAGAGATAGGCCAAACCTTATCTTTAAAACACAACTTTATTTCATACTCATTTTTTACGGAGTTCATCATTTCCGAGATATTGCTTGTTATTACTTTCTACTTTCAAAATCTTGTACTTTTCTTTAATTGGAATATTTATTATTTCCTTTATTTCTTTCCCTTTTTCTTTTTTTCGTTTCTGCTTTCCTTCTTTTAATCGCAAGCGCACGATGGAAACACTTCAATGTGGTTTTCGCAAGATATAACCATGAAATTTTTTATTACATTCAATTACGAGTGTAAAAATGTGTAGTAAGGCAACGATGTATTTTGGTTGATGTCCATCTGCGTATTGACCTTCGAGGGATTACTATTCACCCAAATACATATGTATTTTATTTTAATTTGTATATTTTTACTTTTTTTCAGGAATATCAACGTTTATTTTCCCTTCTATATTGTATAGGAACGTTAGAATTAGTAATACTTATACCATCCAATCTCAGAGCCTTGCGTTCCTACTTGGCAGAAGATCGCAATAATAATAATAATAATAATAATAATAATAATAATAATAATAATAATAATAATAATAATAATAATAATAATAATAATAATAATAATAATAATAATAATAATAATAATAATAATAATAATAAGAAGAAGAAGAAGAAGAAGAAGAAGAAGAAGAAGAAGAAGAAGAAGAAGAATAGCAGTAGTAGTAATTATGATGATAATTATCAATAATAAACTAATGAGAATAAAATAAAAGCAATAACAATATGGTAATAACAATACCAATAATAACAATAACTAAAAATAATAATAAAACACAACAATAACATTAATAAGAAACAAGGACATGTCTAACAAACATTACTTGCTCTCATGTTTGCATGGATTTCATTATGACAATTTACTATCTGTAATCCGTAATGTTAGACAGTAGGAGGAATAAGTGTATTCCCTGGTAAATAGAGTCTTGTAAGTGAAGTGGAAAATATTCTAAGACGGTTCCTCTCTATTATCATGCGCTACACACACGCCAGCTGCTCCACTGGCTGTCTTACAAGTAGAACAAAGTTCACACACGCCCCTGACTGGATTTACCCCTATTATTTCTGCAACTCTTTTAACGCACGAAGGGTTCTCTACTTATCCGAGGGTCGGCTGGAGTGGGCCACCTGATATAATATATATTATTTTATATTATATAATTAATTAATATAATTACACTTTTATTTTCTCTAGATAAATGAATTCAAGACTTCATATTAGTAAAATTTATCGATAAAATCCATTGTTCAAATGGTTTCTACTGCTTATATTTTCTTGCTCATTCATTGTTTTAAGGAATTCAATCTTTTAGGGTTTTTATCTCAAAAAGAATATTACTGAGCTGAGTATAAAAAATCTGATGAGTTGCACTCACATAACTTTTCCCACTTTAATAGAAGCTATTCTTACAAACCTTTAATCTTCAATAATTCTAACTCATGTTAACGAAAAAACAATTTGCAGACATTATCTCATTGCTGCCATGTAGGTACAAGAGTGACATGGGAATACAGTAGGCTTTAAACGGTAGTGAAATCTTTTAAAAGCTGGTTGCTATGTGATGACTTTCAAATTCCGTTGTTTGCGTAGTCAAGAAATAAAAAAGTTGAGTAAATCATTCCTATATGACAAAAGTATACATAGACAAATAACAAGGAATAACTCCCAAATGCTTCACCGCACACAAAAAATGCATTTGACATAAATTGAGTGTTTATGCGAGGTTTCCAATTTTGTGTAGAAAGATTTGATTAATCTCTTACGGTTTATCAGTTACGCAAACGTCATCAAGAGTAAACAGTACTACATAGGTTATGTAGTATACAATATACATTTTGTTTGCCATAGAAATATCTAAAACATAGGGCATTTTAATCAAAATTGTTAGAACAATTTTTTAGAAAATTAAAATTTTCGAAAATTTTTCCACATAGATGGTAGTTTCGGATGGAGGAATTTTCTTCAAAATTTTCGTGTCGTATCCTTAAAAGATATTAAACAAAAATGTCAAATTTGGTTTTCAAACTGACTTTTCGCTTTTGAATTATGCTATTCACGGATAGACACACGGACACACAGACAATCACACGGATATTTTTAAAAAACTCTTTCGGATTCAGGGGACCTCAAAATGTATATTTCCGGTGAAATCTCGACATCGAAATTTAGTGTTAAATGCCATACTTTCCCTACTTACTATGCGTAGTAGAGAAAGTAAATAATATGTGTTGTACTCACGTGACTTTCTCTACTCTTCTACTAACTGTTCTTATAAACCCTTATTCTTCTATCTTCTTCATGTTAATCGAAATAAATATTTCTAGAAATTGTCTTTCTTTTAATTTTGCTTTAGCTGCAAGGGCAATATAGGAGGCTTTGAGCGATAGTAAAATTCTTTAAAGCTGGTCGCCGTATGAAGGCTTTGGAATTACCTTCACTTTGATAAGATATAAAACCGTAAATAACAACCTTCCATTTGAGAAAAGTTTAAGTATTGCAAAACTTATACAAGTAACAAAGAATATCTCCGAAATGGTTCAGACAACAAAAAAAATATTTGGATATATATATTGTGTATTTTTAACGGGATCTACATTTTAGCACAATAAGATTTGGTCTATCACCTACGGTTTACGAGCTATGCAAAAGTTATCAAGAGTAAACATAGGCTTTAGCCAAAAAATTCAAAATATACATTTCATTTGTCCTAAAAATATCTTAAGCATATGGCGTCTTAATCAAAATCTCAGAGCTATTTTGGAGAAAATAAAAATTTTCCATGTAAAGGGTAGTTTAGGGAGAAATTGTCTTATGCATCTTCGCGTCACATCCTTAAATATCCACATTGGTTTTTGACCGACCTTTAGTTTTTGAGTTGTTCAGACATACACACACGTGCGCGCGCACACAGACACACACACACACACACACACACACACACACACACATACACACACAAACACACATTCACAGATATTATTCTTAAAATGCTTATTTTAATTCAGGGATCTCAAAACATATATTTCCGGTGAAATCTTGGCTTCGAATTTTTGGATGGAATACAGTATTTCCCGTACTTACTAAACGTAGTAGAGAAAAAATGACTTTTTAGACTTAGGATGTCACAAAATATGTATTTTCTGTAAAATCTGGATATCGAATTTTTGGGTGGAATACAATATCTACTTCCACTGCTTTACATAGTAAAAAGTAAAAAACAGTAAGTAGCACAATTTTTAACATTTAGAAAAAAAGTGTGGTAAGAACTAATAAAGTGCAGTTTGAAAACAAAACTAAGTCTCGAATAAAAAGTTCACTAATTTAATACTTTCTGCACATGAATTTTCTCTTTAAATGTAACAAGATGCCATTTGCACTAACAATTTGGGGGCATTAGCGAGAGAACTTCTTTAGAAAACAGTAGTACACCAAAATAAGCTACATACATTTCGGTGTTGCATCCCTAGACGTTCTACTCTTGCAGTGCATGTCTGTAGTGCATTCTGACACTGGCAAGACAGACTTTGGAAATAAAACTGCGGGGCGCACATGCTTCATTTGTAGTTGGGCAGTTGACACGGGCACAATAGGATACAGAATCACCGCCACATACTACGTTATGAATGATGACTTGCGAGTATTCAGTCTCTAAAGCATGAGACAGTTTGTAATAAAGCACGAAAGCACCATTTTTCCATCCTAACTGAAGTTCACGTCTGCTCCTGGCAGCGTGCCCAGGTTTCGTCAGTGCCGTGCACTAATTTTGTGACCTAGCTCTAGGCACGGTGTTACTCAATAAATTGTCATTGTGTTGTCATACACATGGAATCCCCTGTTTGAGGCTTTTCTTTCATTTATGTTTTTTTTTTCTTTTTTTTAATTATTATTGCACTAAAGGTTTCTTGTTAATAAAAGAACCAACATAACATCATAGCTATGGAACAACATTCAAAATCTCTATCTAAAGCTACCCAAGGCGCAGTAGAACAACGCCAAAATGAAGTTTCCAGGAAAACATTTTACTTTATTTAATCTTCACTAGGAAATTGCGACTTTTTTTCCCCAATCCTCAACTCTTTTGTTTTTGTGTCATATAATAACCCTGACTTTCTAGTTTACAGAAATTATAGTTTGTATGCTAGTTGTTACCAGAAGTGCATTTAATTTAACAATTTGTACACCCAGGTTAGCCTGAGCACATAACATTGTTGAAATTTCTCTTCAGTATTTCAACATCTTTACATTTTCAATCCCAAAGATGCACTCTTAAAATTATGCTACATGCTTCATTCATACCTCATTTGATGTGAACAATGGTCCTAACATAAATCACAAAAATTGTGTAGCCATTTAAATAAAATTTCAGTTGGTAAAAACAGAAATTTTGAATTACAAATTCATAACCTTTAAACAGCCGCTTTACTTGATATGATTGGGGTTCAAATCATTAGACATGTTCAGAGAACATGATGTATTAAGGTCTGAAATACCTAAATTTTTTATAAGATATATATTTTATAAGGTATATGAAATACATATATTTAACTTTAAATTTTGTATGGTTGCCCAAAAATATTTTTAAACATTTCTAGTTCATTATGCTAATCATTAACCTAAAATTTATAAAAATTCTGGCTAAAGCTATACATTGTTGTTCCCAACGTAAATAAGTATCTTAAGAAGATGCATAAGCAAGAAATAATTTGGGCACAAAGTTTAAATAGTTTTCAAATTACATACAATAACAGTTAATATATAGTACTTATAGTACAAAACAGAACAAAATCAGTTGTTCATTATACTGTTTCAAAAAAAAAAAAAATAGCAGTGGAGAGTTCCCAGTGAACATGAACATAAAGCACACAGAAAGAACTACACTTAGTGTCTCTTCTGTCTCAGACCATAGACAATGGAAAGACTAGAACGTAATCTTAGTATTACCAATTACCCAGCACAGCACGTAAACATCACTAAGCACGTATGTATACGAATACACATCTCCAAAATATGGGTAACTTACATATCAATGATTTTAAGTGTACAGCATCTTACGTGAAGAAGAGTGGTACTGTAGGGCGCATGGAAACTGGCTGAAACAAGTCGTAAGAGCAAAACCGAATTATCCGTTTATAAAGTTAAATTCGATATTTACTGGACGCCATAAGCAAGTAGTATTCCATCACGGACATGAGATATGCGTAAAGTGAAGTCCATTTTTCAAAATATAAATCTACAAAATATTTTGGCGTATTTATTTTCTTATGCGATCCCAAAATATTACTTCTACTTAAAATTGTGCTGCTTTGAAGGATGGGGGATAGCTTAATCAGTGAAAACATACCTGTGTTTATTCGCTTATGCCATCAGTCAGTTAACTATCACTCTCATTTATAGAAGTGTTTCACAACCCAATCAAAAAAGTACAAAACTCAGAACCTCAATAATCCATAAAGCTAAGGACTTAACTGCAATTCTTAAAAAATGGAATTGCATTGATGTTCTACATTCTGAGAACAAAATACATAAGGTAAAATTTCTGAATTTCGAATTCAAATGCCAGTAGATGAAAGTAATTCTAACTCAATTCCATAACCTGCACTTCTAATTTTAAAATGTTAAATTAGACCAATGGAGATTCTGAAGTAACTAAGGAAGACAAGTTTAAGAGGAGAGGTTCAAAAGAAAGAAAAATAAAGAGGAAGACCTCCTCCCCTTTCTATGATAACATCCTAATGATACTTTGAACTTTATTATCCCATAGCGCATATTAGTGTCGCAACTTGCGCTGTGCGGGTACACGTTAGATTCCCTGGCATTACACTTGTCATATTTGGGAGTGCACTCAGCCTCCTGATGTTTCTGGGGAACTGTCAAGTAGCCACCTGTGGAAAATAGAGGATATCGGAAATTTTATTACTGCCGGGAGGCGGCTGGCTGATTCATGCCGCCTCTTTTACTCCACTCTGCGGTGCGCACGGGAGTAGAGAATACAAAGAAACTGAGGTAGAACATGCTTCCCGAGGAGATTGCTTTTTTCGCCTTCTTTTCTTCTTAAGTATTCAAAGCTTGTAGTATTCAAAAGTGTTTAAGATTCTTGAAATTATTTGCTTTAGATCCTTTTAACAGAAGATTATGGCTACATAATTGATACTAAACCTTTAGTCGGTCTGGGTGGCTCAGTTGGTTAGACGCTGGCTTACTGATCCCAAGGTCGCGGATTCAAACCCGGCCCAGGCCGATGGTTTTTAAGTGTGCTTAAAAACGACACCTCCATGTCAGTAGATTTACTGGCAAGTAAAAGAACTCCTGCGGGACGAAATTCCGGCACACCAGCGACGCTGATGTGATCCTGGCAATTGACAGCGT